>VZRN01002334.1:1637437-1664083 GCA_013397935.1 Dasyornis broadbenti
AAGGAAGGAAGGAAGGAAGGAAGGAAGGAAGGAAGGAAGGAAGGAAGGAAGGAAGGAAGGAGCAGATCCTCCTACACAAAAGTACCTCTGCTGACTCAGGCCCAGCATCCTGGTGGCTCTTGCAGGGCCGTGCTGCATTTCCCGGTTACTCTCACCTTCAGGCTGGGCAGGGATTTGTCTGTCCCCATCTGATGATCATTGCAGTAGCTGAATTTATTTCCGATGCAGGGCAGCGATAAATCCCTAGAAGTGTGGGGCTAGAAATCAGAGTATTTCTTAGCTTAAATGGCCTGCAGCAGCAGTAAAACCATCCCAATTCATGACTTATCCTTTGCCTGCGCACTTGATGTGTCTGTTCCTTATTTAACACCCTCATCTTTGACAGGAGCTGGAAAGCAAGAGCTACAGAAAACGTTTTATTGGATTTGCAGAGGCAGCACGATGGCAATGGAAAAGGCATTTCTCTAGGAGAGAAGCAAGCCCCGTGCAGGACCTTTTGTGCAGGAGTCACCAGATATCGTCTTTTAAGTGTTAAAGGACCGAAATTCCTGTGCAGCTCTGCAGAGGTGCTTTAAGCGAAGCCCTGGCTTGAAATATCTGCTGGGGGGAAAAGAAGTTACTATTTCATATCAGAAGTCCTGATTTTGAGGCTGCTTTTACAGAAAAAAAAAAAAAAGAAAAAGAAAAGGAAAGAAAAGAAAAGAAAAAAAAAAGTTATATAGTTCATAAAGAAAAAGGAGTATTACCATTATTTTTCCACTCAAATCTGTAATTCCACTGATGCATTTGTACAAAGCTGTGCCACCACAACTGTGGGACCATAACATATCCAAAAAAAAAAGGTGAAGAATAGGTAAATATTATACCTAGAAATATTTTATTGTTTGAAAAGGCACCAACCTATCGTGGTTCCTCAAGCATAATTTCTGGTTGTTGGGCTACGCTCACCAGGAGAATGGAGTATTTTGGTGTTGTAGTGCTGGGTTAATGGTTGGACTCGATGATCTTGGCAGTCTGTTCCAACCTCAGTGATTCTGCGATTCTAAAGCTACTTGTTCACTTGGCCCAGAGGCGCCTGAGTTTCAGTCAGGTACAAAACTGCAACTGCCAACTTCAGTGAGGCCTGAGTCCTGCTTGAGACTTGAAAAGATATTCGGAAACTGAGGACCTCACCTTGTTCTGAGCAAAATGGAATTGCGCTATTTGCCAGTTGGCTGTCGTGCAATGAACAGACGACTTTGTCTGACCTAAAGCCAGGTGAAACAGGTGTTCTGTTAGTCCAGGCATTACTCTGTTCACCCAGACAATGGTATTTTCCCTGAAGGGAAACGAAGACACGGATCCGTCTGGTTTGGGGGTGAACTGGAGACGCTCTGCACATTCAAACCATGGAAGAGCTTCAGTCTCCTGAGCTCCAACGCAGAGCTGCTCCAGTCCACAAGGCAGGGTGCGCTGATGTCCCCCGTCCCTTGCAAACATCAGGAGGAGGGAAGGGAAGACGTTCACCTTGCTTGGGATCAGCTGCTGTGCGGGTTCCCCACACCCAGGATTAACAGCAGACGGTTTAACACCTGGCTGTTCTTGGCACAGCTCAATTTCCAAAGCCATTTCTCGGCGTGCTGGAGGTGAAGGACGGCCCCACCTTTGCTATGGTCCCTTGCTGAGCCGGCAATCGATACTGACTTGGAACTGGGAAGGTCTCCAGGAACAGCTTGGCATGGTGGCAGCAGCCGTAAATATGATGGAGAGAAAGGGGCCATCTCCTATCCAGCTGATTGTCTCCGGAGGAAAGTTGCAGCACTTTTTATTAGACTTTTTTGGGTAATTGAAAATTATCCAAAATCCTGCTGCTTCTTTCTCCCCACAAGCCTGTTTCGCACAGAAATAATCAACAGTGCCACCTGATATTCCTTCATGCAATCACTGCTCTATCTTCAGTTTTGAATTGGAGATATTTGTTCTTAGACCCCCCCTGTGGTAACTGTAAAACACAGAGGGCTGTGTTTAAACACCATCCGTGGGAAGGCTCTAAAATGCAGCTCAGCTGCAATGTGCAGGCTTGGAAAAGAAAATAAGGCATGTAAGATTTATTACTAATAGCTCTTAAACTTTCATGTTTTGAAAGGCTAGGATGTCAGCACAGTCTCCAAGGCCAGAAATTATTTCTTTTAACTGCTGGGACCTGGAAGTACTATATGCACTGTGTTCTGTGAAGTGGCCATTTCTTTGTGTTGTACGTGTTTTCTCATGTGGGGATGTTTGGGGCCAAGGATTAATAGGGAAAATGGGTATTATTTTAGCTTCCTTGTTTGTTTGTTTGTTTGTTTGTTTGCTTAAATATCTGCCTAAGAAAACATCGTTAATGTTTTCCCCGTGGCTGCAGTGGCCATGGACTGTCTCTTCCTGTTTACTGGGGTAACGTAAAAGACACAAAATCCAAAGGGAAGAATCACTGCAAGTGTTTCTAGACGAGGTGGCTGCCGTGCGTTAATAACGCGCTTCCTCCTTTGTCTTTTTGGTTTTACTATCACATATGGGGCCATCTGGTTCCTCTGTGGGACTCCCAAGACTTTTTGGCAAGCGCATACGTGAAGATGTCTAGGGTTTTTCCTCTTTGAGCCTTCCTGCTACATCTTATTTCTGGAAACCCTGCTCAAATAAAAAGAGAGAGCTGCAGCCTCTACCTGTCACACGAACCTTTCTGCCGCCCGTGTTGATGTTGCAGGGCAGCACTGGGGAAGCCTCTGTCACCTACAAGCGTGGTGGCACATTAAGGAAGCCACTGTACCTTGTGCTGTGGCTCAGTGGCAGGTGGTGAGGGACAGATGCTCCTTGTCCCCTCGGCCTCTGAAGCGATCATGTGGCTTGGGACCTGAAGGCGGAAGGAAATTTAAAATATGCTCAGAGCACGAATTCATTCTTTTCAGGGCTTGAGAGGTCAGAAGCTCTTGAACTCTCTTGAATGTTAATTTTTTTCCCCCTGTGCCGTATCAGACGAGAACCTGCTTATGGAGCTGTTGGGCTTTCTTGGAAGATAAATGTGACCTATTGAATCCCATTTATCACGGTGAGTGCTGCAAGAAATACAGCCTGCCGTCAGGGTACCTGGATGGATTACAGGGACGCAAAACTGGAACAATTCAGCAATCAGCAACTCGGTGTGAAGGCCTTCCTGAAAGAGATGAAGTAATGGCTAAAAACAGAATAAATTTGTTTCAGAAGGCAAGATTAATCACCATGCAGGAGACGGATTGCTTCGCGTGCAAGCGAGGAAATTGCACTGTGAGTAATAAAGTTGCCCAGAGAAAAAAGCACCAAATGAACTAAGTACCAGGAGACACATTTCAAGCAGGTTTTATCTGTCGCTAGAATGCCCCTCTTTGAGATGTAGGGGCAGACGTGGCTGAGAAATCTCCGGGGATGGATTCCATACTGCCTCTGGTTATCGCTCCAAATTGTCCAATTCCACAACATTCAAAACTTGCCATCGCTGCCAAATCTGCTCAACTGTAGTGGAAAGGTACCCCCGTCTAACAAAACTGATTTCTTATAAATCACGAGGGCTTGGCACGGCTTGTGCTTACACGTGCACGTCACAAAATACTCACTTCTGGAGGCCTCCGCTGTCGGAATAAGGACTGTACGGGGTGGGGGCCTGAGCTGCCCTGCTGCCTTTGGGATGGGTTTCAGGGCAGCTTGGTCTCAAACGCTGCACATTTGCAATGTCCCTCGAAGAGCTTTTTAACCAGGAGGTCAGAAAAATTCCGTCCACGGATCAGACAAATGGCTCGGAGTGACACGAGCTGTTTCACGAGATGTGAGGTGCTCTGGAAACGCTTTACCGGTAAATGTCCATGATCTCAGCACTCTGCGCTCCCGGCCGCTGTCAGGCTGCCGTTCATCCTGTGCCCAAAGCAGCCAAGGGGCTGGAGGAGGGATTTCGAGTGGGACAAGGCAATGACTCTGCTGTGTCCATGACAGTGATGCCAGTGAACAGGCTCCCAGGGAAGTGACGGAGTCAAAATCCCTGCAGGAATTTAAAAGACGCGTGGATGTGGCACTCAGGGACGTGGTTTAGTGGTGGGCTTGGCAGTGCTAGGGGAACCACTGGAGTTGCTGATCTTCAGGGGTTTTTCCAAACGAAATAACTCCACAGTTTTTGAGAACGTGGTGTGCAAGCAGTGCTCTGTTGTGCAGGGAAGATGAACTGGTGCTCTTCTCAAGCCAGAAGCTGTGCCTGTGGCACTGAGTGAGTCCAGGAGGAATGGAAAAGGGCCAGCTGACATTTTTTTTTTGCATTTCACCTTGATTTTTATGCCACTTTTAAAAGGCTCAAAGGTTTGATTGGGAGAAAAACGTCAGCAATGAAGAGGCTGGGATAAAAGGCTGGTTGGATTTTGAAGGGGCACGTAGTGAAAATGGCAAGACTTTTCAGAGGAATCCTTTTTCTTAATGAACCCCTGTATTTGGGAAAGCTGTGCTTCGCTAACGGGAGTTCATGGCCGGCACTTCTTTTTGGTTTAAAAACAGACATAGAAGGAAATGGAAAATATCTAAATGCTTAATCTCAAATATTCTTTTTTTTTTTTCCTGAATGAGGCGTTTAATCTAGGAAACAGATACTTTGAGAAAGCAGGTGAAAGGGACCCTTAAGCGCATTTCAGTCCCTGGAAGAGGCTACAAGACACCTGCGCAGGGGCTGTTTACAAGGGCCCGGAGGGGCAGCACCAGGGCCAGTGGCTTCCCACTGACAGAGGTCGGGCTTAGATGGGGGATTAGGAAGGAATTCTTCCTTGCGACTCTGCTGAGGCCCTGGCACAGGTTGCCCACAGAAGCTGTGGCTGCCCCATCCCTGGCAGTGCTCCAGGCCGGGCTGGATGGGCCTTGGAGCAACCCGGCCTAGAAAACCTAAAGATCTGGGGGGGGGGAAAAGTCTTCATAAGCAGAATTTAAGTTAATTTTTTATACGTGTTTTCATTTATGCAGGGTATGCCTTAAATTTTGTGACGTTTCTGGGGAGAATAAGGCACAGCTCTGTTGATCTGAAGGTGGCAAAAAACCCCGTGATTTCAGACTGCTATTGTTAGAAAGAATTTCATGCCACTGTAACAGGTACAATAATATTTTGGATGAATTCAAATCCCTGCAATTATTATTCCAGCTCAAGCTAAATTAAAATTTACAACACAAAGAGTAGCTTCTGGCCTAATGTAAATCTTACTTCAGGCTTTGATGAATCCGGATTAGTATTTTTGGCTGTAAAAAGATGTAATGAAAGAATGGCTGCCTGGGAAAATTCTAAAGATTAGCTACACCCTGCTTGAAGGGAAATTATTTTTATCCACAGCTCTTACTACAGTTTAATAACCTCTTTAAACTTCTCTGAAAGACTATTTTAAGAGATTAACTCAGCACAATTTAAGTTTGGAAGCATTTAGTGACTGCAAATTTTACTGGGTCCTGCAGACTTCAAACACCACTTGTGCATCTGCCTTTTCTGTGCACCAGGAGGAGGAGGAGGAGTGTGAAAGTTGCTGACCTGCTTTAGAACAAGGGAAAACAGCTTCAGCAAATAGTTAAAAAACCAAATCCTTCTCTTTCAGAACAATTCTTGTAGAACAATAGAGCAATATTTGACACTTAAAACCCGTACATCCTAATTTCGTTGTGTTTTTCATTTAGGAAAACACTTGGAAAATGAAGACTCTGCATTCAGCGGGGAAATTGTGCAGTGTCTTGAAGGTACCATTGTTGCTATTAAGAAACCGGTGAGGAAAATGTAATATTTCATTTCAAACACACGGGAATAAATTAATAGGTAACCGTGGAATTAATCTTTCACAGTTGTACTATTAGAAGTGTGAATTGAGAGAGAGAAAGAGGCAGTTTGGGGTGAAGCGGGGGTGCTTGCCTGCACTTTGCTGCCTGCGGAGATTCGGCCGCGACAGAACAAACCAACCTGACTAGGGAAGATGACACAGCTGATCCGAGCCTTGCCTCCCCTGGAGGGGTTTTAATGGGGGAACAGATGCTGTTCTCTATACATTATAGGGGCCAGGGAAATTTGAGGCGTGCCTATACTTCTGTCAGAATTTGGTCAGTGCAGTAAACTGGGACTGAAGTTCTCTTTTTGAACTCTGCTGTGGTTTCACTGTTTGCTTTTGTGCAAGCTCTGAATCTGCAGTGACTCAGTAGGAGCGCCACAAAAACCGTTTGAGGGCAAAACTCTGCTTCTGTGGAGCTTTTTACGTCATTGAGGGCCTTCATGCTGTCGGTGCAGCGGAGGAAAACAGAGCTGCCCTCCCTCAGTGCTGCTGTCAGGAGGCACCCGCTGCTGTCAGTGGGTTCTACAGAAGCCCAGAGCTCAGCAGGAGGGTGATTTGCCCTGGGACTGGCTGCAAAGCGGGGTTTTTAAATGATTCGTCTTTTCTTGAAACATTTCCGCTGCGTGATTCACGGACTCGTAGAATACCTTGAGTTGAAAGGGAACCACAAGGATCATCGAGTCCAGCTCCTGGCCCTGCACTGGGTATCCCCAAGAGCTCCACCATGTGCCTGAGGGTGCTGTCCAAACACCTCTTGAATGCGATTGCTTGATAATAAAAGACCTGGCAGCAACCATGAGCTGAGAGTGGCTGTTCACAGGGAGCTGCAGTAACACCTCTGAAGCCAATAAAGCCAGAGTGGCTTCAAACAGAGGGCGTTTAAAAAGCATCTCCATCATGTATTTATCTGGGCAAGTGTAAATCTCCTAAAACTTCGCTTTCTCCTTCAGGGGGTCTCTAAATCATCTCTTTCAGGCCGGCTCTGCATTAGTCTATCAGGCAAGCGTTTTATGCAATGTGCTGAAATCATAAAGCTGTTTTCTTTTTCAACGCTTCAGCTAATTGAGGATGCAACTCACAGGAAAATTAAAACCTTTTACACATTAATTTTACACCTCTAAATATTTCACCCTGCCAAGGAAAGGAGAGTAATTTGTACGCATACACGCAGAACTGGCTCTGCAGACAGCGAAGTTCAGCAATATCGGTTCTTTCCACAGTGTCTCGGCAGGTGACTGTAACTTCCAGAAAACCTGAAGGACAAAGATTGGATTGGATTTGTGCATAAATTGTGGTCCCTTAAAGGCCACCTCATTCCAACCCCCCTGCCACAGGCAGGGACACTTTCCACAATCCCAGGGTGCTCCAAGCCCCATCCAGCCTGGCCCTAAGCACTTCCTGGGATGGGGAAGCCACCGTTTCTGTGGGCAGCCTGGGGAGCAAGGTGAGCAAACGGGATGATTTATCTAGGCATGGAAAATAGCCAGTATCAAATAATAAGGGGGAAAAAAAAAAAAAAGAAAAAAAAAAAAAAAAGATTTTGCAAGGAAAAGTGTTTTTTCACCAGTTGTATTGCTTCATTCTCGCTTATGGATTTTTTTAATTGTCAGGAAGAAATTTGAAGGAATACACTTGAATGTCTAGAAGAGACTATAAATAGCAGCAGTCTTTGCTTCAGAATGCAGAATTTTCCAGGAGAGATTATCGCAGAGTTGACAGGTAATATTGACTTAATTAGCCCTGAAACACACCCCAACCCCCCAGAAAAAACCCACGAGAGAACTGAGTTTTAAATACATTTAAACAATTGGAAGTATTCTATAAAATAAATCTTACTGCTAATAATTAATAATAATAACAATTAATAGCTTGTTGATGGAAGAAGACGGATGTTTGCTGCTGTGCGATACTGTGAGGGTTAATCTCTCACGAAAGCGCGTAGATGAGAGACTCACTGAAGACTCTGCGCAAGCACTAGAGGAATGACTGGAGAACTGCAGCGTTGGGTTCTGATCCCAGCTCTGTGCTGCAGCCTCCCTCTGCGTGAGGCAGGGATAACGGTATTTATCCCGTGTGGCATTGCTCTGGGTGGGGTTCACCTGCCCAAATGCTTGTCGCCTGTCTCTTTTAGACTGTGAAGGGAAAGAGGCGCTTCTAGACCTCCTTCATCCTTGAATAGATGCTTAAAGCAAGCCAGAAAAATCATAGAATCATTTGTGTACGATAAAGCCCTCTCAGATCGCCGACTCCGGCCATTCTGCCAGCCCTGCCAAGGCCGCCGCTAACCCGTGTCCCCAAGTGCCACATCCACACATTCTTTAAATCCCCCCAAGGACAGGGACTCCACCGCTGTCCTGGGCAGCCTGTTACAGCGGCTGACAACCCTTGTAGTGAATATATTTTTCCCTAATACCCAATCCAAACCACCTCTGGCACAACTGGAGGCCGTTTCCTGCTGTCCTGTCCCTTGTTCCCTGGGAGCAGAGCCCGAGCCCCGCCTTGGCTCCGCTCTCCTGTCAGGGAGTTGCAGAGGCTGAGAAGGTCCTGCCTGAGCCTCCTTTTCTCCAGGCTGGAGCTGGAGCTCATCACGAGCTGGAAGTTCCTCTTTCTCTCCATTGGCTATGACAGCAGACTAAAGCCTCAAATGGAGATACCCACATCAAATAAAGCTTGAGCTCTATTCCTCTTTTTTTCCCCTCAG
Source organism: Dasyornis broadbenti (assembly GCA_013397935.1). Classification (NCBI taxonomy): domain Eukaryota; kingdom Metazoa; phylum Chordata; class Aves; order Passeriformes; family Dasyornithidae; genus Dasyornis; species Dasyornis broadbenti. The sequence goes on from VZRN01002334.1 coordinate 1,645,964, forward strand.
GTATGGCTTGGCTTTTCAGATGACCAAGGCGTATTCTGCTACCACCCTTCTCTTTGCATCACAGTCACAAAACAAATTGTTCAGGGAGCTGACACAGATGAAGGTCAGGGTTTCTTTTTCTTGGGAGAAGCAAGGACTTCTCTATCCAGCTGACCATGCACGACCGTTAGTGGTGGCACAGGAGGAGGGATGGCAATGTGGCAGGGTGGCCAGGGACAGTGGTACTGGCTTTTTTGGAATACTACAGAGTTAGATCAGCTTTAAATTAATCAAGAAACAGCAACCAGGGCTTTTCTTTTTTTCTCTTATTCTTTTTTTTTTTCCCCAGCTGCATTTGATGTTTGTTGTTTACGTTCTTATAGCCCATTCCCTCCCTCAGCTCTCTCTGCCCACAGCATGTGGCTGCTTTGCAGCCAGAAGGTTATTTGTAATTTTTGCTCCCATCCTGCACTCCCTAAGTGTTTTCTGGGTTTTTTTTTTTTTTTTTTTTTTTTTTTTTTGTAGGGGTGGATGTGACCTGGTGTCTCTCTTACCTCTGAAGCTGAAGAGGTGCTGCAGTACAGCACCCCAGCACAGAGGAGCTTCATCCCCGGTGCCTCCACGCTCTTCCACTCTACACAGCGAGGGCTCTTCTGGGAGAGAAAAATACTGAGTTTCAAGCCAGGTGATCCTGCTCCTCGTCCCTGTTGCCACAGCTCATTGCGCAGAAGAGTTTTTTTAGGGGAGAAGGAGTGATTTTTATCCGTTCACCATACCTCTAGTGAGTTTCTTGGATAAATAGCACGAGAGAGAGCTGTTGTTCTGTGAGAGCACAGCAGGCTCCTTCTCGTTGATAAATGCAGATGACTCAGGGAAAATGTGGTGAGACTAAACTACTGGAGTAAGCGCGTGATTTCTGGGATGTTAATGTCTTAGAATCACAGCTATCCTTCACCAGCTGGCAGCATCAATAGCGGAGAATTAAAGATTATAAATCAACCCCTTAATGCATTAACCTAAATATCTAAATAGCTTTTTATAGCTAAGAGGCTTCCGCACGTTCTGCATTTATTTTTCAGCCCTCGTTCCCGCTGCGCGTGAATCTAGTGCTGCTCAGACACACCAGCTGCAGCCTGCACTGGCAAGCACTGCTCGTGGAATGGAATTCCTGCAGGGGAGGCCAAAAAGCCCTTTGGAAAAGAGAGAACGCTGCACCGTGGCACGTGTGGGAAATGGCAGTGGTGAGATTAATAAGGAGAACAGAAGTGCTCTGAAGACACGGTGAGCAGTGCTCGGCCCTCACCCTTGCAGCTCTCTGCTGATGTTCCTAAGCAACCCTCTGCTGCAGCAGCAAGAGGTTTTTAAGTTCTCTTTTTTCTGGAACAGCAGAGCCTGCCTGCTACCGCCTGCCTTCGACAGCCCTGGTGAGCTCGCTGAGGGAAAACCGGAGTTTTAACAATTCATGTAAAGGGACTGCTGCAGACAAAGTCATAGAACACGGCCATTAAGGATGTAAAAGCCCTCTAAGATCATCGAGTCCAGCCATTCACTCAGCACTGCTAAGGCCATCATTAAAACGTAGTCCTAAATGCCGCATCCGCCCGTCTTTTAAATCCCTCCGGGGATGGTGACTGCATCACTTGCCTGGGCAGCCTGTGCCACTGCCTGGTCACCCTAATAACCAGTCTAAGTCTCCCTTAGCACAGCTTGAGGCTGTTCCCTCATCAAAAATCATAGTTTTCAGCTAAAACAAAAAAGGTCAGTAGAAGAATTCTGAATCAGTAACTTTGCTAGAGATCCGTCTTCTTCTTCGAGGGTTACTCCAGCAGAGACTTGGGAGATATTTGTTTTCTCCCTGGCAGATTTCATGTCCCTGTCACCTTCTGCCACACTGCTAGAGCTGTTCAAAAATAAATCATAACGCCCGTTCTTTGGGGAAGCCCGTTCCTGCTTTCTTTGTTCTTCCAGTGCTTGCAAGCAGCCCTTCCATTTTTAATGGTGGAAAACAACTGCATCAGAAAAAGCACAACTTTCTAGAAGCTGTAATACTTCTAGAATTTGTGGCTCCAGTGAAACAAACTGGAATTTGTTTCACTGGAACACAGAGTCTTAAATGGTCTTATCACAGCTACTGGTCATCTCATGCTTTATTGAATGTATGTTAATATTGTTGATATATGGATAGGCAAGGGTTCATTTCAACAAAGAGAATCACGGAATCAGAGAATGTTTTGGGTTGGAAGGGACCTTCAAGATCTTGTCCTAACCCCCCCCTGCCATGGGCAGGGAAACCTGGAATGAGATCGTCTTGGAAGTCCCTTCCAACCCAAAGCGTTCTGCGATTCTGTGAGTTTGACAAGAAGGCAAAGGCTTTGAAATGTACTCCCGGTTTTGCAGGTCGTTTTATGGTGCCAAAAAATGAAATGACCTCGGAAATGATTCCAGACGTTGAGTTTCTCCTTCTCATACGGAGCTGATGTGTCTCCACGGTGGCGCAGGCAGGGAAGCGACTCCCTCGGCCTTGGGCGCGCACGTGCAGCTTTGACTCCTGCGTGCGCGGTGCCTGCAAACGCGTGCAAACACACACGCACAGGGAGACGCGCAATAGGAGCTTTTGCCTGTGCGGGAACCCCTCAGAACGCCGCGTGACCTACTGGTACTTCTCACAGACCGTCAGACAGGCAAAGGCGAACTCAGGATTCGAAACCTCCAGGCGAACGGCTCGAAACAAAGGTGCCTGTATTTCCCAGCGAGCTGTGAGATAAGGTTTTTGTGGTTTTTTGCATTCTGTGCTACTTTCCGTGGTGTATATTCGATGCGCTTTCTGAATGATAACATAAAGACCGGTTACCGGATTAAAGGGGTTTTTTAGGTTTCTTACTAAATGCGGTAGAATCAGGTTTCTAGACGGGACTAGAATCACATGAAATTTTGACAAATCAGGTCTTAATTTGCATGATGTATTAATTAGTCATAGTTTCTTTGTCCTACAGAATTTTGTCATTTGGTACATAGCTGTGGTTTTTGAAGAAAATTTTCTTCCAGTGTAGGTTTTGTGCTCATTTAATTTTCGAAGGCTTTGGATGCTTTATTTTAAAGTGTTGAACAGTGCGCAGTACATTGCTCAGTAAATTGCATTATTTTTAATATAGAAGAGAGAGATGAAAAGGAAAAAAAAAAAAAAAAAAATCCTTGATACTCAGGAGGCAAAATCTTCCAAGAAAAAGGTTGAATTTGAAAACTTAAATATAAATTTTTTTTGACCTATAGGATTTGATAAGTTTGAATTCAGTGGTATATTCTATAAAAAATTGTTTGTGTTCGTTAGTGCAGTGGTCAACGTTCAATTTCGTAATTCATCGAAGTGAGGAGCATTTACAGAGAAATGCCATCCCTACCTTTTAAGAAGAAAATGATCTTGTTTGATGTCTGGCTGACACGGTTAACTGTTAATTAAGACTGTTTTTACCAGCTTCACGGAACAGTTGGCTGCTCTGTGCTGGTCAGTTTATCAGGACGTTGTTGCGAGGAATTTTGAAAAGAGTCGGAGAGAGGATGATTTGGATCCCGGTCCCTCCCATGCCTCCGGTGGAGCTGCGTGGCGGGCCAGCTGAAAGGGAGATACTATAATCAAGAGCTATTTGGTGGCTGCAAACTGTGATGTAAGAAACAGGAAGGAAATCAGAAAAGAAGACGGTTCAGACATGATGAAAGAGTTTGTACTCTTCCAGAATTTTAACCTGAGTTAGTTCTGCAGTGAGGGTCCCTCAAACAGCATGGTTCACAGGTTAACATTTTAAAGTTTCTTTTCATTACCAAGCATTGGTTATTTTTTTAACTCTTTCCATGATTAAATACAATAAATACAGAAAATAGAGCCTTAACCACTGCTCCTTCAGTGTTTTTTCTTTGCAGGCTGTTGAAATTTTAACTGCGAAATCTCAGAGGGGGCTAGAAAATAGTCGTTTCTCATGCAGATATTATGAAAACAAAAAAAAAAAAAAAAAAAAAACCCATCAGTGGCAGTAAAGGGATTCATTATCTGCTGTTTTGGAAATTTCATTTGTTTTGACATATTCTGTTTTATTTTTGTAGGCTATATTTAATTCCCATAGCAAAACTGAAAAAAACAAAACAAGCAACTGGGAAAAAAAACACCGGAATTTCAAAAGACAGACACTTTGGCATTCTCAGAAAAGAGAATCTGTGGCACAGAGGTTTCTCCTTCTGAATGTCACCTGTATTCCAAGGCATCGCAAATAACGCGACTAAGCAAAATAATCCAAATATCCTGTGGGCTTGTCTATGTTACACTTACGGAGCGCAATGCGGAGACCCTCAATTTAGCACCAGAATAATGATTTTATAACTGTTATTATACATTAGGTACTTCTCTCCTGATCTGCCTTTTGAAGGATTGTAGGACCAAAGCGAAGGCGGGAAAAGCTGAGACTCTTGCTGGCGAACCAAACCCTGCCTTTGAACCTCTTTCCCTGAGCAATCTGAGCTAAGCATCCCTACGAAGAAGAAAACATGAGTTCCTGGAGACTTGTGTAAAACCATTGCTCAGAACTCTACTGCTTCTCTTGGTGGCAGAACCGTTTCATTAATGTCCTCATGAAATGAATGTTGCCATTCATTAACAATGTAATTACCGTAAAAAATGAGCTGCAGCCAGCACCCGGCCGTGGGCCTTGATCTTGTAGGCAGTTATAAATGTCTTATCTTTACTCTTCTAAGCACTGACTTCAGTAGAAATACTTTTGCTGGGGAAGTTGCCCAAGTTGTGTTGAGGGTCCGAGGAGGGTGACGATCTGATGATGACCAGCTGCAGGCCAGGGATTTCGCAGCCTGAGTGGAACAGAAGCGTTGTCTTTCTGTTGCTTTTTTGTTTCTTTTCTTTCCCCTTGGATTTTTTTCCTTTGCGCTGCATTTTTGTAGCTGTTCGGTTGAGCTGAGTTAAAGAAAATACCTCATCAATGTGTTTTCTCCTTCACTTTTCGCCACATGCTCCCAAAGCCTGCTCAGTGTGGACCTCTGGTTCTGTATTTGTTTGCTGTAAGACTGTTAGGGTGCTGGGGTTTCTCATTCCTCCTTTTTTCCCTTTGGAATCCTCTCCTCCTCTGCATCAGATTTCTCTCTTCCAACATTTCTTTAGGTAGACTCATGCTTCTTAGACTACTCCTGTTTTGTATAAGAGATTAAAAAGGGGAAGCAAGCATCCCTTGTTCTGAGTGCATCCTGTAAAACACGGAAGTGCACAGTGTTCACCCGAGAAAGAAGCATAAATCTGCGCTCAAACTTTCCCAGCTTCATCCTGTAGGCCAGCAGGCTGGACTTATCTACCTGAAAGCATCTGTTTGCTCCTCGTGTACGTTTTCTGTGGAAAATATTGCCTCTCCCCACAAGCCTTCCTCGGCCTGTAATTCAAGAGCTTGTAGTAGAAACCTTGCTAGCTCTGTATGCCCTCGCCCTCTTTGCCAGTTTTATTCTCATCAGATATATTAGAGGGAATTAATGGATAAAGATGGAATGGAATAGAGCTGAAAAGACATAGCTTACATTCACACGAGAGACCTGAGAATTCGAATGCAGGATTTTTTAAATTTTTTGGTTTTTGGTTTTTTGGGTCTTTTGGTGTTTCTTCGTTAACGCTCTTGTAAATACATATACATTGGTTTTGTTTATTAGGATTCACCTTGACTCTTAATTACTGCTTTTGTAATCAATAATTGCCCAGGAAAAGGAGGATTTCAATAAGGAACCTGGAAAGGTAAGGAGGGATGTTTTTATTCTGGCTCAGAGCTTTTACTACGGAGGCCACGGGCTAATGCTGAAAGACTTGTGGGGCACTGAAAGGTGGGATGAGCTTGAGGGAGAGCTTTCGTGTGCTGGGATGCCAGGGGATAGAGGGTGGTGAGGTTAGGAAGTTGGTTTGGGAGGGAGGAAATGTACAGCGAGACAGTGGGGCAGGCAGATGGGTGTGGGAGGATTGTGGGGAGATCTGCCAGCAAGGATGAGGTCGGGCTCCTGGTCTGGAAAGCTGAGTGAGCAGTTTCCATAGTCATCCTTGCTGACTTTCTCCGTGCTTCTTTTGGGTTATCGTTGCCTTTCATTTCGTGTGAGGAAAATCCAGATCGTGGGGGGTCTCCGCACGTGTTTGTCCGAGGGGGCTTTCCTAGCTGTGTCCGTAACCTCTCCTCCAGAGCTGTGCTTACCAAACGAGAGGCTGGGCCATCAAAAACTGTGCCCTGCTGGGACCTGGCAGCACGAGGTGGGAGTCACCTTCTCCCCGTCCCGTGGCCTCTCCACCTGCTCTTCCCCAGCACTCACAGCCGTGACCCCAATCACCCGTGTTCCTAGTTCTTGTGCCTCTTTTACCTTCCTGCACTTGCCTCCATCAGCCCAGACCCACGACTCCTGCCCGCCTCCACCGATCCTGCATGCCCACCATCCCGCCCTTCGCTGTCCAAACTTCCTCGTTTAGGCTCAGGTTGAAGTTTTCCCTGGGTTATTACTGTAGTAAATCTGCTGGAGTGAGCGGTGCTGGTCAAGACATCCCCCAAGGCTCCTGACGGTCCCTGCTCCTTCGAGCAATGATGAGCTCCTTTCCCAAAGAAAGTAGGGCACTGAAATGCTGAACATGAACCGTGCAGCTTTCAAGGATTCCAGGAGCTCCTTTGGTCGGCAGCAGATGCTCTGTCCCTGGGGAAACTGTCAGGAAAGGGCAGGATAAATCAGATGCCAGGAGTGCAGGGAATACCCTCCTTGCGTGCCTGACCTTAGAGAGGTGGATTTACAGCCGGCCTTGAGGGTGGTTCTCCTTCTGCTGGTGGAGAGATTGAGCTCCCGCACCACAAAGCACAGCAATGGTCTTGGAACTCCTCAAGCCTGCCTAAAAATGAGGGCTGAGACTGTCACTGCTGAGTAAACCATTGTGTGGGACTCATTCTCATGCTCTTTGTGGCAACCGAGCTATGCAGAGCATACAAAAGAGATGCTAAATATGCCTTGATGCTCTCCTACTCTGTCTTTTCTTTAATAGGATCCATCTAAACGAGTTCCCCCCTCATTTAATGCAGTGCTGATGAGCCTGTTATCAGAGGATTGCCCTTTCCTATGTGGCCTAAACAGCCCCAGGTTGAAAAAGCAATTGTAACTGTTTGTTTTCACTCATTGACACACTCTCAGCCTTTTCTACTTTTTAAACTTTTCCCACTTTGCTTTTATTTTGCCCTATTTTGATGAAGCAGTTGAAGTTTCTTCCTTTTATTCTCCGTTTTTCTTCTGGGACTTTCAGTATTTCTTGCACTTGCCCTCCACTGTTTTCATCTGCGAAATGCCTCAGTCCGATTGCTGTTGTTACGGAAGTGATCTGTGTGAGGGGAATAAATTCCTTTGTAGAAATCATGTCAGATCAAGCTCATTCTTCTCTGTTTGGAGCATTGCAATGATGCACAATGTCAAGGTAGCCCACAGAAATGAGGCTCAGATCACCTTTCTCTGCCTTCCTTGCACACGTGCTTCTGCCAAGGGAGCCGTTTCTTCTGTTCTCCATATTTTACTTTTTTTCTTTTTTTAACTGATTTTTCTGCTACAGTCCTTTATTAAAAAATAATAATAATAATAAAGCTCATGAGAATATCCAAACATCTATAGTTCAAGTTTATCTGATGTTTCTTTCTAGTCTTTGATCGCAGGAGTGGATACGACAGGCTTACTTCAGAGTCTCAGAGGGAACAAAAAGCAGGTAGTGCAGCATTTGACATTGAAGTCCTGTACAGAAGTGAGTTCAGAGTCCTTTGTTGCTTCGCATCCTGGGCCCAGTTCCATTCCTTTGTGCGGCTTTATTTCCTGGGTATCATCTTGTCTCTCTGTTTCCCAGCTCCCCCAGCCCAATACAGATTGCTCCTGCCCTCCCTTTCTGCGCTTTTACCTACTGCAGCAAAACAGAAGGGATGTATTTTTCCACGGAAAAGCCATTTAACTTGTGACCTGTGTTTCCTCGGCCCTAAGCAAGATGAGATTTCACTGCGCTGAGAAATGCGCATACATCAAATTAGACTTTTTTTTTTTTTTTTTTTTTTTTCTATTTTATTTTACATTTATTTAATTCTCATTTTTTAAATTTTATTTNCAGGTGAGTGAAGCTCAAACCAGCTTCAGTTCCCAAAATAGCCGTATCGGGTGAGACTCAGCGCTGGTCCTACCAGGATCCTGTCTTCTGTGGTGATCAATGGTCCTCCTTGGAGAAGTAACGCAAGAACAGTCAAATATAGAATGACCCTTCTTTCTGTATAATCTCCATGACAAATGGAGTGTCAGGAACTTCTCTGGATGGAGATGATATCTGCATTTTAATAGGTTTTGATGAAATTTTATGCCGTGCTGGGTCTTCAGAGCAATATTCTGCTATCACTGATTGATTCTTTTAGCTCACATACACATTTATCCTCCCTAATGACTTCTGTAATTTATTTAATAAGGACAAGGATTCTCTTGTTTAAAACCTGCTGTCTCAAAAGTTTATTGGCATCCTGCAGCTCTTGTGTTGTGAGAAACAGTAACTCATCTCCTCGTCTCTTCCAGCAAGAGCGTGTGTGATTTTTACACACCTTTACTCTGTGTCCCTTCCCTTGTCTCTTTTTCAGGCTGAGCAAAAAACAGTTGGAAAAATCACCCCAGATAATTGTTACCCGTGCTTTACTGACTGAGTAGAATATTGTCAGTTTGCGGGAGGTCTGGCCTCATACTGGAATTAATCTGGTTTTTCCTTAAGGACCCAGGCGGTACAATAAAGCAAATACATATCAGAGCGGCAGATGACAAACATGGTAAGAGTGGGAGCACCCTCTGCAGGGCAGAACTGGAATTCAGAATTATTTGAGCAAGCTAGAAAATTAATTTAGGGGAAAATGGTTCATAATAATGATTTTTTTTAAATCTGTATTTTCGCCTTTGGGTAGAAACAGTTGTTTGTGCAAATCCATCATGAGGGAGACATTTAAGCAGTGACAAACAGAATTAAAGCTGGAAAGTTGAACAGAAGTCAGCAACGATTCGCAGCAATGAAAAAGGCAACAGTCAGACCAGTGTGTGTGAAAAGGTGGCCTGACAAGGTTTAAGGTGTGTGTTCTCAGCTGTAGTTTTGGTATAGGACACGCCTGGAGTGCAGGGTCTGGTATCGACCATCTCATTTAAAAGAGGATGCAGATTGTTTTGAGATCCAAGAGGAATTCAGTAAAGATGGTCAAAAAAAGTTGAAGAACTGTGCAACTTTTCCATTTAGAACAGACAAATCTGAGAGAAGACATGGTTGGAGCTATCAAACAAACAGAAATTATTAAGTTTTTCTCCTTGTCCACTTTTTCAGACAAATAACTGAGAACAGGACAGATTTCACACAAGAAAAAGGCCCTTAGAAAGCACTGACAGCACCCAGAGTAAACCCCTGGAACCAAACTGGAAGCAGTTGTCTGAGTGTTGCAGACACCAAGTGTTTCTACCACCGGGGATTTTAAGGACAAATCAAACATCTGTCAGGGGTACTTAGGTCTAATTGATTCTGCTGTACAGCAGAGATGGACTAAGATGACCTTTCGAGATTATTTTAGTATTCTCTTCTCTACTGTAAAAAGAAGAATTAAACATAAGCAGGCGAACCTTGGAAGAAATCCGGAAACAAAAGAGAAGTATATNACCGAAAAAAAATAAGAGTTTTTTTTTTTTTTTTTTTTTTTTTTTAAGAAGCCAGACTGGTTAAACAAATCACTTACTGATAGACCCTGCTTTTATTTAGAACAGCTTGCCTCCAGTGTTCAGTCATTACACTGTCTAAAAACCCTTTCTCTGCTTTGCAGAAGAGAAAGATGAAATTTGGAAGGAAACAAAGAGGAATATCCAAGGGCAAGGCACCTGCCTGAGGCGCAATCAATATCGTGTGTCTGGTGCATTCAGCCAGAAATTGTAGGAAAAGCCTTCCCAGACAGGCGAAGGGGGCTGGGATGCAGCTGAGGTGCGGAATAGGCCCATGAAACATGGAATATGCGCTTTTGAAAATCCTTTGTAGGTCTTTCAGGCCCATGGCTATCAGCTCTACCTGACCGTATCTGTCTGAAAACAAAGGCTTCCCTCAAGATGAAAACTTAGCTGGCTCCTGGTGGAGCTGACCTGACAGGAATGAGTCCACTCAGTTTTGTGGGAGCAAAGGGGGAAGAATGTAAAAATGTAAAATGCGTTTTGCAAATAAGGCACTACCATCTTTGAAGTCGTATGAGGCAAATTATTCAATCTGTGTTTTCCAGCATTGTATAAAAGCCTTGGCTATAAAAACAGGTTTTCCTGATATTATTCCTTTCGTTGGTCTGATTCTCAAATTTTTCTTAAACCTGTACCTCATAATGTTCAGCTCATCAGCCTTGTAATATTTTTCCAGTTGAGTGTGGCTTGAATTTTGAACAGAAGTTTTGCTAAACTATCAAGAAAGTTTCTTCACCAGTTGTCCTGTCAGAAAGGCAAACTTTGGGGCTTTTTTTAGTGCAAGGATTTGGTACTTGAAAAAGTTCCTTCAGAGCTGCAGGTCTGGTGGCCAGTCAAGCTGTGGGAAAATAAGATAAGCAAAACAAGTTTTTTAATATTTTGTGAGGGCTTTTTTTCAATTTAAGAAAAAATAAATTGTACCCTCTGTCACTACAGAAATTTTTGGAAAATGAGCAGGAAATACCGAACACGGTGCCAGCTCTAACAACAAAAGTTCAGCAATGAGAGGAAAGGATCAGAGATACTCACAGCAGGGTACAATACAAGTTGGAAGGACTGGATACTCTGGTTGTCAAAAAATCCTGAATGGGTGATCACTGTAAGATATATTGAACTTTTTTTATTTTTCCACACTTTTTGTTTTCCTTCTAAATCACACAATGTGTTAATTCTTAGCAGCTTTCATCAGGAACTGTAGTGACGTTACGAGGGGGAACGGCTTCAAACTGAAAGAAAGTAAGTTTAGATTAGATTTTAGGAGGAAATTCTTGGCTCTGAGGGTGGTGAGGCCCTGGCACAGGTTGCCCAGAGAAGTTGTGGCTGCCCCATCCCTAGAAATGTTCAAGGTCAGCTTGGATGGGGTTTGGAGCTTGGCTTGGCAGGGGGGTTGGAACTGGATGGTCTTGAATGTCCCTTTCAACTCAAACTCCCTTTCAACTGTGATTGTCTGACTCTGTGAACCGCAAGCAGTACAGCCATGTTGTATCCAATCCTCCCGCTGCAGATTGAGACCGTTCATTGGAAGAACCAGGAATGCTTTAAGGCACAGCCTGGCTGTGATCATCCTTAACTTCTGCTTCCTGAGGTGCTGTGACAATAGCAGTGAGGGGGCTGTAAAACAGCCCGAGCATCGCTGATCTTCCCAGAACTGATTGTTCGCTTTCCCACAATGGATAAATTAAAACTAACAGACCCCAACTCCTGCAGCTTGTGGCTGGGTGGTTATCACTGCAGCACTGCATGGTTAATTAATGTTTGTGCTGTTTAGAATTTCAATGTCAGCACTTTGTACTGCTGTTTCTGTGGCTGCCAGTGTACACATATGTACACGTACGTATGTGTGTATACGTATATGTCTATAATCCTTTTAATGCTACTGAGAGAAGGTGATAAAAAGACTTTATTAATTTGTATTTCCCATTCCAGGTCTTGCTGAAGGCTAAAGCACTGGAGCCCAGCAGGAAGGTCAGTGGTTAGGGTGCCAGGTAACGTCCACGGGGTGCACTGCCTTCCCACAAGCTTTGCTTTTTAACAGAACCCCTCATTCTGCTTTCAAAATTAATACACAGCTTTCCAGACCTAGCAACAGCTGTGCTCTTTACCTGGGACTTGTTGTTACTTTTCTTTTTAGAAACAAGATGTAGCACAGCATTTAAACCAAATACATATAATCTACACAGAGAAATACACATGAAAGAGTAAATTTTAATCCCAGACTTTTAGAACGGTCCTCTAGATCAGTGTATCTGCGAATTAGACATTGTATACAGCAGTACAGGCAGCATTTGATTTCCTTGAGATAAATTACTCCTTAGTCCCTAAATAAAAGCTTGCTTCTGCGTGCAAGACTGAGTTTGTTTGCGCACAATTTTTAGGTGCAGTGAACCTGCCAACTGGCATTTCACATTAGGAAAAAAAAAAAAATCACATTTAAAAAAAAAAAAAAAAAAGTCACGTAAGATAGATCTATCAGGAAGGGTTTATCAGATGTAACAAAATCAAACGTTCTATGGAGGAGTGACAGCTCGAGGCAGCCTGGCTGAGGTGACGCCTGCGCTGCTGGCAGACTCTGTCCTCAGCAGTGTTGGTAGTGATAGAATGAAAAAAGCATTTCACTGTCACACATATACAGAAATACGCGCTGTTACAGCCAGTGATCCGTACAGTGGCAAGAGTTTAATTCAAGAGGATCCTCTTACTCTTTGCTTTGCTTTTGGCCCTTCAGCACTGCTCTGCATCTTCTTCTAGACCCTCTACAGCACCAACTTACGGTGACCAACACTAACCCAACTGCCAAGAAATGAAAATCTTTAATCTGATCTATTCAACGCTCTCCTGGAAGCTCTCCATACGTGAAGCACACAGAGCATAATCTGTACCCTACAGAGAATTTTACAGTGCATTTCTTCTCCTTTTACCCAGCACTCAGACTCAAACATCACGAAAATCATGCACATTTTACCTTCTGACGGAAGAAAGAAGACAGTCTGTTTGCCTGGTGGGGGATAGAAGCTAGGGCGTGTGATGAGAAAATCAAGTTCTCTGGTATATTCAAGCTCTAGTTTTTTTATTAAAGTCTATTGAAAAACAGGCTCTATTGTTTTATTCAAATATTATGTTAGGAAATGAACAGTACACAAGCAAACCATTGTACTAGGATGTGTCACAAGCTTTTTATACAGATTCACAGTGATAAATAGATAAAAAGACATTGCTTTTGATCTATACCCGATACTGAGGAAGAATACAAAGTGCAGCTTTTTAATATTATACAGTCTCACCCAGAGGTGTTTCACCAGAAGTCTGGCACATAAACAACTTCTTTTTGAAAACAGAAGTTTGCAAAGCACTGAAATTGCTTCATCCAGATCACTGGGACGGAGTTGTTGGCACAGGCTCCTTTTAATGTCCATTCCCACCTTCGGAGAGGATGCGTGAAGGCTCCGTGTACTTCGCTGTCATCAAGTAGAAGAGGGCAGGGGCAGGTACCAAAGCAAGCAAGGGCAGGTCCTGCTCCAGCTTATCCAGTTTGGAAATGGAGATGATTCCATAGGCATGAAGTAACCAGTGGCTGAAGAGGACAACAAGCCTTTTCTTCCTCACCAGCAGATCCTTGAAAAACTTGCAAAAGAAACACAACATCCTGTTAGCATTCAGCCTGTTACCCAGCACCTGACATTTAAGAGGTGTTACAGACAGAGCACAAAAATCAGGTGAAGCCTGTTAGGTTTGAGCCCTTCCAGCACACACACTGTTTCCCAGTGCACCATCAGAGGGAATTCTGAGCTTCCTCCAGCCAAGAGGAGAAGGGATAAAGAGGCTTAAATGTAAAATACACCACAGAGAAAAGGCAAGAAACAAAGTGGTCTCTGCTCACTCAAGCTTTTTTACTGAGTTTTAACATGGGAAATGTGTGTTTACCCACCTCCACTTCAGAAGCAGACATGTACACAGCCAGTGTAACCAAAGACAGCACGAGGATGATGTACGGGAAGGCGTAATCTAAAGGCAAACATGCAACACATTAGCAAGCAGAAAACGGCACGGCTTATCAGTCAGCAGAGAGAGTTTTTCCACAGGTATGGAGCAAACTGTGCATGGCATCACACACGCACTGCAGTGGGGGTCAGCCAAGCACAGCCCTTCAACAGCTCCCTCTGAGGAACTTCTGCTATTTCTTGGTGCAGTTACCAAACACTTACACCACGGACTGAAAAAAGGCACGTAATGAGAAAAGTAGTCAGGCTGAGTGGGGATTTTGTGGCATCTCTCCAAATGTGACAAGAACGCTCGAAGCTAAACCAAAAATAGCCAGTCTTCCCAAATTTACACTGAAATCCATCTCCAAAATCAGACAAACTGTGCCCTAGTAAAAAGTGGAACTAACTCCCTCTGAAGTACTTTTCTCTCACACCCCCTCTATTCCTTCTTGGGAAAGGGACAGTCTCCAGCACGACCGGCTGAGGCAAAGCAGTGTTGGTCAGGAGCCTGATGAGGACAGAGCTCCTAACAAGCAACCTTTTCAGGTGAAACTCCTCAAAATAACCTTAAATAATATCCTTATTCCCAAAGCAAAAAGTGTCTCTTCCCTCTCCCCCTTTCTTAGTGTACATTTATAGGTGTGTTCAGAAGTGGTTTTAGGAAAGAACTCACAGAGGAGGCCTCCTCCCACGGCCTGCAGCACGGTGAGGATGGGGAAAAAGTAGAGTGCTGCATAAATGCTTTTAAATCGATCAGACCTTCCCAAACCACAGGCAATCTTCTTAACCAGGAGAGGCCGAAGTAGCATCATCAACACAAGACAGAAGGCGTAATAGATAAACACAATGGTGTACCTGGAGGGGAAAGAAATGATGATTCCTTAAAACGTGCAGTTTCCTCATAGACATTTGCGTCACAACCAAGGAATTTGGGGTTAGTCATTGAAGTCTAAAGACTTTCTAGGCAAAAGCTGTAAACACAGAATGATGGGCTCACTTCTCCTAGGAGAAACAGTCAAGGTGTTTCCTTTCCGAGGAAAGGAAAACAAAAAGAAAAGAAGTTTCAAGCTACACAGTGACAGGACAAGAGGACATAGTCTCAAGCTGCGCATGGGACAGTTCAGGTTGGACATCAGGAAACATTTCCTCATAGAAAGGGTGATTAGACATTGGAGTGGGTTGTCCAGGGAGGTGATGAAGTCACTGTCCCTGGAGGTGTTTAAAGAAAGACTGGAACTGGCGTTCAGTGCCGTGGTGGTGTTGGGCCATAGGATGGACTCAATGATCCCAGAGGTCTTTTCCAACCTTCTGGAAAAGGATCGTGAGATAGCCTGGACTACGCCACTTCCTTTGATTACTCAGAAAGTCCTTAAGTGTTGCTAAATCCGTGTAAAACAGCTCAACGCACGAAAGATTCAGGGGATTGTCACTGATCCCAGCTCTATCTGAACACTTTCGGCAGCTTTGAGGAGAGGCGAGGACAGAAACAGAGCAGCACAAAAAGCAGGGGCAGACAGGAGCACAAACACTTCCCACTCACAGGGGGTACACGGCCTCGTGGGTGCAGTGCACTGTGGTGATGTAGTCGGGGCTGGGGTTGTAGAGCATCGTGTACCAGTCCGAGAGCTTCTTCACCCTGCAGGAGCGGATGTGCAGGGAGCCCACGGGATCGCTGACCAGCAGCGTCACCACGGCCGCCACGCTGCACTCCAGCAGCGCCGTCAGGTGCTGCAGCAGCGCGCTGGAACTGCGGGACAACACACAAAGTCACTGCCTCTCGGCCAGCTTGAGGGGAAATCCAAACACCCGCTGGGAAGAGGGGGCCCGGGCAGTGCAGAACCTTCTGCAGAGTTAAAAACCACTAAGTGTGAAAACTCTTTTAGAGTCTCAGGTGATTTAGTGTGTAAAAGCCAACAGCAGTGAGGATAAGACACCACACACCTCAGAAGGGGTGACACTTCTACGTGTGATACAAGCGGAATTGCAGAATTACTAAAGCAGCAAGTCCTTCTTAAAGATGGTAAATATTCATATGGTAAATATTCATATGGTAAATATTCATATATATATTAAACATTCTCAGGCCCCTATGTTTTCAGTGCTCACAGGATGGAATCCCAGAATGGTTTGGGTTAGAAGGGGCTTTAAAGACCATGTAGTTCCGACCCCCTGCCATGAGGAGTTGACACTCCAGAGTCATTACTTCTTAAAAAATTCTAGACCAACACCTAACGGCCACATGAAGACATGGATTTAAACCTCTTTTTTACAGAGCTTCTTTGATGCAAAGGTCACAGCAGCTGTGCTATCAAGGCCAAAACCCAGAACACATATTCCTAAAGAGAAAAACGCAAACCCATCCTCTCATTGCACATGTGCAGCCCTGCTGACACTGGCCCAGGAGAGGAGATGCCACAACCTGCTGCTCCTGCCTGCTGGGAAACCCAATCCAGCTCAAACTGCCAGATGGGCCGTGTACCACCACATTAACCACATCACCTTAGGGCGGTGACTGGAAAGGGTGGCCTGCAGGACACTTACATTTGTAAATAAACCCTCCTACAGCTGCTCAAAACTTACATGCTGCCATATCAGCTCAACCAACAACCAGGGTGAATGGGGCTCTGAGCAGCGTGGTCTGCTGGGAGGTGTTCCTGCCCACGAGAGGGAGTTGGAACTGGATGGTCTTTAAGGTTCCCCCCAACCCAGTCCCAGTCTAGGATTCTAACAACTGCTGGACAGTTCAATTCAGCATCTCAGCTCGACCACTCATGGATACAAGATTTACAATTTTAAACAACTTAGGATATACAAACCTCTTCTTTCCAGAATACCACTCAATAAAGAACCAATGTAAAACCAGGGGCAGCATGGCCATGAAGCCAAGGTACAGCCAGTCATAGCGGTCTGGAGATCCCATACATTCCCGGCAGATTTTGTTGTCGTCGGTTCTCTGACCTCTAGGACACACCTGCAGAAAGCAGAGGTTGTATTTACAATCCCAGTACCAACAGCAAATCACTGCAGTTCCTGGAAAAACAGCTTGAAGCAGTACAGGGCAAGACATAGACCAGGTTTTTAAAGAGATGAAACAATAACCCCAGTAATTTCTCAACTTACACTTGCTCTGGCTGTTTGTTTTTTTTTTTTAATATAAACAAGAGTGAACCAAGATTGAAAGGTTCATCCAAGCCTCCAGTTTCCTCCCCTGCTGTCACACCACTCCCTTCTATCTCAGCTCCCTCACCAGGCTGCTCACAACCACTGTTCCCCAGTTTCTTGCTTCCCTTTCATCTCACCCTTCCTGGATCTCGGTCTCCCATAACACGTCAATAAAACCGGTGTGCACAGTGACTTCAGCACAGTTCTCCACACCATCCCGTTCTGTTCCAGCTTTTCCAGCCCCTCCATTCAGCTCGGGTTCAGCAGCGAGCCTCCAGCACCTCCTTCGGGAAACGTGTCACGGTGCAGCTCCTGCTTCGGTCAGGGAGCTGTGCCCGCCCCCTGCAGTCCCCGTCACCCCTGATCCGCAAGGGCTGGGCTGGGGCCGCGGGGCTGCTCCCAGCGGGACCCGCCTGAGCTCCAGCACCGGAAGGGCTCGGGGCCACCCATCCCCGGGCCAAGCCTCGCACTTACCCCGCAGTCCCCGTAGGTCTCCACGGAGCCGTTCACCGACAGGACGGTCCTGCCGCAGTACAGCCCGAGGCAGGCGGGCTGGATGTCCACAGCTGCGGGGAGAGCGCGGGCCGCGTTACCGGGAGGGGCACCGAGCGCCAGTCCCGGCCCGCTCCAGCCGCTGACAACACCGACACCGCTGACAACACCGACACCCCCATACACACCCCCATCCTCATTCCCAGCCCCACCCCATCCCGGTGCCCCATCCCGGCCCGTCCTACCGGCGCGGAACATCGCGGTAACCCAGCAACGAGCGCCCCCGGTACTTCCGCCTCGGCACTTCCGCTTCCGCCGCGGGACCGGCTCCACCCGGGACTGTGGGCGCGAGGTCACGCAGGGGCGGGACTGATCGGGGCGGGGCCTGCGGCAGGAGGCGTGGCCTGTGCGCGGGCGTGGTTTCTGTTTGTGGGCGTGGTCACAGGGCGTGGTTTCAATCGGGCGCGCGTAGGGGCTGTGGCCTCATATGGACATCGTGTGGGCGTGGCCTCTCTTTGTGGGCGGGGCCTCGTGCGGGGCGGGGGTCGTTGCTGTGGGCGTGGTCTCGCGAGCGTGGCCTGCGGTTTGGGCGTGGCCTACGGTTTGGGCGAGCCCCGCGGTCGCGTCCGGGCGGTGCGGCCGCCATGGCGGCCGAGGGGCGCGGTGACAGTGGCGGAGTGGGACGGGCGCTACCGCCGCACTCGCCGTCGGGCGCGGTGGTGCAGACCGTGGAGATGCACACGGGCGG
>VZRN01002334.1:1670724-1681636 GCA_013397935.1 Dasyornis broadbenti
TTTTGTAGGTACTGTCAACTTAAGATACTATGAAAATGAGAAATGTGAATTCCTCAGACAGACTGAGGTAAAGGGTGTGGGCATAAACCGTGGTGTGCACAAGACGTGTGTTTTCTTTTTGAGCTCATCCGAAGCGTCTCACATCTCCAAGGGTTTTACCATAATTAGAGGAGCTGTGTGAGAGAAGTGCCTGAAAGGAGAGGTAAAGCAATAACACGTGCTCCCTGTGTGCTCTGCAGCGTGTGAAAATGTGTATGTACACAGAACAAATGTAGTATTGATGGCAGCAATCCATTGGAGTACAATATTTAGAAACCAGCTCTTGTTTGCTGTTGAAAAGCAAAGGAAAATAACACCATGGAAGTGCGATTGCACAGCATAAATTCGTATGAATTTATCAGTGTGATCTTTTTGTTCAAGGGTCCAAAGCCTTAAATCAGTATTTTGAATCAGAAACTAAGATTTGGCCTTTACTTGTCTTTGCCAGAGTTAAGTGTGAGACAGTGTTTTACCTTGTACAGGCTTTAAAAATACAATGTTTCAGTTTTGCCAGGTTTTTCAGCTGTATGTGATGCAAGCGAACACAGTGTCATTATTTTGTGAGGCAAGAAATAAATTGTATTTTATGCAGGAAATGAATGTCTCTCAGCCCGGCATCATTCTCAGGCCAGCCTTGAGAAGGGAGGGAACTCCTGTAAAAAATTGCCAGATGAATGATAGTAGAGAGACCTAATTGTTTGTGAAATTCTAATGGAGCTGGTTTCCATGCTGGAAGCATTACTGTGACTTTCTCCTGTAACGCTCCTGAAGCCTACGAAGAAAAAGATTTGACCCTTGACTACTCAGCGCTGCTAATTTGCCCCGCAGCTACTGGATTTTGCAAGTCGAGCAGTGTCTTATTGCTGTTTCAGAAGGAAGCCGTGCAGAAAGCCCACAGCTTCTCACAGGAGCCGTTTGACAGTGAGTGAACACCGATGGCTTATTGGAAGGGCAGGACAGGAATTTCTGGCACACCTGCCCTTCCACAGCAACGCGTGGCCAAGTGTAAACGGAGAGGGGTGGTTGTGAGTGATGAGATTGGATTTAACTCTTACCTGCTTAGCTACAGGTGGTAACAAGGATAATTGACCATGCAGAGCATATGGCTGAAAGCCCCTGGAAAGGGTGGTCCTGCTCCCCTCCGTGCTTGGCCCTGTCCGCCTTCCCTGTCCCTTCTGTCCCCACCACCCCAGCTGACTCAGGCATCAAACAACCACCGATTCCCTTTTTTTCATGCTGGTTTCCTTTTCCACCGATGTGAGGTCCTGAGCATTGTGCTACAGGCACAGGGAAGCACCTCTGTGGCAGTTGATCGTAGCAGGGGCAGGATTTGGGGATGTCAGGACTGAGGGAGCTGCTCTAGGAGTGGAACTGACACAGCTTTCTAGGAAAGTGGTAGTGAAGCTGCTATAACGCGGATTTCAACGTGTTTTTAACAAGCTTAGGCTGGTGCACGCTAGTCTTGCATGTGAGAAGTTGAATGCGGGCAGCTGGCTGTGGTCTTGGAGGCATCACAAACAGGCCCATTTCTGTGAAATGCTAGCTTGGGCTGTAGCAAGGGGAGATTCTTGACCCGATCCTTTTTGACGTGAACCTGCTGCAGCTCCGGTAGAGAGCCAGCTTGTGTTTTAAAGCTGTGCCTGGCCTGTGTTCCTCATAATCACAGAATCATATAATCATAAAATCATTTCAGCTGAAAAAGGCCTCTTTGGTCATGGAGTCCAACCATTCCCCCAGCATTGCCAAGTCCACCACTTACCCATGTCCCTAAGTGCCACATCTACATGTCTTTTAAACGCCTCCAGGGATTGTGATTCTACCACCTTCCTGGGCAGCCTTTTCCAGTGTTTGACAACCTTTCTGTGAAGAAATTTTCCCTAATATCCAATTTAAGCCTCTTCTGGTGCAACTTAAGGCATTTTCATCTGTTGCTTGTTACCTGGCAGAAGAGACCAACCCCACTGGCTACAACCTCCTTTCAGGTAGTTGTGGAGAGGCCCACTCTAAATCTCCTTTCCTTCTGGCTAAAAACCCCCAGCTCCCTCACCCACTCCTCATATCACAGCACTATTGAAAAAGCCAGGTCTCTGCCGCCGTATTTTTAAATCTTTTAAACAATACAACCAAAGGGCGAAGGGTCTGAAATAAACCACAAGCAGCAGTGAGAGATACGCACAAACCATGCCAAAGGCTGCAGGCTGCCTGCCAAAACAGCACTGGAAAAGCTGCTGTGTCCCAGCTCTGCTGAAGATTGCTCCCAGCATCACAGAGCGGGTAAGAAGGTCTGTCCCTGCACCTGACAAGAGCTCCGTGCGCTCATCTGGGAGAAGGAAACCAGTGGATTACGCCCCTGTTTTACTCTAGCTCTGAAAACTCTGCCCGTGGTGGCAGCTGCTTGTTCTTGGGTAAGGAAGCACGGCAGCAGGTGGCTCCTGGCCAAGCCACTGAGGGACATCACCCCCACATCTCCCACATGCCCGTGTTGGTGTCGCCCCTTTTAGAGATCCCCTCGTTTTGGGCTGAAGAACTCAGAAGGCAGCAAGACACTGAGGTTTTAGACACTACAAAACTGGCTCTGAGGCTCCAGCCCTCCAGCCTCTTTCCTTTCTCCTCCCTTGAGACGAGCCTGGACAAAGCAAACTGCAATCTTACTCGCACAAGGATACTGGGACACATTTTAGCACCCCAAAAATCACATGTTTTATTCTGTGCAGGACTTTCAGCATAAGAGAAAGAGCAATTCAAATTATTTGAAGGCCAGTTCAGCCCTGGAGATCAGAGACAACCTTAGCCAAATGCAAATTAAAAATGAGTCCTTGAGCTCTTTAGTCTCTTGTTGATTTTCCAGCATACTTACCCTCAGTTTAAGAGTACCTTACTGTTTGGCGATGATAGACATGCCACTGATTGAATTAATAGATTATATCTTAGAAGGAAAACATTAAATCTTGATGAATTACAAACATTTTAGCATGTTCTGCTCCCACTGCGTGCAGTGGTAGTTTTCCTGCCGATTTAATCATCAGATTCATTCAAGTAGTTATTTTCCACTCCCTTCCAAATCTCTGGATGAAGCCTCCGCTCAAAGCAAATGCTGCGTGCGTAACTTACGAACTGTGAACAATTAGCAGTCCAATTAGCAGTGGTTACAAGTGACAGCCTGATGGGCTGTAATAGCTGCCATCGGTCACCAGAACCGGGACAGCTCGCGAGTACCAAACCCCGCCATTTCCGCTCCTCTTTCAGCGCTGGCGTTGGTTCCCGTATCCAGCAGATGCCAGCAGAGACCTAAGCAGCCAGCACGGCTATCCCGTAGTGATCCTAGGAAAAGCCTCGTTCTGTGAACGAGATAACCGCTCTGCCTTCAGGACTGTCGCTTCCCAAGTACAAGCACTCCGGGTAGGGGGTGTGAGCAACGCCACGCAAGATCTAAGAGAACTGCACCAAAACTTAGTTGGAAGGACGGGTTCAACACGTGCTGCTCTTTGAGAGGTTTGTTGTACAGGCTGAAAGGAGTAATTCGGAAAGCACACCAGCAAAGCGGCGTTTTGTGCACGCAGGCCAGAGTTGCAAAACTGCAGCCTGGAGGGCTGGTGAGATCACCCTGGTGCTGGCAGGGTGCTTAGTTCAGCAGCACAGCTGGCTCTTCACCCTCTGGATGCTTTTGTATTTTCACGTGGTGACTCTGATTATTAATAATAAATGGGTGCACATCTAGATCTGCTTGCGAAGCGTTACAGAGCCACAAGGTGGTAACTACGTGCTAGAAGGAAAAAGTCCTGGGTCCTGCAGGAGGAGTAACCCAGGAAAGGAACCAGGTTTGGGGGGTACCCCATGCCCAGCTGTGCTGCGCTGCTTTGCTGCTGCAAGCCTTGGGCCTGGCATGACCAGTGGGTGAGTCCCTGTGGCTTCACTGGGGCTGGATGCGGGAGGACAAGGCCAGCCCTCCTATTGTTCCCAGTTTGCAGAGGAGTGATGGGTTTTCAATGCCGTGCTGCGGACAGGGCACTGCCTGAGTCCTGAAGCAGCTGTGCTCACCACAGCCAAAGTGCTTGGGCAACAGCTCTGCACTTCTGGAGATTTTTTTTCTCTAGGAAATCACCACTGCAAGAAGCGGGAGGAAAAGTGACATGGAGAGAGACAGACTGTAAATCCCTCTCAGTGGCGTGGCATGGATGAGTCACTGGGGAAATCAAAGCCAAAACAGCAGAAACCCCAGGGCACAACAGCAGGGCCTGCCCTAATCTGTCTGGGGAGTGATGGATGATCTCAGCCAAGAAGACCCCAGGAGGCTGTGACTGAAGGAATTTTTACAAGGGCGGGCTGCTTGTACTGGGTGGCACAGCACATCAGTGTGCCCACAGGCTCCTGGGGTGATCATAAGAGAGGAGTAGGATCCAGCTGTGATTCAGCAGAGGAAGTAAATTCACCCCGAGAGGAACTGCTTGTTATTTAGTTCTTGACTTGCTAGCACTGAGCTCCTCCAGGGTCAGCTGATTTCACAAAGGCAAGCACTGCCAGAAGCCCACAAAACTGATTGGGGAGCAATTTCCAAGTACTCAGGATCCTTAATTTTATATATCCATTACTCTTCCCTTTATCTTAGTCTTACCTCTTGCAGAGTCAGCTCAGAAGCTAGTAAACTAAGGGAACATCTAAAGGGATTCATAAGGGGACCCAAGTTTTTTTTTTTTTTTGAAGGGGGAACAGGGACTGTGCCCTTCCTCAGGGGCATTGCAAACCACAGTGCTCCACGTAGTCTGCTTTCCCTTCAGACACGGGGACACCTCCTTGCCACCATAAGGAGAAGCAGAAAAGTTGCAGCAGTGACTGGGGAAATCGCTTAGGAAGAGTATATTCCTCAGTTCCTGGGATGGAGATCTGGAGTGGAAATAGTGCTGATCAGCCTTCTGCATCTGGAGGATCATCCATGTTTCTCCCAGGGGCCAGAGCAAGTCTGGCTGAAGGCAGCAGGCACATCTCCTCCTGCTTCTGCCAGCAGTCCTGATGCAGAGGCTTGAACACTTCAGTTAATGCTCAGGGGCTTGGCCAGAGGGGTTCACAGCGATGTGCACGCTCAGAGCACATGAAAATTGTCCCCCAGTTGGGGCTGCACACGGACACTGGGCTGACTCCTGTGTGAGATTATGGATAACACTGGGCTAGCCCAGCCCACCTCACTCCATCAGAGAGCAAAACCCCTCTGGTGCTTCAAAACCCCTCTGGATGGGTCCTACAAATTAACACACCACCCCCCCCACCCAGGGCTCATCTACCCTCAGGGTAGATGTGGACAAAACCAGCAAGATAAATTTCTCATAAATTCATCTCGCCCTCCCAGCAATTCCCTCACAACCCCATAAATGTAATTTGCTTACCTGATTTAGCAACGTACTCAGAACTAATCTCAGCATCAGGGATAAAAAAATGCTCTGAGTAACCAGGTCACTTGTTTTTTTCCGGTGGAATCTAATGTGCTGCAGCACTTGTGCCTGATCTGTGCCTGTGGCTTCTGTGCTCAGTCTGGTGCATTTTACAGAACGTTTGGTAATACACCATCCCCGAGGTCATGGCAAGTTCTGAATACAGCATCTGAATTGTGGACTCTTTACAGAAAATGTAACTCAAATGGCGATCGCCTCCTGTTATTAAATTGGAAGGATTTGCCATAGAAACTAGGTCTTGTCTGAGTGCTTCTCACTGATTTCATAGCAAAAAGGGTTTTAGGCAATGATCAGGAGCTGGGTGAAGCACAAAACCGGGACTTCCTTCCTCTTCCTTAAGCCCAGGGGATGATCTGCACAGAGCTTGGCAACGTAAAGCTGTGTCAAAGCGGACAGGCACAAATTCACGCAGATGGAAAAGCTGCTGGTTCCCCTCAGCACCCACAGCCCAGGTAAAGCCAGGGGCACTGTCCCAGCCCAGCTTACAGCAGCATCCTGGCAGGCCAAAGGGATGGGTTAGGCAGCAGGAACAAAACTGTGGCCTCCGCACTTGCTGTGGTGGTGCCCAGGATAATCCTGGTTTTAGGGCAGCTCTGCTTGCTGTTGCCCAAACACAAAGTGTGTGTGCCCTGCCCCTCCTGCAGAGCCCCCTCTGAACTGAAAGCACCTGAGCAAATACTGGAATATGGGCCGGTAAAGAAAATAATGGGAAAACGGCAATTTCAATTACTCACCTTCACAGAGGTGCCCTGAGAACTGGGAAACTCCCGCTTAATTTCAAGTTCATTGCAGTGTGACAACAGAGTGCATGCGAAGTGTACAGAAAGCTGGGCAGAAACAGGCTCCCAACACAGACCCTGGCACCGGGACAAGCCCTGCGGGCACTGGAGTGGAGTGGGGCACTCCATTGTCATTTCAAAAGCCATGGAAGTAAGTTCAGATGACCTGTGGCACTGGTTTGAGTTAGTTTCTCTTACACACACACACACGTGCATTTTTGAGGCCTGGATGTGCACGCTCAGTACATAAACCTGAAGGTCAGGCATTGCCTTAAGTCACAGAGAAGACCTTTGCCTATTTGACTCGAATTACAGCGAAGAGAATTAAAATTAGCCCTCCTCAACTACGCTGGGAGCAACTTACAAATAAAATTTCGCAGGAGAACTTTTCAGACCACAGTAGAGATCACAGAGGAAAACAAGAAGCGGAATCGGTTTTGCACTGGACAGCTCTAAAATGCTGAAGTTGGAAAGTGCCAGCAGATGGCACTTTCCTCAGCCTGTCCTGAGGCTCCGGTGGGGCCCGGCAGCACGGGATTTCTCCCTGGCTTACCTGCACACTCTCATCAAACCTGGTTTAGGGCTAAAAATGACACAAAATGCTCCGAGGTTTCAGGTCAGAGCACTTCTGATTCGAACAGAGAACTCTCTTTCTCACATGCATCTATTGGAGGACCCTGAGCAGTGCCAGGGAGAGAGCTCACAGGAGAGATGCCTGCAGGATTTTCAGAGGTGGGATGGAGATGGGCTCATCACCTCCCTCCTGCATCCATCACCTTTGTGTTCGCTTGGCCTCTCCTGTCTCCCCCAGAAGCAAAGCTCGAAGAGCGTGTTCGCCCACAGCACAGGCTGGTACAGAAATAACCAGCTTTTATGGGAGGTGAGAGTCACAGAATTACAGAATTGTCTAGAATCACCGAACCATTTAGGCTGAAAAGGATCCCTAAGACCACTGGGTCCAACCGTTCCCCCAATGCTGCCAAGCCCATCACTAAACCGTGTCCCCAAGTGCAGTATCTGCGTGGGTATTAGATACCTCCAGAGGATGGTGACTCCACCACCTCCTTGGGCAGCCTGTGCCAGTGCCTGGCCACTCTTTCTGTGAAGAAATTTTCCCTAACACCCAGTTTAAACCTCCTCTGGTGCATCTTGAGGCATTTTCATCTGGCCCTGCTACTTGTCACCCGGGAAAAGAAAGCAACATCCACCTGGTGGGAGTTGCGGAGAGTGAGAAGGTCCCCCCTGAGCCTCCTTTTCTCCAGGCTGAGCCCTCCCAGCTCCCTCAGATGCTCATCAGTCTTGTGCCTGTTCCTGTGGCACTCCAGCCCAGCACGAGGACTGCAGATTTGACTGGCTGTGTGAGATAGTGATGATGGTAAAGTGCAGTTTTACTCCAGGACATCTGCTTGAGCTGTGACACGGGCACCGGCAGCAGCGACAGAGCCGGGTCCAGCCACAGCACTGGTGGGAGCAGAACTGGCAACATCCCTGCTTAGCTTAACCCTTTTCCAAGGGTCTTCAGCAGGGAAATCAAAGTCCAACAGATCCACTGGGCCCACTCTCCCCTTTCTTGGGACTGAATAGTCCATAAGCCTGGCAAGCTCCTGCCAACCCTGCACGCCGTGACCCCTTTGCCAGCGGCATGGAGTAGCCGCGCTGCCAGCGGGATGGGAGCTGGGTGTGGCTCCCACCCAGCCATGCCTGCCCTACTTGCTGAGCTGAGCTGAGCTGAGCTGAGCGTGCAATGCTGTGCCTGCACCAGGCCATCGCCCCAACCCCTTGACTCATCTTTTCCAAGCCGGGATGCAATGCCAAGGATAACAGGCTGAGTGCCAGGGAGCTGACACCTGGCACTCCTCACTCCGGTAGGACTCCCGGTCACCCCAGCCTCCAGCAACAGGGAGAGCTGCCCGGCGGGAGTGGAGCGCAGTCAGGGCTGGCTCAGCAGGTTTGGTGCCACCAAGCCGGGTGGCCCCATGGGACAATTCCTCCAGGAGCGCCGTGCCCTGCAGCTTCCCTGGCACCAGCGGGTCTGGGCAGGTTTGGATCATCCAGCACACAAGGGTGTGATGGCTCATGGATGTAATTGGAGGGAACAGCCAGGTTTTGGGGCACAGGAGCCTTTTCTCAGGTGAAAACCCAGACAGCCAGGACATCAGTGAACAAGGGCTCACAGCGCAGCTGCGCCAGTCCAGCACAGAGCCCACCTGCTCCGCTTTCCTCCAGGATGACAAACGTATCTGAAATTTATATTCTTAAACCACAGATGCTGCTATTCCAGCCATGTGGAAGGGTTTGAAGGCTAGGAAGCTTGCAGGTTACTACGATTTTTCTTTCCCTCGAGTATCTTGGTTGAATAAAACGCTGTGTCCTGACCTTGCTCACATCTCCCACTGCCACGCTGTCCCCATCCTGGGGACCGTCCTCTGTCACACGATGGTGTGGCCCAGGAAATTGCAATCTGCCATAAACCAGAATTTCAGGTCCTCATCAGGTTGAGGGGTTTGGCCGGCTTGTTCACGTCTATTTCTGGATGAACCTGGATCAGCTCCGTGCTGGGGCCACAGGGATTTACGATGGTAAGAGCAGCTGAAGCCATTATTCCCGTTTTCCTTGGGTCCTGTCGCCACCCAGCCCTGGGCTGCTTTCCCATGGCATCACCAGCCCACGCGACTGCCAGGGCTTGTGATGGAAGCTGTGCTCCCTGCCAGCCCCAATCCAAAGTGGGAAATGTACGGGTCAGAGCACGATGCAGATGCTCCCGCTGGGACAGGCAGTGGGGTCTGGGGTGTTGGGTGCTGCAAAAATCACTCAGGAGCGTTGGGAAAAGAAAATTACACAGAGCCTGGATGGGAAGTCGTGTGGGAAAGGCAAAGGAGAGCAGGAATAGGCCAGGAGGGGTTTGGACTAGCGCCAAGGACACAGCACTAGATAGGCTTGCTAGAGGCAGGGTGGCCAGCCCAGCCAGCACTTCTCCTGAAAAAAGGGACATGATCCAATCCCATGATGCAAAATTGGCTGCTGCCTCAATGCAGGATCCTGGAAAAGCCCCCATGGGCTTTTGGACGAGTTCCCACCACAGTGGTAACAGACATCAGCAGCAACAAAACATGGAGAAATGAACAGGGCCACCAAGTGGGAGGCATTTCAGAACCCACATGTGGGTGACTGTGAGGATGCTGCAACCCCTGGAGGACGGAAAAATCCCAACCTCTTAAAACCCAGCACGGAGGGAAAGAGTGACGGGGTTATCAGTGCACCCCAGAAATGCCTGCAAACACAGCCAAAAAGGAGCAACCTTCAGAGAGCCTCTTTTTCAACACCTGCCTCAGTTCCTAAATATCCCATTTTTTTACCCTACAAAATAATTCACGCCTCTGCCGTGTACACTCACCGAAATCGTTTTGCTTTATTGCATATTGCCATCTTAGAAAATGTACAGTCTCATGACGTTACACAGCATTTCCCACTAGCTAGAACTACTAACATCCTTGCACCTAACAGACTACCTTAAGTCACTACAAAGCTAATAAGGTCCAAGACATAAACTTTCGTTTACAAATTATTATGGATTTTTTTTTGTTTCGTTTTTGGCATTATTAAAAAAAAAAAAATTATCTTTAAAATACACACCCAAGAGAAAAGAATGGCTACTTACACCAGCACCAATCTAAAAGTAGTTTTCGACAATGGCACATGGAATTACCTGCACACAGCCTTTGTATTTATTTATAGAGATATAATATTTTTTTCTTTTTTCTATTTTTTTTTTTTTTTAAAGAAAACAAAGAAATGGCTAAGTCAGCCTGATAATCAGGCTGTCGAAAAACAATTAAAAAAACAAAAACAACCCAAGAGGTTTGGAAGGGCAAGAGGAAATCTGTCAGGAAAGGTCCTGATGTGGCACTGGGGTTGCAGAGGCAGGAGCTGGGGTGGGTGCTGGCACCCGAGGACCCCGGGAGGAGATCGCCCTTTCTGACCCCCACCACCTGTCCAATTAAACATGTGTGACCAACCATTCCTTAAACCATCAGAAGCCAAACTTTTTTTTTTAACCTTTTTTTTTTCCTTCTTATTTTTATATATTTTCAATTCCCCCCATAGTCCATTCCCTCAATTGTATCAGCCCCATTTTTTTTCAGCCATAAATAAAAAATATAAATAGAGGCACTTTAGTTAAGGAATAGTATTATCATTACCTTTTGTCTTTATTTCCCCCTCCTTCTTAAAGCAAAGTGCTTAACTCCACCTTTGAACATAATCTGCAGGTTTTGCAGCTGCTTGGATATGACGTGCTGGACTTTATTTTTGAGCTTACCTGCTTTATTTATTACTGCTTTAAATGCTACTCAGAAAGTCTTTTTTTTCCTTTCCTTTTTTTTTTTCTTCTTTTTTTTTTTTTTAACCTACAGTGCGTTAAACGTTGCAATGAAGAAAAGAACAAAATGGTAAAACCACAGCTCTTGACAACTCTGCTTCGAGAGAGATTTCACAGCTTTCACTCAGCACACAGACCCCGCGGCCTTCAGGTGCTTAGAACCATTTTTTTTTTTTTTAATACAAATTAGTTTAAACAGCACTTTTGCTATACAGTACATACAGTTAACTGACATCCCATACCCCACCAGTAATACCGATTATCTGACAAAA
>VZRN01002334.1:1683078-1704190 GCA_013397935.1 Dasyornis broadbenti
CAACCAAACCGTAGCCACTTCAGAAAGACTGACCCGCGTGTCTTTTGCTGGGTTTTGTCATCAGTTTGTTTCTCAGAAGTTGAGCTTGGTGACGGGCCTCTCGCGGCCGCTCTCTGCCAGCTGGTTGGTGATGCGCTTGCGGTTGCGCTTCAGCTTGGTGAGGTCCTTGTCGAAGACTTCGCCTGAGCGCAGGGCGGACACCAGGTCATCAAACTCGCCGCTCTCCTCCCCGGTCTCCTTCGCTTTCCTTGCCTTGCGCTCCCGCTCCCGCTGCTCCTTCAGCTGCAGGTCGCGGCGGCGGGGGGAAGGAAGACATCTCAGTCTCACCAAAGGTGGTTGTGGGGGTGCCCAGCACATGCACGGTGATCCCCAAACTCATGGAACAAGAGCGGTTTCCCACCCCAGTGCTTAGCACATGAGAGCTGGTCAGGGGTTGTTGACAGACCACATCCCTGGAAGCGCTCCAGGACCAGGCTGGACGGGGCTTGGCGCAGCCTGGTCTAGTGGAAGGTGTCCCTGCCGCGGTGGCGGGATTGGAACTAGAGCTAGGTTCCTTCCAACCTAAACCATTCTACGATTCTGAGAATCTACGATATAACCCAGGGGCTGGTGGTCACAGTCTCACGGCTGCTCGCGGGTCACAGCAGCCCCCAGAGAGCACCAGCTCGGCTGCACATGGCATCTCTAAGAGCTCACCAGCCCAAGGTTATCAGTTAATCAACTAACCAAAAGTGAAAAGCCAGTGGGCCTAAGACCACACAAGCTCCTTACCCATTCTTCAGAGCTCCATGTGCCACCGTGACCTCCATGGGGACATCATGACATGGCTGCCACTCCCCGGTACCCTGGGGGTGCTGCCAGACTTGCCGGTGCCTGCTCACCTGTGCCTCCATGCGCGCCCGGCGCTCCTCCTCCTCCTTCCTCCTCCTCATGTTCTCGTTCTCCTGCTTGGCCTCGGTCACGGCTTGAAGGAACTGGTCAAAGATGCCAAAGAATTCATCAGGCTGCATTTTGTCTGTATCTTCTCCAAAGTGCTTCACAGCCTTGGAAAACTGGAAGAGAGAAGACAGGGCTGCGTCAGTCTTGGATAAACCCGCTGCACTGACTAAACCTCCGGCATCACGTAACACAGTGAAACACTTCCTGCAGCCATGGCAGACAGCAGGGCTTTGCCTCATGAAGCCTTGACTGAAATAAACTGAAATAAATCACCTGACGTGTTACCTGCTGCCCTGCAAGAGCCAACCTAGATCGCTCTCAAGCCCCCTCTCCCCATCTTGCCTCTGGCTCTGCTGAGCCTCCCGTGCCCCAGCTCCACTTTATTAACTAAGCAGCAGTAAAAACAAGGAAGTAAAACACTGTGGGATCGAAGACATAAAACTAATAGTAAACACGGCAGGGGAAGGGAAACTTGCACTTTTAAGTTTTTCTTTGAAGTATTTTTGGGGTATTATTTATCACTGCCACATGCTCTGCTATTGAAACCAAATGTGTTGGTGAAACTTCTAAGAGAGATTTCTGCCCAGGCTCAGGCACAGCCCTGGGCGGGGAAATAGGGAGTTTTCCGGCCTCTTGAGCTGCTTGCAGACCATTAATGTGAGGGAGTCGAATGAGGCCGTAGCAGAGGTCAGGACAGGACACCCATGATCTGCCAACGCGTCCCAGTCCCCAAGCAGCCCCTGAGTTGTCCTTGGGACTGACACTCTTTGTTCTCACTTCCAGCTTGAAGGAGACTCTTTGTGCACAGCAAGTTTGTTAAAATTGCGAAGGCACATTCTGGAGATAAGCAAGCCTAAAAGAAAAGAAAAACAAAATCAAAGCACCAACAGATTTATTAGTCGCTTTGATTTTGCAGGGTAGACCAAGAGGAACATTTTTAAAGCCTGCCTGTATGATTTAGTTTTATTTGCGGGGGTGCCCCAGGCTCTTCAAAAGACATTTAATGCATTTTTGTTTCTTTGTTTACTTAAGAGACCTAACACTTCAAGATGCAGGGAGGAATCGGAGAGGTGCCACTATATAAGTCAATATAATTGAGGTTAATCTTGCTGATTTTAATCGAGATATTAAACTCTCTGCCATGTTACAAGAGATTCTGGTGAGGGAGAAAAATGTTGTCCCCATGTGATACAAAGTTTATAAAACAGGGATGTTTCTGCTTTCCTGAGAGAAAACAGGAACACAATTTGAATCTGAACACGTTTACAAAGCAAAGAGCTGGAGCACTCCGCCCAGCCCATCACACCCAACAACCACGGGAACAGCTGCAAATTGCTTCCGAGTGGACTCCCAAAGGTGCTGGGGACCATGACCAGACCTTCTCCTCCAGATCCAGTCAAGTCAGCAGAAGATGATACAGTTTGCGGAGCATTTGTCACCATTCCTACAGCCCTAACTCACTGCGGGGAATATCTGCCAGGTGAGCATCAACAGTCTAAAAGGGTGGCCTGCATTAGCCACGGCCTCAGGAAGGTCCATGATAACGGCCAAGCACAAGTCAGAAGGACAGCGCCAACTGGACAACGAGTACAGTCAGGGAGAAGGAGGTGAGGCTGAAAAGCTGCCCAGATTGCAAGTACATTTGCGGCCTTACCAGCTCTTTCGCTTCCAGCAGCAGATCTTCGACATCCGAGAAGCTGAAGCTGGCCAACGTGATGAACTGGCTGACGACAGACACAAACTTGTCACCTGCCTTCTGAACCTGAGACTTCTGGAAGTCCAGCTCCTGCAGGATAAAAAAAAAGGTAGATCTGGTCAGGCCCTGGCTGCTGAGGGACACAAAGACCATTAGCCGCCTCTGGCAGTGGCACTGGGAGCGTGCCTTCAGCAGCGCCAGGGGTACTGCCAGCACCACCGTTGCTGCTCCCTCTGCCACGCATGGCACCCCAGATCATCCCATTTTACAATGCCCGACGTAAGCTTTTAAGCCAAATCCTGCGCGAAAGCTTACGGAAGCAGGGTAATTTAGCAAGACAGCGAGTCCTTTGGGATACCTCCACCATTGCACCACCACTGCAGCTGGGCTGCAGAAGTGCTCGCCAGCGCTCTGCGGTTTTACAGCCAAGGGCAGACCCCTCTGCACATCCATGGGCATCACCACTAGGCTTACTCAGCCTCCCTTGATGGACCAGACATAAACCACGCACGTGCCTGAACACGCACGGTAACTTCAGCGCCAAAACAGCCCTGGGATGACGGGCACACGTGCAGGGCAGGAAGGAAAGGCAAACAGATCTCTAGGACGTGAGATAAAAGCAGCTTCGCTGGGAGCTCCCTTGCCTGCCTCCCTCCCCAAGGAGAGATGCCGTACTGCTCAGAGCCAGGCTGGACTAGAATTGATTTAAGTAATACTTACAGTCTCCACCGCTTTCAGGCCGCTTCTCAGAGTGTTTATTTCTTTCTCCAGCTCAGTCATGCTGTTGGCAATAGCAGGATGTGAATTTTCAGCCTTGCCCAGCAAAATCGACAGTTTCCAACCAACTTGACCGTGTTTTCCCACTGAAAAGACCCCAACCCTGCCCACATTGCCTCCTTTTTGCAGATCAGCACGTCTCAAACAGCAAATCAGGCTGACAGCCTCTAAACTGGGACCATCTCAGAGTGGCTGGAGCTGCTTGTTTCTAAGCAAAGCATTTTTCTGTATTTTCAATCAAGAGGACTGCACAGGTTTTGCAAGCTCAGCAGCCTCCAGCCCTTCCAAGCAAAAGCAGGGCTCAGGAGAGGGCCTTGCTGGGCACAGATTTCTCTCCAGGCCCAGCTGTAGATGGGATTATTGTCCCAGTGCACAGAGGACAGTTTTTCACGGTACCACGGTTGGGCGAACATCAGGCAAAGCATCCTTCCGAGCAGCGAGGCTTTCACAAAGGGAGACAGCCCAAATATAGAGAAATAAAAATAAATCACCACGTCTGGCGCTGGCTTTGTTTACACAAGGCTCAAGCCCCTGATGAGCTTCAAATTCAAGTGCTTATGGGTTTCTACCACTACGTCTGAGGGGAAGCTTTCTCACAAAGCCTCGGTGACCACAGGCTTGATGCCTTTCCAGGGGTGTCTGTGAGAGCGTTGGGGTCCCTGGATACGCTGACGCCGGGTCATGGGGCAAGCATTCCTGGCAGGTTTACTCTGGGAAAATGCAGTTTTGGGAGCCCTGTGCTCCAGCAGTTCATTACTAGTGGTGGGATTGACAGAGGCGGCAGTTTCTGCTTCACAGCTGCAGGGCTGGGGGGAATTCAGGGTTTTCCAGAGCTTTAGAAACTTTCTGGTTTCACTCTAGATTGGACCAAACCCAAATACTACATATGGTGTCCAGTTTAGAGCGAAATGATAAAGTTTAGGGGGGTAAAGAAACCCTCTGTGCAGGCATTTTCTTTCCCCTCCATGTGTCTGTGCAACAGCCGCAGATACTGGAGCATGGGAAAGTGGAGCCTGCTCCGGCAGGGAGCGTGTCCTGCCCAGCCGTGCCCTCAGCTGATGCCTGCACACTGAGCGCTACACACCCCCAGAACCATGGAATATCCTGAGCTGGAAGGGACTGACAAGGATCTCTGAGTCCAGCTCCTGGCCCTGCACAAGGCAGCCCCAAGAATCCCAGCCTGTGCCTGAGAGCGTTGTCCAAACACTCCTGGAGCTCTGTCAGGCTTGGTGCTGTGACCACTGCCCTGGGGAGCCTGCTCAGTGCCTGACCACCCTCCGGGGGAAGAACACTCTTCCTCACGCACCAAGATTTATCCCTGATAACTATGGCTGATGATTATTTTACATTTTATATATAAGGATGCTTGTTTAGTCCAGTGCACATCTTCCTCGGGAATCCACCACTGCTACACGAAATCTGGAAGAGCCTCGAGCCACCGTAAACTGTGCGTGTTTCACAGAATCATGGAACGGCTTGGGCTGGAAGGGACCTCAAAGCCCATTTAGTTCCAACCCCGCTGCGACGGACAGGGACGCCTTCCACTACTCCAGGTTGCTACAAGACCCATCCAACCTGGCCTCACGCACTTCCAGGGAGAGGGCAACCACAACTTCTCTGGGTGACCTGTTCTGACTGCACCCTCTCTGAAGCGGTGCAGTTTCAGCCCCTTTTCATGCCCACAGGTAACACAAACATGCACTGGTTGCAGAAATGTGCGATCTTGCTGCTCACAACCCTGAAGCATCAAAGCCCATAAGCTCCTGCTGGAACTTAAAACCAAAACAGAGCCTCATTGATCTCAGAGGTACTTCAGCACGTACTTGAGGGCTTTGCAGGGCAACAGCAGATTCCTCCTGCACTTAAAGGTTCAGCCTGTGTTTTAAGGGCTTTGCTGAACTGGGGCAGCCTGCTCCCAACAAGTCACGAGGCAGGGTTAAAAAGCTGCTTGCGAACCCCAGAAGCTCCATGTTGCTGGCAAAACTAGGGGCAAGGCAGGACCTGCATGCAGGTGAGCCCCTCACACAGCTGCTTGGTCCTGCCCGTGCTGCTGGCACATGAAGATAAACAGCTGCCCTTTATCTCCAGCCACACCACAGCCGCTTCCTCCTAGATTACTTAATGTACCATTAGAAATTAATTAAATGCTTTTGTGGTGAGATAACAGGAAGCGGCCGCTCCAAGTAGCTCTCCTCCCTCAAGCTCTGAAGTTTAGAGCCTTCGCTGCAAGGGCTGTGATTTAAAGCCACCAGGTGATGTTCGCTTCTGAGTCCTGGGCTGCTCTGGGCCAGCGTGGCCACGGCAAGGGATACAGCCCAGCAGCCAGGATCTGGCCAGGAGGGTGAGCCAGGATGGGGTGACAAGGAAAAGCACGCTGAAATGAGGGGAGAGGTGCTCCCAGAGCTCCCTAAGTGCCACCTCAATCCCTGCTTACTTGACTTTGGCTGCTTGTGGGATATCTCGCAGCTCCTCATGCAGGTGGAGGACTTTGGGATACTTCTTTTCCACAACAGTGATGAGATAGTGCAGCAGGGTGATGTTCCTAGGAGACAGAAGCAGCGATGTCAGTGTGGCAGCATCTTGGGGAGCTCATAGTTCAGTCAAAAACCCTGGTTAAATCCCAACCCTGGTAATGAACTATTTGAGGATTCACCCCACCCTGGCTGGGACCACGGGATGGGTCTGTCCCATGCACACTCACAGAGCAAAGCAGCCTGGTCCCTGCAAGCAAGGGTCTTTCGCAGCAGGAACCCAGGGGAGGCGACTTGAGCATCACTGCTCTTGCCCTCCACTGTCTTTAATGATGGATGAGACCAGGCAGGTTTGAGACCTGACCCAGCTCCTCTCACCCTGTGAACAGAGCTCAGCAGGGCAGAGCAAACCAGGCAATGGCTGCATCAGCATGGAGGAGTGGCAGAGGGGCTTCCCGTGGAGAGAAGCCCCTGGAAACCTTTTCTCTGTCTCTTGGCTTCTTCAAAGGGGTTAAAAAGCATTTGGAAGATGATCCTCCTAATCAGCCTAGGCTGCTTCCTTCAGCCAGCCCAGGAAGAAAAGCCCCCATCCACTCCTGTGCTGACCTGCAGCCTGGCTTCCCTTGGAAGCCGTCCTGGTCAAAAGATGCACATTCACATACTGGCTGTGCTGAGTTAGGCGGCAGGAGGAGGGGACTGCTCCCACCTACCCATGTCCCAGAGGTAATGCTAACGACCCCTCCATTCCCCTGACATCCCTGGGGCCTGTGGATGTTACTGAGAAAAAGGGCAGGGTCTGCTCACTTGTCAATGCTGGACTTGGTGTCCGCGATCTTGTTGAGGCTGGAGATCTTAAACCCGAAGGCATTGCCCCTCTGGCCCTTGTTCATGTAGTTCCCGAAGGCCAGGACCACCTCCAGGAGCTGCTGGAGGCTGGTGCTCTGCAGCACTGCCTTGGAGCCGGCACGGATGGCTGCAAGCAGAGGGGGGTGGGACGTTACACCCCACCCCAACAGCACACCGGTCCCCTTTTCTTCCAGCAACCCCTTCAGCACGCCCAAAGAGCGACCACCAACTCCTTCCCTTCCCTTGTGTCGCTGCAACCTCCATGGCTCATCCTGGCACAGAGGATGCTCTTCCTGTGAGCGATCCCTGTGCTGGCACAGAGTCCCTTAGCAGGCCTGGTCACTTGCCTTCCACCTTGGGCTTGACCTCTGCAACTCTCTCTGCAAACTTCTTCTTGAAGTAGAGGGACTGCAGCCTCTGCTGATAATGGTTTATCCTGGAAAACAAAAAGGAAGTGCAGGTTGAGCTTTGCTTGCTCCAGACAGAGCTCTTTGTTGCTCCACTGCTCACAGCTGTGCTTACAAAGCACGCTTGAGCCACGGTAATTAAAAAATAATGACCCCTTTTCTCCCTGAAAACTGTGCTTGGAATGGGAAAAAATGACAACCCTGGGGCGGATCCCAGTGGGTTCTTAAGCACATGCTTAAGCCTATCCTTAACTCAGCAGGTTCAACAAGTGGATTTTAACACCCTATTGGTATGAACAAACAGTTCTTTCACAACCACTCCTAAGGAAAGGTGCTGATAAGGTCTGGGCTCCCCGTGGCTTTGAGATGAGCTGCAGCTGGAGAGAGGCTCACCAACGACCAGAACTAATGAAACCGGACCTTCTGATCATCAAAATGACGGCCTGGGCAGGAAAGCCCCTTTCCTGGGCAAGTCAGGGATGGCTCTGCTCATGTCAGTTGTGTTTAGACTAAACAAGATCTCACTTGTATGCACATGGCAGTCTGATTTGAGTCACTTGGACCAAGGACCCACGGGAGACACGCTCACATACAGGGCCATGAGCTACGCTGTTGTACTAATCAGAGGTGACAAAGACATCACACTCCATTACAGACCACAAGGCAAATTAAAAAGCCGTGCCGGAAATCAAGGAAAACATTTGCATCAGCACATTGTGCTTTCCAAAAGATGAAGGCAAGGGAGCAACACTTGGGTGACTGTCTGTGAAGAAGAAAGGTGACCTGTGATGGAAAAGCTAATTCTGAGCATCACTGAGCCCTGAGGGCTCTGGTCTGAACTTCAGAGCTCCATCCTGCCTGCCTCTGACACTCAGCAACCACACGGCGCGTCGCCCCGGTGCTCAGCGGTGCGTTGCTTGAGAAGGACGGAAGCACTTCTATTTTTGATCTCCCAGTGCAATCTCGAACTGTAAAACTCGCTGACCTTGCCAACGAGTGACTTGCTTCAAGTTCAGCTAAGAAATTCAAAGCGCTCAATGCTCAGTTCAATTTAAACAAGGAGCTTCAAGATTTTAACCCGGCACCTCTAGAGGATGTGCATGCACTAGATAAGGTTATTCATCCCTGAAGACTCCTAAGTCTTAAATGATTGCTACCAGGAGCAGGAAGGAATGACATTTCCTTTCAGTCTCATATAGTCTCAGGAGCCCCAGCAAGGAGTCAGTCCTGAGGTGAGGAGTGGTACTCATCTGCACAGCAGGGCAAAACGTACATACATCAGACCTGAATATTCATTAGGATGAAGAGGAAAGGGGGCATTGTGTTATCATTCAAACAGCACTTCCCACCTGGGGCACAATGAATCACGGAACGGTTTAGGTTGGAAGGGACTGAAAGACCATTTAGTTGCAACCCCTCTGCCCTGTAGGGGACACAATTCTACCAGATCAGGTTAGGTCACAGAATCTCAGAATCATCAGGGTCAGAAGAGACCTTCAAGGTTATCTAGTCCAATCGTCAACCCAGAACCACCACAATCACCCCTAAACCGTTCTCCCCCAATGAGAGGGAAAATGTGTCGGGATATGATGTGGGAAGGAAACACTTCCCTCCAGGGAATCCATCTCCCCATCCCTCTCCCCTGCTCTGCTTAGCTGCTGCTCGTATGGGAGCACAACCCTGACTTTGGGAGCGCATCACCACAAATGATCCTTATGACTGGGAGCACCTTGCTTGCCCTCCCATCCACTTGGCCCACTCATTTCTTCATGTGAAAAACAGTAAGGAGGGCTTGTTTCTCAAGCAGGCTCCGTGAAACAGCCACTTCTCAACCACCCTGTGCAACCACTGGCCAAAGCATGTGTCCCCTGAGCCACTAACCTGCTCATTTCAAAGAGGAACCGGTCAGCCTTGGCCATGCGGTCCAGCTCGTGCTTGTGCTCTTCCAGCAGGTCAATGTCGCCCTTTTCAGGAACAAACTTCAGGAGCTAAACAGGAGAAAGCACAGCAGTGGACATGAGGTCCACGCACACTTTTCAGGAATTAAAAAGTGATTCATTTCCTTGACTCTGCCACCTTTTCAGCATGCACAGACAGTGACCCCAAGGCAGCTGTGAAATAAGTGTTATTGCTGTCCCTGTGACCTTCCCTCACATTACTCCATCACATCAGTGCCCCTCGCCTCTGCCCTGCCATCACTCTGCTTTTACAACTGACGTACTACGTCTGCTCCACGGAGGTTTCAACATCAGCTCTGCCAGAGGAGATGTCAGTCAGGGACTCCCATTTGCCACAACTCTACTTATTAGCAGATGGAAATTTTGTGCAATGAAACCTCCCACGTCTCTGCTCAAAGTGCAATTACCAGCTCAGCTCAGCTCTAAGGACAGGTGAATGATAAGCTTCCACAGGGACTCAGAGGGGGTGAAAAATGGGATTCCCCTTTTGATGACTGCACAAACGCCATTTAAGCTTTCAAAAATAAACCACCACTAAGCACAAACTTCAAGCTGCAGCCACAAAAAGGGGAAATGGCCCCACCTCAGGGTCCCAGGGCAGACCTGGGTATAGGAACGGCACATGGGGGCCATGCTGCTCCCAGCACTGATGCGACAACCGAGCTGCTTTTCTGCTGCTCCAGCACACCTGGGTGGTTTTCAACATGTGGTTGGTAAATAATTTGGGGCCTGACGCACTCAAAGCCACACTTTGGTCCCGAGTGCTTTGCACAGCATCGTCTCAGCATGAGGCGACCACAAAGGAGCACGAGACACCTTGCCCACCTGTTCCAGCATGTCTTTTGGGAGGTCCTCCTGCTCATCCATTGTCAAAATTGCTCGTTTGATCTCGTCATTAGAGAGTTTCAGCCTGGGAGGTGGAGGGAAAGGAGAGTTATTCCCATCGCAGAAATCAGGGAAGGCTCAGGAACAGTTCCTTACACATCTTCGCAACGTGAACCGCTGAACTCCCGGTCAGCAGCAGCAGCATCACAAACAGCTCTACCCAGCATGTTACGAAGAAGGATGTGTGAGAAATGTGGCAGGACTGTGGTGTGCCAAGGCTCAGCACAGAGCAGAGCAGCCCCGGCCCTGCTGCAAACGGGGCGGTCAAACCCCACCGGCCAATTCCCTCTCGCCACACCGCAGCTGCCATTCCCTGTTTCCCTGTGTTATAGCACTTCATGTCAGAACATTAAATATCCAACTTTCATATGTAACTCTTGCCCAAAGCAATGCTGCTCCTGCAGTTCCAGCACCCCCAGAAGCCACAGGGCCAGCGAGGTCACATTCCCACCGGCAGCACAGCCCATCCCAGGCTCAGGAGTGCAGCTCAGCACTGCCCCTGAACCCACTGCCACAACCCTTACGGAAAACCTGGCCAATTTCCACTGCTGTTCTTGGATTTAAACATTGCCTCTCCCACTTCTCCTGACTACCTTTGGCTGGAGTCTTCCTCTAGGAAAGAATGAGAAAGAAATCCAGAATTTGGACAAACGGATGCTCAGCATCCCAGGAAACCCATCAGTTTAGTTTTCTTTGGAGGGGTGGGGATTCAATGTGCTTCAAAGTGTAAGAAACTGGAAACCAGCCTTTCCTCCACCTTTTTCTTCCTCTACTTCACCTAACAGGAATTGACGATGAAGCCTCAAATCGGAGATTTCCAAAACCACAGACCACTGCATCACAGCGAGCGCCAGGCTGGGTGTCCCTGGCAGAGATCTTTCTGCAAGCAGCCCACACTGAGCTGAGGCAACAGAGAGACTGAAAGACGCCCTCAGCTCCTCCTGGGCCAGAGCAGCCATTAATTACAGTTTAATTCGTCTGCAGCACTCCCTGTAACTGCTCCCTGCAAGGCCTTTGATTGCAAAACCACATGTATTTTTCTTCTTCTTTGCATTGCGGTCGATAAAATAATTTAAATTTTAAAAAGGGAAAGCCCAGAAACTACTGCAACTCTGTTTACCAACATCCTCTCCCTCGCCCAGCGTGCCGTCGTGGTTAAAAGCCATTGCAACAGATCCAGTTTAAAAAAAGTAATTCCCTGTACCTGCATGCAGAAAAAAACCGCGGAGTTGAAAAGACCTGTTTGAGGAACCCCATGGCCCCAGTATCGGTGATCAGTGTTGCCAAGGGATGCTGAAACACTGGATGTGGCTCAAAGGAATGAGAGGAAACCAGAAACACACCCTACAGCAGGATGTGAGACCTTGGAAGTCAACCTGATCCGCAGATCAAAAAGAAGACTAGGAGCTGACTTGATCACTCTGAGTAATTAAACAAGGAGGGTGTTTTTCACCCTCATGTCTCTTCAGGGAGCAGACTGAGACCGGAGCTGGCTTTTGGAAGCTGAAGCTAACTAAGGCCAGGGTAGCAAGTGCTTGGTTTGGCTTGAAATCTTTTGCCCGAGACCGGAAGTGAAGGACAAGCTTTATCAAGGCAGTTGGATCTTACCGATCTGGTAAATAACTCTTCATTCCTCATGAGCCCATGTTTCTCATCCTGCACTCAGTCCTCTCTCTCCTCCTCCTCAAGGGAGCAGCACCCTAGAGAGGGTCTGTTAATTAAGGAGTGAAGTAAAATCTACCTCTGCCAGGGAGAGGAGATCAAAGATTGCGCTGAGCAGCAGCCAGGACAATTGCTGGGGTCATCATGCAAGCAGCAAACCCAGAATCCTTGGAAAATGGCCCCTCTGCTGCCTGCAGAAACCAGAAGCCATATCCTGGGGTCACCCTACCCGTCCCTTACAACGGCAGCACCAGGATGGGACACAATCCAAGGTGGGACATGAAACTGCAGGAGAACTCCTTTTACACCCAAGCAGCAACAGGAATGTTCAGACCACCAACACCGGTCTCCACCCTGATGAAAAGCAGACACTGGCTAGATCTGGGCATTTGGGGATCCCTGGGAGGCAAAAATGCTCCTGGGAGAAGAGGGTGGGCAGGCAGCTACCCCTCATCTATAGTGAACATCTAACGCCCATAAAAGTACCAATGATCGATCTCCAGCAGGGTTGTGAAAGACGAGGGTGACTTTTTCAAGCCCTTGCTCATTGAAAGCAAAGTCAACAATAAAAATGCATTCAAAAAGAAAGAGATTGAAAAAAAAAAAAAAAAAACCAACTTTTCTCAGGAATCATCACAACCCGGTGCCAAGAACAAGAGCCTGCCCCTGCATCAGCAGAGAGCAAGCGCGGGGCGCCAGAAGAAAACAGCTTCTCAGACAATTTGATGGGAAAGGGGCCAGTGAAAGCTAGAAGCTTATCTATAACCACAATAATCATCATTGTTGGCAGCAGCTGTCGAACGCGAGCCGTCTGAGAGGAACGGGGT
Organism: Dasyornis broadbenti; assembly: GCA_013397935.1. NCBI lineage: Eukaryota > Metazoa > Chordata > Aves > Passeriformes > Dasyornithidae > Dasyornis > Dasyornis broadbenti. The sequence continues at coordinate 1,695,547 of VZRN01002334.1, forward strand.
CACAGGACTTGCTGTCACAGGGATTTAAAGGCAGCAGTGCGGCGATGCGAGGCGACAGCTCGCCAGCCCGACAAGCGCAGGGCTGCTCTGCGTGGCTTTTGTCAAATCCCGCGGAGGATGTAATAAGTGTGAAGGGGAAAAACAAATTCCGCCGGGAAAGGGACGCGCCCTCCTGAAAAGCCACATTCATTTGAGGAAAGAAACGCCTCACGTCGCCTCGCCGGGAGAGAGGAATCAAGCGAGCCATTCACTGCCAGCACAGGCGGAAAACGATGGAGAGAGGGGTGGATTTGCATCTGGCAGAACGCAGCACTAAAAATACACACCCATACACAGGGAGCAAAAGCAAGGACGTGGTGGGTTCACAGAGGAAGACATGATAAGGCACTGACATCAGCAAAGCGTTCTCCAAAAAAACAGAAGAAAAAAGCAAGTGTTAAAAATATTCTTGTGCTGCATTACAAGCTGGAGGAAAATCCAGTGATCTCACTGCACAGTAATTTCTCCCAAAGCAAGGGAAACAGGCAAAAAAAAATGAATCTACAGAGAGAGATAAAGTATCTCACTGGCCGTAATCTTTCCACGCTGCAAGCCAGACAATGCCTGGTGAGCTCACAAATGTCTGGGCTAAATCAGGGGCCAAGCCTGCAGGTCCTTTCGCATGTGAAAGTCTGCTCAGCCCCACGGCGGCTGTGTGAGCGAGGCGGGAGAGCAGCAGCCCAGCTGCCAGACCAATCCCTTGGGAACACTGGGACCAGGGACCCGCTGCTCTGCCCACCTTTGGGATGGGCAGAGGCAAAAGGGTTTGCCCAAGGATACTGGAGATCCAGAAGCTCGACCTGAGACCACTAGAAGGATGCTTGGGCTTTATCTCTACACCTCTCTTCCTTTGAGACACTTGGCGTCAAATATCACCCAAAGGGGTACGGGGGACAGAAGCTCAGCAGTGGTCCTGGGAGTGCCATGGAATGAACCCCAAAGCACTTCCAAAGCAGCGCTGGGGGCGAGTCACCGCAACCTCGGAGCCACTCGTCCGTGCACGAGGATGGGCCTGGGAAAAGCCATGTGAGAGGCCTGGGGAACCGCCTTGCGGGGCAAGTCTGATCCCACTTCTCCTCTAGGAAATGACCCACAGGGAAAGGCAGGCGGACAGCCTGCCCTTTTTGCGGGATTAATTACTGGCAATTCATTTCCAGCCACTGCTTTCCTGGGAGAGAAAGGTTTGCTGGGGAGATGAAATTGACACCTTTACCCAGTAAGACGTGCAAGACGCCTTTTAAGTTGAGTGCTTGCGTCTCTCCCCTTCCCACTGAAGGAGCTATTTGTGTGCTTAACTTCCAAATATACACTTAAACCTCTGGCTGAATCACACCTAAACCCACTCGACGCTCAGCCTACATCTGCCGGGAGCAGCCCAGCCAGTGCCCCAAATCCCATCGTTTCACTTGCTAATAGCTGCCTGCCACAGACATATTCATTTGCCTGCTGCTTTAAGCTCTGCTTTCACTGTCATCCTCTTTTACTTGGACTTCTAGGAAGCACAAAAATCCCCAGAAGCAGCCCGGAGCAGAGCCAGCCATAAACAGGGCAGCTTTATCTCCACATGCTGCGGCACACGGCTCGCCACACTCATCGCTCTTACTGCCCACAGGCCGCCAACCACCTCAGGGAGAAGCACAGGGGGCTGAGTTACCCAACCAGAAGGGATTTTTTTGCAGACACCGGCCTCTCCAAGCTTCCTAGCAAAGTAAATCAGCTGAGCTGTCCAGACAAGGCACAATCTCCACTGGGAAGGACATGATAGAACTCATGCTCTGGGAAAACACCGAATTCGGGTGCTGCAGCTGCAAGCCCAACCCGTCAGCGATGCTGCTCCATCCTGGCCAGTCCTGGGTGGCACAGAAGCTTCTGTGCCTCCAGACAGCAGAGTGAATATTTCTGAATTTTACTGCTGTTGGAGTTTTTTTTTTTTTTTCCCCTGGGTGAGTCAGAAACAAGTGGCATTTTCTGCTGCTATTTGGGTGGTTTTTTCCTAAGTAGCTACACTTTCAGACCACCACAACCTGGTTTCCCTTTTCTCAGGATTCGGTTTTATTGGTGTAGTTTATCTTGCCAAAAAAAAAGCCTTTATCCTTTTGGCAGCAATCTGGAGAACAGATTAAATTGCTGGTAGCTGAGCCCGCCTGGTGAGGGGTTGTGAGGGAGGCTCTCAGACCAGCAGGGCTGGACAGCTGTAAGAGGGAGACATTCCCTTCCCGAAATTCAGATGTGGACAGCAAGGTCCTGGCCAAATTACTGCTGCTCCCTGCACCCTGCTGATACCCAGCACTTCCCAGCCCAGAGAGAGCCTCTTTAACCACCAGCAAAGAGCAAACAAAACTGAGGCGAAGATAAGCGGTGAAATCAACCCACTTCCACCTCCTGTGAAGGCTCACTGATATCCCAGCCCCTCGGGGGCTTTCCAGGGACACCAAATTGCCAGGTACCCAGTTAATGGCATTACCCCGCCTTGAATCACCTCACCACGAGGGTGTAACGCTATAGCTGGGTTCAGGTGTCACTGGCTCTCCTGCTGCACTGGCTCCTGTCATTAACCCCCTGTTGCAGGGATGAGGAGCATACTCAGGGCAGCCCAGGGCAGGGTATTGAGCATCCCCCCCACTCCCCAGAGGGCAACAAGGCATTAACCATACCTGGAGAGGAGGATATTGCAATTCTGAGCTCTCCGGCCGTCTATGACTGAAAGCTCCTTGACTTTGTGCCGGGAACTCAAAGTGTCATCGATGGCATCTTCCTTCTACGAAAAAATAAGGAGGAAAAGAAGAAAAGCCTGGAGAAGAGCCATGGAGCAGCAAGGACATTTAGTACTCTCAGCACACAGCAGTGTGATACACAGTGGGCCCTCATTAATCACGAGTGTCACCGTGGGTTACGGGTAAAACCCCTCGCCTGTAACCGAAACACAGTAAGTCATTTCATAAAACCAGAGCTGGCTTTGAAGCCACTGGTTAGAAATGTAAATATTTTCTCAGACAGGGAAGATTTAAAAATCTGCAAACACACGGGCGCTGCTGAATAAATAAAGGCAGGCTTTCTCAGCATACATACTTGTGATACTTCATTAAACCCTCACACGGAATATTTCCTTACGGGCTGCTGCACACTCTCAGCATCGCTCGTGTTCCTCACCCCCTGCTCCAAACATCTGTAATCACCCTTCATGCACCAGTCCTCCCGAGCTAACTAAACAATACAGGCTAGCACAGTTGCAAAAGCTTTCCCAGTGAAATCCTCCCGAAATAAGGGACTTGAAAGCAGGAATTGGCATGGCAAAAGCACCTGGATCTCCCAAGACGCTTAAATACGTTACCTTCAAATGAGTAGCAACATTGTGGTTGTGGGCAAATGGGCCGATCTACGTAAGAGCAGTTTTGCAGGGTTGCCTGAGGAGTTCATGGTGCCCCCAGTTTTAATTTACCATATTGCATATTTTAGTAAGGTTAATCAATGAAAAGCTGGCTATTCAATCCTTCTGGAAGGAACACAATCTGGAACTGCAAGGTCCTGCATGTTACGGATCCACGCTAAACGTCCACGAGCATAGGGGACCTGGCACATGGCCATTGCAAGGGCTGAGAGGGAGCACTGAAATTCCCATTTTTTACTTCCTTTTCTTGTTTTAATGAAAAAAACCCTGCAGTTGCAAGAGGTGGGAAGAGAGGAAGGCGATGGAATGTGGGCCTCGTCCTGTGCCTTGCCTGCTCTAACCAAGCAGAGAGCTTCAACCCATGAGTTTATTTCCACCTTTTGCAAAAGGAAACTGCTCAGGGGTAGGAGCTTCTCTGTGCACAGCTCCATCCGATAATCCAACTCCTGCCCTCAGTAATTGGTTTTGACCTCAGGCCAGACAGCAGAGAGGGTGGGTCCTGCCTTACCAGCCTCGCCAAAAACCAATTTGAAATCAACTTTCAAGCTGCTCCTTCTGGTGATCTTTGCAGCTCTCTGATTCCATCACGTTCGTCACATATAAACCCCCTCAGAAGTGCCCACGTGTGCACAAGTCCCTGTCCCCAGCCCCACGCTCGCCCTGCCCACGCCACACTCCTGCAGGTGCTCACTTACCTGTCTGGAGCTACCATTCACAAAGAAGTCCTACAGCCATAGCAGAAGCATGGAAAAAGGCAGTAAAAACACATGCAGTTCAGTGATCTCGGCAAAACCAGAGGGAGTAGAAGCACAGAGAAGGGAAACATGCAATATGGGGGGTTTGGCAGCACGGGGAGGCACTTAGGGGTGCCAGTGCCAAAACAGGGCGGGATGCAGGTGAAAATGTGGATTAAAGGATGTGAGAAGGGGAGAGCTGATGGGAGAGGTGGCTCCGTGAATGGATCAGGCCAAGGTACATCGTGCACAGAGGTGAGCAGGGGACATGGGACGAGGTGGGAGAATGCTGGCCAAGCCCTGCCACTGGCCCAAAGGCACAGCACTGCTCAGCCTGCCGTGCCGGGAGGAAAATTGCTGGTTCTTGCACATCTGAGGGACTGAAACGCCAATGCGACTGCCAGGAAAAACAGGGCTTTTAAGTGGAAATAACGAGAGGCTCGTCCCGGAGCAAATCTGGCCGCAGCAAAACTTTACCATTTGCCACAGCAACACACTCTCCTCCTTGAGTTCTCATCCTCCTCCTCCCTGCTTCTCCAGGGCTCGGCAGCGTGGCCAAATGCCACCCTGATGTCCCACTAGCACCATGCTCCTCCAAAGACCTGGCTGTCCCGCTGGGCTCCCCCCACCAGACTGGCACCAGGTGTAGTAAAGCCAGCATCACACATGTGAGGGGATTTCCCTCCTCATTCCCTCGGCTGAGCTGTGCTGATCAAGAGCCTTGGGGCTAAAAGTCTCTGGTTCAGTTAAGGCTAAGGAGCAGTGCTTCATTAATCAACCTCTTCCCAGCAGTCTCCTTTGTGGGACATGCAGAAAGCACACCCACAAGCTGCAACGGGCATCTTCAGTTTAATTAGTCCCCAGTTAGGAAGCCTTCCTGCAATTTCGACCCTCAAACCTGCCCCACGATGCTCAGACTTGCCCCAGGCTGCTGGAGAGGAGAAGGACATGGGGGCTTTCTTTGCAGTCCCCTGCTCTAGGAGAGGGAGGGCTCCTCATGCATCAAGGTAGAGAAAAGGTTCCCAACAAAAACCCTCCCTCTCTGCCTCAAACCAGCCTCATCCCTGTCCCTTTCCCTCACAGGAACCGTGATCCAGCCTGTGCTGCAGGATGGTGTAAGGAGGAAGAGTTTTAAACGTGCTCTTGCCATCCCCACAAACAATTCCCAGCCCTGCTGCCCCTTGCCCGTGAGCAGGTCACTCTGCCTTGCACAGAGGAGCTGGAGGCTTTATTTCCCTCATCCTTTTTAGGGAGCTGAATTCTTTCCCAGCTCACTGCTAAGCCCCTGGTTCAACAACACATATTTTTTCCACTTGGCCCGGACTCTTTCGCATCACTCACCACTGCAGGACCTGCCAGGACTACCCTGGCTGTGTCACTGCTACTTATCAGCATCGCTCCCAGCCTCCACCCCCCTGCAGACTCTCAAGACATCCCTGAGAAAGGCACAAACCCCTGTAAAAAGGGGTAAAGCCCTGATGTAAGCCCTGATGGCCCTGGACTCGCCTCTCTCCGTCACTACCACGCACATCCTCACACAGCTCCTGCCAGTCCTCGTGCCACAGCCAAAAACTCAACGGCTCCTGTTGGCTTTTCTGCAAATGCTGGTATTCTGCACAGTTGCAGGGCTGAGACCTTCTCTGGAGACAGGTCCAGAGCCTCGGCAGGGAGGATACAAGCCCTCCTGACAGCTTCCCCCAGCATGACGCAGGGATGCTGCCAGGCTGAGCCCCACGAAGCCTAGAGGGTTCCTGTCCTCCCCGTATGGAAAGGGCTTTTCCCAAAAGCTGCAGAGCTCACTTAATAGTCCGCATTTACATGCCAGCCTGTGATGTGGGAAAAACATTTAAAGAGATGCTTAAAATTAAGTACATCTTTAAGCCTTGGGCCTGTGCAGCACTTAGAGATATTCCCAGGCGCTCTGGCAATAAAACCAAACAAATCCCAGCAAAGGCAGCCCCACAGCAGCCACCTGGGGGGGATCAGAGAGCTCTGTGCACTGCACACACCTCTGCCTGCTGTCTCCAAGCCCTGCTGGGGCACTGGCCACAGGGATGCACCACTTGACCACGTGTTTTCGGAGCCCTGGCTTGTCTGGGGGCATGGGCAGACAGGCAGCCCCTGATGCCCCATGTCCTGTGGGTGTTGTGACTCAGGACAAGTGAAAGGCATGATCTCTGGGCAAGTGGCTCAAGACAGGGAACAGGCAGGAGAAAATCCTGCTCCTCCCCTGCTTCTTCGTGACAGAAACCAAGTTTTGCTAGAGCTTGAAAATGCTGTGAGTTATTAAACCATTATTAGTTCATTGTGCCTCAGGGACGGGCTGCTCGCTCCCCCAGCCCCCCAGCACGTACAAAGCGCCCTGTGGTTTGCATGTGTTACAGAACCACGGAATGGCTTGGGCTGAAGGGACTTCAAAGACCGTCTAGTCCAACCCCCCTGCCACGGACAGGGAAAGTTCCACTAGACCAGGCTGCTCAGAGCCTGAACACTTCCATTTCTCTTCATCTCATGGAGCACATCTCACCCCACACGGTGCTGCTTGCACTGCTGCTGGCCGCAGAGCTGTGCACAGCCTCTCCACGCTTGGGCCTAAGACTGGGAGCACCCTGGGGACTTCCAGGTAGACAACCATGTCCCTCAGGTCCAGGGAGACGTGTCCCATGGCTCCACTCACACAAAATGAAGCCCGGGTGAAGCCCAAGGAACTTGTGCATCTTGTCCCCAAGGGCAGCTCCAGCCCCAGCACCATCTCACAGGTGGCACTTCACCTTGTCTTTCCCATCTGCCTTCCAGTCACTCTCACAGCATATTCTGCCTGTCCCACCCCACACCCTGCCTCCTACATTCGGTTCCCTTTAGCTCCTCATCCCATCTGGGGTGTAAGCCCACGTCACAGCTCTCCTTGCAAAATCTCCCTGTTCCTCCTGGCCCCAAACCTAACCAGCCACTTCACCCAGCAGGACCTCAGCCAAGCCGAATTATTTTTAAATTCCTGCCTGGCAATAATCCGCATCACACCAGGTGACTCACGGGCTCGGGCAGGCAAGCCCGAGGGCAAACCGTCCTGCTGACACTCAGGTTTCCATTCTTGCTCCTCTTCCGTTTCCATTCCTTGTCCTCAGACATGCCCTCCAGTAGGCATTAGTCAAGCTCCAAAAACGCCAGGGGGAAGAGACATTGCTGTGGTCACCTATCCCCAAAACACCGGGGCAGCACGTACTTCTGGTGGGTTACTCTTGATATTTGCCCTGCTCTAATCCACCTTGATTAGCCTCTGTAAGAGATCAAACTCTCACGCCGCCTAATGAGCTTATGGGCAGGGTCCACTCCTTCCCGGCACCGTCCCTCTGCCTGAGCCTGGCACGAAGGAGACAAGCTGTTCTCTTTTCCCAGGAACACAGCCAGGTGTTCAGCAGGTGAACATCCTTTTTCAGCCTCTCTCTCCCCCCTTCTTCTCCTGCCTACTTGAAAAACTCATTGCTCTTATCCCATTTTCATCCTGCTTGAGGTAAAATAAGTGCCTAATTTTCTTCGTGTGCTTTGCTGCCTTCCAAACTGGGGCTATGTTGCTTGAACAGGAGATTAAAAAGCGGAGACTTTTGACTGCAATGACACTATTTTGGTTTGGGATTTTTGTTCAAAGTTCACATTTTGCTCTCGGCTCATTACAAAAATAAGAGACCCACTCATGACAGATGTGGGCAAAACTTAGTCTGTCTTGGCCAGAGAGGGGTAGAAATTTTCCACCCAATACAGACACATGGAGCAGTTGCTGTTCAGAGCAATCCAAAAATATTACCCGACTGTGGCCACATCTGGGGGTTATTTTCGTAACATTCCCTGTCTCTTTTTTTGTGCGTGTGCATTTTTTTTGGTGATCCATCTTCAGGATACACGTGGCCAGGTGTGTGGGCAACGGTGGAAACAGAAAGAGTGAGCCGCCTCAACGAAAAGGCTCTGGCACGCGGATGAGAGGATAAAGCAGATGAAGTTGATCTGGCAAACACAGCATTGGTACGAAATAATGACGGGAGATGTGTTTGGAGAGCACAAATGAAACCACATGATCCCATAATGGTGGCACCTTGCCCAGGTCCCCAGGTGTGCCCACCTCAGGCCAGCCATTACCTGTTGTCTTTGGTAGGCAGAGAACGTCCTTTCCAGGTCTTCAAGGTCCAGGATTTTGAACACTTTTGTGTCATCTATCTTGGTCCACACGGTGCCTGCCAACTTGTTCTGCAAGCCAGGGCGAACACAGCAGGTTGGGCACTTACATCACCATCCAGCACCTCCAGTCTCACCGCCCAAATTATTGCCCAGCTTACCTCTGGAAGCTTGGACCAGTTGAAAGACTTGAGGGCATTTGTTGGCTGAGGGATGCTCTTCTTCTTGAAGGTCATGCCCAGAGGTGCTCCAAGGGGAGGAATCATCCCACCCAGGGGTGGGGGGCCAGGGGGAGGTGGGGGACCGCCTGGAGGAG
>VZRN01002334.1:1704199-1745858 GCA_013397935.1 Dasyornis broadbenti
CCCTGGAAGCGGCGGGGGTGGAGGAGGGGGAAGAAGAGATCCGGGAGTTGGAGAAGGCGAAGGGCCACCAGGTGCTCCTGGTGGCATGGGAGGTCCTCCAGGGCTGGCAGCACAGATCGCCCTCTGGGAGAGAAAAAGAAGAGGTCATATGGAATTGGGGGACGCCACCGGAGAAACAACCCCATGCTAATTTTCAATTGTTTTAGTTAAAATTTAGGAAACAAAGGACGCACTCTAAAGCTTCGGCGCCCCCTGACTGATGTTCAGTGCCAGCAGAGCGACAGAATCACCCCATCACCAGGGACAGATACCTTGGTGGCCTTCCCGACAAGCCTCTTTCTCAGTCCCCCCATGCAGCTGAGCCTCCTGCAAACACCTTACAGCGTTTGCAGGGGGTTTGGGACTGGGCCCACAACAGGCAGCAGGTTTGAGGTCTCACCCTGCTCATCTCGTGGAGCTGTGCTGTGAGATCTGCCACTTGCTGCTTGACCTGCTTGTGCTCACTGGACTCCTTCTCCAGCTTCTCCTTCATCTTGTTCAGCGTCTGCATCATCTCCTCCTTCTCCTGGGCCTTGGCGTCACATTCCCGCTCCTTCTTCTCCAGCTTCTGCTGAAGCTCTGTGTGCTCTGAAACAGCCCCAGGAGAACACTTTTGGGTGACAAACACTCCTTTTTTGCCAACAGCAGCCCATGGTGGGGACTAAACCCCACACTGCCCTGCAGAGAAGCTGCACAGTTGAGGAAAGGGAGCCTGTGCTGTGCCTTAACACCTCATTTAGAGCCTCTCCATGAAAAAATATTCTTTGCTTTGCCCATTCCCCTTGTCAGCCCCATGGTGTGACCTCAGCCCCTCAATAAAGCCTGCAGACACGTGTATAAAGAAATATATAAATACATGTATATGCTAACTGTTTAGCCAAGGTTAAAGTTGACACTGTATCTTTCTCCATGACTTACCTTTTCTCATTTTCTCTGCTTGCTCTTTCCACTGTTTCACTTCATTTTCATTGACTAACCTAAAAGGAATGGAGACGTAGCGCGTGAGACAAACCTACTACAGCAAATGAGAGACCATCACCAGCAAGAAACACGACTGAGCAAGTGGGATTTAAGGCTCCCAAATCGATACATCTAACAGCTCTGCTGTGTCTCCCGCCAGCGGGGCTATGTGAAGTTTATCAGTGAACGTGCAACAACTTCTAAATCTCAAGTATTGCTTGCAAATGAAATGGATGGGCTTCACTTATAAGGCGGGGTGGGTGAGTCCTGGGAAGTCGACAGCTCCAGGGATGCTGGCTTGTGTCCAGTCGAGGAGCAGGAACACCACTGTGTGACAGCCACAAGTAAGGGACAGCGACACTAGAGCACTTACATTCGTACAACATTTTTAATGTTGAAGTTTTCCAGGGGAGTGGCGTCGGGGTCCTGCCCTTTGTCACTCTGGATGACGATCTGCTGCACGATCCTGTCGAGCAGCAGCCAGTACTGGACAGTGTTGCCGCTTCTTTTATCTGCAGGGAAGGAAGGCGAGACACTGACGTGAGCAAAGGGCAGGCCGTGATGCCCCTGGGCTGCCAAGCCTCCAGCAGCCGTGGGTTTCCTGGCCTCTCCCGGGACTCACAAGGCATCTGGAGACAGTGGTGTAGGATGGACATAAAGTGCGGGTACGCCTCGCTGTGCGTCAGCCTCTTCCTCGTCAGCTCGAACATCTGAGTTGCGCTTTTGGTGTCGATGTGGACCTGTGGGTAGGAGCCAGGCAACGTCAGGCCACTGCACCCACAACTGCATCACCCGTTTCCTGAGCCTCGGCTCCAAACCCCACGAGCCACCCCCACCCCAAACCTGACAGACAAACCAGCCCCAGTGCCCTGCGAGGAGCAAACAGAAGCTGCTGGGCAGCCAGAGGACAAAAGGGTTAAAGCAGACTCTCAGACAGGTGTTGCAAAAGAGCAGGGCAACAGGAAAGACTTCTAACCTCCAAATTTTATCCAGAAACCACTCTTTGTCCCAGGTCACACAGGTGGTTTTAAAACTAACTGTGACACTGAGTGCCAGTGTCTGCATTTGTACTCACCAGCTCAAATCTTTTGGCAAACTCCAGTTCATCTTCATTTCTAAGCATTTCAAAGAAATCTAAGTGCCTGAGGAAAGAAAGGGGAGAAAAGATTAAAAAAAAAAAAAAAAAAAGACCGTTAAAAGCAGATTCAAATGTGACAATTAACAAAGTACGGGCAAGCTGGCCTGTCAGCACCCCAAAGACTGGCACAGCTTGAAACACCAATTGGACCTTCAGCCTCGACTTCCTAATCACTACAGAATGTCCAAGGAGCCTTTTGGGATGAGAAGAGGTGGATGAGGGCTGACAGCATCCCTGGACCCCTGATGGCACTTCCTTCCCTGCTCAACCCTATGTCAGAATGCAGCAAAACCATGCTGGAATTTTCCCCTCCCTCTCTGGTAACAGTGAGGAATTTCTGTAGAAGGTGTGACTCTAGAGCCGTGTGCTTTGCCCTAAGGCCAAATCCTGAAACCAGAAGCAAGGGCAGCAGGCAAACATCACAAGTGGGTTGAGGAACACTGCTCACCGGTCAAGGGTTGAATTTTCATGTTGTCTTAGTTTATCAATGACCGGCTGGATCCCGAGCATGAGGAATTCATATCTCAGGTGGAGTCTGAAATCCAGGCTTTCCTGCAAGGGGGAGTTGTGAGGTCAGCACAACAAGGTGCACATCCTCAGAAAGCTCACTGCAATAAAAGCACCCCAAACACACTCCAAGGCTTCCCTCCCCCAGAGCCCCGGCGCTCACCACGCCTGCCCCCTGGCTCAGGACGGCGTTGATGAAGGACATGATGGCTGTCTTGAGGCTCACTTCATCTCGGTACCGGCCCGTGCTCTTGTCCAGGTCGTTGATCAGCGTCTGCCAAACACACAGGGTCAGTTAAATGCCCTGTGCCAGCCCCAGTGCTGCACAAACAGCCGGGGGACACACGCAGAACAGCTCCTTGTGACGCTCCTGTAACTGGAGATGGACCATCAGCTGCTGATCACCCCAGCACTCATCTGGGCAAACATCAGCCCATCCAGGTATGCCACAGCCTTGCAGAGCTGTGATCCCAGTGACCCTGCACAAAACATCAATTTTTTTGGCTGGCATTGCCTTAAATAAATGTTTCCTCCCTCTCTGCTCAGCTGCAGATTTCATCAGACATGGCTCTGGGGTAATTCTGGACTTTTTAACTCACAAGCAGCCATAACAAAACATTTGCAAGCAGCATTTAGAATATTCAGGAGGAGAAAGGGACGGCGACGCTGAATTTCAGGGGCTGAGTGGAGGCCCACCTACCTGAAAACGAGTCCTTTCACTGGCGTATTTCTGGTAGTGCAGCATCGCCTCCAGTACCTTTTTGTGGCCCCCGGGAACCAGGCACACGGCGCCCATGATTTCCAGCACTGCCACCTTTGTCTTAATATTCTCTGTGCTCAGACTCTGAGCAATTACGTTAATGCTCTCCAAGTGGGCCAGGACGTGGGCCCGGCCCAGGGAGTTGTTCATTAGTGCTTTTATACATCCAATGAGCGAGGTATGTATTCGAGACTCTGCTGTCTCATAGTCCATGCTTTTGAGGAAGTTGAGGATACATGATAAGCCATCCAGGTCGATGAACCGGGTCACGAACCTGCCAGAAAAAGGGGTTTTAACTTTAAAACATGATGCTAAAGGACTGCTTTACCCTCAAACGGGGCTGATTTGTCCGTTGATGTAAACCCAAAACCTTATCATATGCTTTTTCTTGGATAGCAGAAAGCCTGAAGGACTCCTGCGGACCAGACACAGGGATGGGGTTGTAAAAATCAGTTTAATTGGTGGCTGGTAGCACAGGCAACCAGACATCATCTGCACAAGGTTCTCCAGAAGGAGGATATTTGGAAGAGGACCAGCTAACCCAGCCATCAGCACAAGTCCCAGGATGGAGGTTGGAAGTTCGCAGTCACACTGCACAAAATACCAAGCCAAGTCTTAAATCCCACTCACTTGAGATCAGTTTTGGACTACAAGTAGATCCCAGGGCCTCAGATCGCCTCCTCATCAGCTGCAGGCACCCCAGAGTCAGCCTTTTGCCTTCTGCTACCTCTCCTGCCTCACCATCCACACCCTTCTCCTCCCGTAGGTACATCTCCCCACTTTGAAGGAGTTTCTGATTTTTATGATGCCTTACAACACCATCGAACAGAAAGCAGACAGCAAACACAGGCCAGCGCCCCAGGCAGACTCCCTAGGGCAGGCAGACACAACACTGCACACTGCTGAGGCATTTTAGGGCCCCCATGCCCAGTGCCATCCAGGCTGGGAGTCCTTTGGTTTGGCAAAAGGCATGGGCTCCGAAAGCAAACGAGCCAAGAACATCCCAGCACTTGGGATGATTTTAATTTGAAACAAGCCATGCTGATGCGCAGCAACAAAAGGGGAAATTGCAGGCTTGGGGAAAACTGCTTTCCCTGCTTCAAAGCCCACTCTTCTTCCATCCAAAGTCAATAGGAAAGTTGATGTTCACCTCCACGGGTGCAGAAGTAGGTCCAACAGGTAAAATTGTCTGCAGAGCCTGCTGCATCCCTCAAAAAACACTCAAAACACACTTTTAAGGATTTTGCAAAGTTTCGCGGCTGGGCACCAGCCCTGCTCGCTGCAGGGGCCAGCCCCAACGAGGTCCAGGTGTCACAGTAATCAGGTGCTCACCCTGGACCCTGGGAATTTCTTACAGAGTACCATCACCACAGGTGGAGGAGGGAAATGTATTTATAAGCAACAGTAAATTTGTTTCTTACATAACCAAAACAGGTCATACATTTCCTAATGGAACATCAGAAGATGTCCACCTGAGGCATCTGAAGTGTTGCAGATGTGTGCAAGCAGACTCCAGAGAAAATGAAACCAGGAAAAGCTACAGACATTCAGAAAGAGTCCCAGCCTTCCTTTATCCTCCCCATCAAAACCTCCAAGCAACATTTTTTCTTTTTTCATTTCATAAAAGCCTGAAGATTCATGTGACTTCATTCCCTTACAAAGTGCAAGAGAAGATGAAGTTGAAACAAAGGGCCTGGTTGATCAATAAAAATTATTGCTTTAAAAAAAAAAAAATTAAAAAAACCCCTATTTGTAATGAATTTTTACATTCTGTTCCAGTAAGAACAAAGGAAAATTTGGAAAAGAAAAAAAAGAAGTTGCCTGATTTGCCCGAACAATCAAGGAGATCCAGGTGGCTCTTGGTCACTAAAAGGACCAAGAAAAAGGAACCAAATGACAAAATGTGACACAAAAAAAAGCAGTTGGTGAAACAAAAAAGCAATTAGTGTCTCAGAGACCTCGCCTCCCTCATCCTGTGCAGCTCCCATTTATATTTCTATTTAACTCCCTGCTCTGCCAGAGAACTCAAATCCAAAGCCACAACCGCAGCAATAAAGCCAGGAAAGGGAAGGGAATTGCCTCATTGGTTTCGTCCGCAGTGCAGTCTTCAAACTTTCGATTGTTTTATTTCTCTCCTCCTCATCTTCTTTTTCCAAGGCGATCAGTGATTTTCTCTGTGAAAGCAGGAAGGCAGAAGTCAGAAGAGGGAATCTCCCTGCAAAACATGTGCCTGAGGAGTGGCAGAGCCCACTGCCCACTGTGCCAAGTCATGGGGATCCTAAACACCCATCCTGGAACACCAGATCCTTATGACAGTCACAGGACAGGCGAAAAGGAGCAGTGAGGAAAGCCCCTCCACGGTCTGCAAGGAGACAGCCTGGACCGGGGACAGAGGGATGAGCGCACGGTCTGCAAGCGCTCACACAGCTCCTGCTCTGCACTGGTGTGGCCTCACCTTGAGCCTTGGGGGCAGTTTTGAGCACCACGGTATAAAAAAAGGCATCCAAAAAAGACATTAGGCTATTGCAGATCATTCAGAGGAGGCCATGGGGATGGTGAAGAGCCAACCCTGTCACTCCCAAGTCTCCCAGTGCAACCCATCAGTGTGCATCTGGGATGGGGACAGTGGCTGTGTGCACGAGATGCATCCCCCACACAGGATTTTGCTCTCCAGCTGGGGCTGGGGGCTGGATTTTTGACTCCTGCACCAGGACAGCAGGGCTGCTTGCTCCCTGGGCATGCATGGGCTACAGCTACAGCTAAAGCAACCCCCGAGTGATTCCTACACCACCCGACAGCGCTGGGCCCCCAGAGGTGTCGGGGTGAGCCCTGCCAGCACCGGCTGAGGCTAATCCAAAGCACAGAGAAGGGTCCTAGCAGATATGAGGAGTTATGCTGACCCCTGCCTTTAACCCAGGTCCTCTTTGGCAGCACATCAGGGAGATCAAAGCCACCCTGCAGGCATCTGGCAGGCTTTGATCACAAGCTCTGCTCAGGCTCAGGGCTCTCCCTGGCTGGCAGCCCATGGCCAGCACTGGGTGTTCCTCCCTTCCTGGGGGGAAGCAGTACACTCCCTCCCGGCTCTCAGCCTTCTGTTCATCCCTCTGCCCCATCCCTGGAAATGCTCAAGGCCAGGTTGGATGGGGCTTGGAGCAACCTGGGCTAGCGCAAGGTGCCCCTGCCCACAGCAGGGGCTCGGAACTGGATGTTCTTTAAGGTCCCTTCCAACCCAAAACCCCAGCCACGGTTCTGTGATCGTACTAACCGCCCCAGGTGCTGTGGGAACATCTCCATTTTGCAGCTGTACCTGTTGGTCTAACAGACGGCATTGCCTCTGCTAACACCTGTCACCCTCCCAGGCACAACGCTGGCAGACTGTCCCCACTGTGCTGCTGCCCCACACGGGGCTCACAGGCACCAGAGCGCTGGGGGAATACTCACAGCAGCCATTGAATTCAGCTGATCAATGTAGAACTCTGGCCAGCTGGTGGCTCCTTTATTTTCTTCCTGGTCCTGGTGGGAGATAAAAAAGAGAAACAAAGCCAGAAGATTAGTGGAAATAATGTTAATATCCCCGGCCCTTCGTGATCAGCCACTTCTGAAGCACCCTTGAGCTCCTGTATTGTTTTACATTAATACAGGTGTAATTTTCTACATTCTGTGCTTACCCCCTGACAGCTCCAGCTATGGGAACATAACCTGGCTTATCGAACTGCCATACTTTATATACAATTACACCGTCTGTCTGTGACCAAACGCTGCCCCACTGATACTGCATCAGTCCTGTGATTATCAGCTTCAGAGAAAGCACACTGAAATTTTACATCCAAATCTCCCTTGTTTCACTTCTACAGTGCCCTTGAAGCTTTGGCTGCACAGCTTGAATATGCTTGGGGGTAAAAGGGTTTTTCACAAGCAATGAAGAGCGATTAAGTGTGACATGATCTAGGCTGCACTCCTGGAGAAGAACCATGACTTATCAACATCTCAAGATCCTAAGAGAGACTCCAGACACAACAAACAGTTCCTCTGGGGGCTTCGTAAGCCACTAGGAAGGAACCTGCATCTGGCAATGTCACCTCTTAAAGGATGTCACCCCTGGGCCCGTGATCTGTGACACTGAGGGATGCAGAGCCTCATTTGGCCATCCTGGTCTACAGCCTGCATCTGTCAGGGCTCATGGGGGGTTTTCAGGTTCTACCTTGTTCTCGTAGGACATGACTGAAGGACCTCTGAGTCCGGCTCAGATAACTAATGCCGCACATCCCCAGGGATTGCATGGAGTAAGCAGGCAGAATATGAGGGAATACTTCGTAATTAACCTTTTTCCCCATTTCATTTTCCTAAAAACATACCTATCAAAAGAAGAAGAGGATTTCACAGCAGAAATGTCACACGGGTCTAGGCTAGAGTCAACAGATACTACACAAATCCCAGACATTTTCCACTGGTAACCACCTTCTGAACACAGCCTGACTTACCGCATGGCTCTGCCCCTTCCCTAACTTGAAGAGATGTTTGTAAAACTCATCCTACACCACAACTGCCGACGATGGCAGGAGCCGGACAACCTCCTCTCTGCCCTGTCTGTGCACGCAGACAACTGCGGCTGATTTCAGGGAGCCTGAGCAGCGGAGTCCCAAATATTTACTGTGACTCAAGAGGCATCTGTGGGAAACATTTGTGCATCCAAACTTCCCAAGCTGCAGCGTGCCAAGACAAGGACACACGGAGTCAAGGACAGGTACTTTGGATGAGATTCAGTTTGCCCCCAGGCAGCACAGCCTGTGCCTGCAGACCTGACCCTTCCTGTCGCTGGGCCTGGCTCCAGGGTAGGGACAAAACACATTTGGGAGCAACAAGGGGCCTGGAAACCTCTGCCCTTTGCTTTAACACTTCTCCTGACCCCGCAGGCCCTCAGAGGTGCCAAGCAGCTGGGCTGAGGCTCAGGACACCTGTTTGCTTGGTGTCAATTGTGTCTGACACGGCCATTGAGTCTTTCAGCTCCTCAGCTGAGCCCTGTTTAAACCCTTTCAGCACTCCTGCCGACCTCCTCCTCCTCCGAGCTGCCTTGTGCCCTGCCAGGGGAAGGCTCTGCACGAAGCTGGTGGGCTTTCCGATTCTCCCAGCTTTCCTGCCCCGCTTTAGAGTCCGGCATGCAAATGGTACTCCCGGGGCACAGCAGAGCTGAGACACTCATGGGTGCCTTGAACGTGGTCCTGTCACCTCCTGGAGGTGTCAGTGGAGGTCTTCCCCACCACCCCTCTTATAAGGGCCATCTCTTTTCCACCAGCGGTCCCAAAAGAGACACCAGCTGGGATGGGTGGCAAGGCCCCCACCATGGCACAGCACCAAGAGGTGCCCGGATGCGCCCAGCCAGGAGACCGGGGCGGGGAGTGGGATCCATGCTGAGGAATGGGGATGGAAAGCAGCTGGGCTGGCTCATGCCACATCCCAGGACCTTCCCACGTGCTGGGAACACCTGCGAGGCAGGCAGGGCTCAGGACCTGCTGCTCGTTTAGGGTTGAAAAGAAGCGGTGGAGCAAATAAAGGTCTCCGGGGGGGGCAGAGGGGAGGCTGAACAACAAAATTGGCTAAACTGCTCATTTATAATTAACGTGCTGCATTATAAATATTTCCCTTTGCTCGGCTCCCTCGGGCTCTTGCATTTCCTCCCTGAAACCCCCAATTTAGAAAGCGCTCTCAATTAAGTGCAGCAGAACCTCATTAATTCCGATGAGCAGCTGGGCAGGCTCGTCGGAAAGCAGCTTCCCAGGCAAAGGCAGACTGCACAATAAAGCAGGCAAAGATCAGGGCACGGGCTTCCCTCCCCTCTGCTCGCTGCAGGACGTTGCTCAGTGGTAATTACTGGGGCTAATGGTCTACAGCACACTGATAAGTGTCCTTTGGTGTATTCCTGGTGGTAAAGAAATCTCCTGACAAAGCAACAGCCCGGAGGGAAGTGAGTCACAAGGCTCTGCTCAGCGCCAGGAGGAGGGAGAAACCTCTCCGGCTTCAGGGTTTGAAAGAGTGAGTGTGTAAGACGGTTTCCCAGCACCCAGGGTGGGTTTTGGGGATATAGGTTTTGCCACCTGCCTTTGGGGAGGGATGCCCAGACACAGAGATGAGCATACCCAACATCAGCTCTCCAGGATGCTCCACAACATCCTGTCCAGCTGGCACTGAGGAAACGAACACCTCCCAGTTTCTTACTCTCTGGACTGAGCCTTTGCTGTGTTTGCTCTCAAGCAGCACAGAAGTGAGGGCTGATCTGAGCCCCACTGGAGCCCAGACTGAGCTGGTGGGCTGCTGGCTATAATTGCACCGTGCAGGGAAGGGGTCCCTTCTCTTTTGTAATATTTGCGTAAACATCCCCCACTGTCCTCTAGGCCCCGATGTGCCAACACACAGGTACTCTGCTGCAAAAATCAGGACGTGTTGAAGTTGTGCAGCCAAGGGCAAACCTTCTTCCATTCCCTGCTTTGCTCTACCTGCTCCCCCCACCTACTTTTTCTTTCCAGGGGCCTGGCAAAAATCCAATCAGCTGTAGCCCTGGTGTCACCACGTCACCCTCTCGTGTCACAGCCTCTGCTGCCCCTTCACGCCGAGTCCCATGCACGGGGCTGACGGATGCTGCCGCTCGCCTGTTTTGTCCTATGGCGGCAGTGGCAGGAGGGTGTTGTAATGTAAACCCAACAAACAAGCTCCATCCCCTCCTCAGCGCCGCAGGGCAAGCAGTGCCCAGTCAAGACGCCTTATTAGCAGGAGCTTTTCCAAGTGAAGGTCACCCGTCTGCCAGCTCCAGCCATCCCTGTGTTCTTCCCAGGGAGATTTCACGCTCCCCAGCCTTGTCATGCCTCGGTTACTAGCCCGACACTTCCACAGCTTTCGTGCCTCCCCCTCAGAGCATTGGCAGCTCCCAAAGCCAGACCGCCCTTCTCTTCGCAAGTGAGCACCCACAGCACAGAGGAGGCGGTGGCTCAGCCAGTGGTGGCTTGAAGCAATTTGAAGGCTGGTCTCAGCCCATCTGCACCTGGAAGGTGCATCTCCACAAGCTCCTGCTGCTCTGACCTGCAGGAATGCAGCTGCTGGGAGCCTTGCAACATCCTGTTCCCAGCGTGTCCCCATGGTGGTGGGGAGAAAAGACACCTGTGACACTCCTCAGCGCTTTGTCACACCTGCTTTGCGTCGAAAACAAGCTTCTGGCAACATCTTTGAGATCCTAAGGCTGCAGGTGATGTCACATCTGGTCCAGCGGCCTACTTCCCTACACTCACAGCCCACGGTGGTGGTGATGGATCTGGAACTGCTTTGGGATAACTGATGGTGGCTGGCTGAGTTCCCCACTCACCTGATGCCCAACACACCAAGCTACGTCCTACAAGGCTGGAAGGAAAGGGCTGGCTCACAGCAGCCAGCTCCATGCAAACCCCAGAGAGCGCTTCAGTGGCAACACTCATGGCTTTTCTCCACGGTAACGTGTGATAGGACAAGAGGAAATGGCCTCAGGTTGTGCCAGGGGAAGCTTAGATTGGATATGAGGAAAAATTTCTTAACCAAAAAAGTGATCAGACACTGAAACAGGCTGCCCAGGGAAGTGGTGGAATTGCCACCCCTGAAGTGTTCAAAAATTGTGTGGATGTGGCGCCTGGGGCCACGGTTTAATGGTGGACCTGGCAGTGCTGGGTTAATGGCTGGATTCAATGATCTCTGAGGTCTTTACAGCCTTAATAATTCCATGATTTTGGTGGTTCACCTCCCTCTTGGCACCACCTCCAAGGCCGGTCTGCTCCAGGAGAACTCCCCAGGAAAGTCACAGCAAGGGATTTTAAAAAATCCTCTTCAGTTGGATGAGATGGTACCTGCTGCAAAACCAGGACGTCCCCTTCATTTTTACACCTTGCCCTGACATAACTTTTATTTTGCACAGCGTTCTCCACTCCTCCTTGCTGCCCCATAACGGCAGAGCAAGGGACAGCTGGCAGAAGCTGGCAGCCCACTGCATTCTGGCAACTCCTCCCTCCCTGACTGCTCTGGATGATCCGCCTGGATGCTGTCTGCAGGGTCAAAAAGGAAGCAGACTGGGGCATGGATGGGTTTTGAAGTCAAGGGGTCTGCAGTCTGCATGAGATGTTTACATCCAGCCCAGCTCCAGGCACGTGCTGGTGGAGGTTTGGGCCCACCACAGCCTACCAGAGCTCCCTCATCCCTCCAAGTGTCCCTGGCACAGCACCTAAATGATTCAACTAAAGCTGTTTCCCCATGGAGCCATGCTGCAAAGGGCTGGAATTTCATCAGATTCTCCCCAAGCTGGGATCTCAGGGTCTGAACCAGCCCAGCCCAGCCCGCTCTGGTTTTCCATATGCTAACACTTCCTATACCTTCTCCTCCACAAGTGCACACATGCCCTCGTACGCTTTTCCCAGGGTTAAAAAATTATGCTCCCCATAAGCAAATATAGCATGACCAGATGCCTTTCGTAGTCAGCTGGTTCACTGTTTGAAAAGCTTAACTTTAAAATCCAGAAAGATTGCTAACAGATGCATTTTTTGGCCGGAGAGCGAGAAAAACCTTGCTTAAACAAAAGGGTGTTGTGATTGGAACTAAAAGGGGAATTACCTTGGAAGATAAAAACTATAAACATTTCCCCGTGAAAAATACCCCCAGCCATGCAAACAGCCAGTTTCTCTCGGTCAGCCTGAGCAAATGACACCTGAGATGGTATCTCAACCTGCTGCTGTAGTAACAGCAGGTATATCTGGATGCTCAGAGGCCATGAAATACTTCTCATCCATCCCAGGTGACCCTGGAGCATGGCAAAATGCCGAGCTATTTTATCCTCTCCTCCCCTGCATGCCATCTTTGTCGGCTCTTGCTCTTAGCTCTGCTACTGCAGCAAAAATATCTGGAACTGATGTTTTTTTAAATGAAGAAATGGAAGGCAAGCCCCACGAACGAGCTGCAGGACTGAGCTGGACAAGTGAAAGAGTAAGCTGGAAGGCAAAACTCTCTGGAGGGAGTGGGTGGAAGGCGCAGTTGAAGGGGAAAGACGCTGCCTGGCTGGGAAATAGCAGATTACTGGAGAGACATCACTCATTTCCCTATTTATCACACATTTCCCCATCCTCCCCTGAAAAATCACCACTGCTGCCTCTTCCAAATGCAAAGGGATCCTGGTCTTCCATCTGACACTTGAGGAAATTTTAGATAAAAGCTTTGCTTCACACTGCTCAGAGCAATGCACCCAGGGTTAGTGATGCCACCGGCTTTCAACACAAGCTTACAGAGCTCAGCATCACTTGGCATCCCTGATCCCTGTGGGTCATTTTTCCTCCAGCTTTAGAAACGCTCAGCCGGACCTACAGGGAGAGGGGCAGAGCCAGAGTCTGCATTCGCGCGAGCTGGTTTTCACTACCCATCCCTTCCACCTGGTTATTCATTCTGAGCTTCTGCCTGAACACCCTGTACCCACCCGTATTTTGAGTCTCATAAAAGCCACCCTTTGAGCTGCTTTAACAGCTTGACAAGACATTCTTGGGCTGGCAGGAGCCAAATCTCCTGTGGTTAAATAAGTGCTGCAGACTAAGCACGAAGGGTTAATCATCAACTCCCTCTGAAGCGTGGCCTCTGGAAAAAGGCCATCCTGAGTCACCCTCTTCCACCGAGGCAAACCCGCAGCCAAAGAAACAGCAAATCTGGAAACCCTCCTGCTTCCTCCCTGCATTTCCGAGCAATATCCTCTCCTGGAGAGCGGGGCCAGCAGGGAGCGAAATATTTTGGGATGAGGTATGAAACGAGTCATCGTCCAGAAATACCACTTCTAAAAGCAGATTTCATCTCGCTGCTAATGCATCTCCGCCTTTGCGTTTCCCTGCTTTATCCCAGCCATAGAGGGGCTGGTGACTTCAAAGAAAGTTTTTCCAATAATCTTTAAATCTCTCTCGTGACTCGAGCGCTGCACGGCTGCTGGGTTTAGTGCAGACTTCAGTTCCTGCTTGGGTTGCTGCTGACAGAACTCGCCAGCCCCATCACGAGGTGCTTTGTGTCTCTCTGCCCCCTGAGCGACACAGGGTGATGCAGGTGGGGCGGGACCACGAGGAGTTCATGCAGTGCAACCCGCCGCTTCCAGCAGGGTCAAGGATGAGATCAAATCCACCGTTTCCACGGATGGAGAATCAGGGAGGACAAAGCCTCCATCCTGCCAAGCCAGTCCTGCTGGCTGGGATAAAACCAGCTGCTAGCAGGGCAGAGAAACCAGGATGCAGGGCTGCAGGCCAGGGGGAAATATTCCAGGGAAAGAAACATGCCTGGGGAATAGCTGGATTTCCCCTATTTCCTCTCGACAGGCGCTGCCAAGGCCAGGTGCTGTCAGGTCCCTTTCCAGGACAGCCCAGCAAAACAAACTGTCTCGTTTTTGATTCTCTTTGCCCATCATGGGAAAATATAAAACACGCAACATCTGGGATGTACTCTGGAGAGCTGAGTGCGGTGGACGACACTGACAGCAAAGCAGAAGCGCCAGCCAGAACTGGCAGCAGAGGAAAGGGCAAAAACTGTTCAGGGGATAATTCTGGCTTGTTGGTAAAGCCAAGCAGCTGCTTGAGACTGATGTGCACCTTTGCCAGCCCCCTGGGACCCACCAGGTGAAACTGGGTGTTATAAGCTTCTCAAGCAACAACTTGCTGTTAAACACAGGGTTTAGGCACATCCCGCACTTCCCAAATCATCGCCACTCAGAGTGCCGCCAAGCCAGGCGGGGTAGGACCCCTGTCCTATCCCCAGCTCCGCTGCCCTGGCCAAAAAGCAGACACTGCTCTCCACTGGAGAAGTCCAGCCCCTCTCCTCGCTGCCAGGCTACCATGTAGGTGATTTGGCCTCAAAAAAACACAGGAGCACAGGTAAGATTCACCACAAGCTGCCAGGACATCCACCGGTGTTTCTGCTGCTCACCGGTCATCATCACACAGAGGCAGGAGAGCCTAGAGCCTGCTGTGCACAGAGACACTTTCTCTAGCCCATGAAATTCCCGATTTCCCCCACTGCTGGCGCCTTCATTGATACAGTCTACCTCGTTTTTCCTTAAAAAGCAGGAGAAGAGAATTTGTTTCCAGCAGCACATCTCCCAAGCAGTGCTCTGCATATGCTCTGCAGCTCACTGTGATGGCATCACAAGTAGGGAAGGAGTGGCTGGGAACTCCCAGAGGAATGAGGACCAGAGGAGACCAGCAGTCAGGATCCAGCCTCGGATGGGTGGCTGCTCCCAGAACCTCTGAGGATGCCACAGACACTTCTGTGGCTCCCTCCCCCCCTGTGAGCGAGGAGTTTCACACATAGCCTTTAAAAAACCCACGAGAGCAAGGAGGTTCTGGAAAGGGAAAGAGCCACCATCAGCTCCATCTAAACCCTTCCTCGGGAGATTAGATAGCACGTAATCTCCACTCACAATAATAATTACACGGCTTTGCTTGATTTAACTCTCCCATTATCCAGACACACCAGAGCAAGGCTCTGCTTATCTGCCAGGCAGTGACGAGTGAGCATCCCCTGCCCATTTTCTTGTTGATCCAGACCAGTGCCTGTAATTTGTTAACATCCCTTCTCCCCTCCGATTTAAATCTCAGGCATGGCAGGCCTCTGTCTAACAATAATACAGGGATTTCAGGGGTATTTATGAGAGG
Organism: Dasyornis broadbenti; assembly: GCA_013397935.1. NCBI lineage: Eukaryota > Metazoa > Chordata > Aves > Passeriformes > Dasyornithidae > Dasyornis > Dasyornis broadbenti. The sequence continues at coordinate 1,719,282 of VZRN01002334.1, forward strand.
CTTAAAACTTAATCCTACATGAGCAAGGTAAGCCTGCTCTTGGCCTAAAACGCAGATGGAAAATCTGGTGCCATTGCTAGAGCAGGAGGAAAGAGGCATTAATGGTAGCGAGTGCCCTTCAAGTGGGGCCAGTGACTGCCAGCACTGCCCAGTCACCTCCTGCAGCCGGGTGAGGGGCACAGTGGCAAATTTGGGAACGGAATCACAGAACTCTAGAATGGTTTGGGTTGGCAGGGACCTCAAAGATCAGCTGGTTCCAATGCCCCTGCTGTCAACAGGGACACCTGCTACCAGACCAGGTTACTGCAAGCCCCATCCAACCTGACCTTGAAGACTTCCAGGGATGGGGCATCCACAGCTTCTCTAGGCAACCTGTGCCAGTGTTTCAACACCCTCATTGTAAAAACCTTCTTCCTTTCATCTAACCTAAATAAAATTCCAGTTTAAAATCATTACCCTTGTCCTACTGCAACAGCTCCTTCTATAAAGTCTGCCCCCACATTTTTCTAAGCCCGTTTCAGGTACTGAGAGGGGCTCTAAGGAGATGGTGAGCAGCCCCTTGCCCCTGCAATGCCAACCTCAGTGGCCACAGAGCTCCACACGGCCCTGATGCGCCGGCTGGGATGAGCACGGGGTTGGGGACACCCGCTCCAGCCTGAACGGGCTGGGAACGAAAGGTTCTGCCTTCTGGAGACCAAAAACTTTGTTTTCACAGCTTCACCCCAGGAACAGACACATTTCTCTGGCACCCTAAATACCACCTGGAATCCTAAAAGAGCTGTGTCCTTCCTCACGTCTCCTCCCCACCCTGCATGAGAGGGAAGAAGCCCAGCACTCAAAGAGTCCCTTACCTTTTTCTTGCTGCAGTAGATCTGCCACTTCTTCTCTGCCGGCAGCGCAAACATGGCCTCTCTGTGCTTGTCTGTGAGGTCAAGTTCATCCTGGAAAGAGGAAAAGAAACACAAAACATGCAACATGAGTACACGAACGAGTGATGGCACAGACACAACCCCCCAGATAAGCAGTGTAAATCAATGTGGGGCCACACCACGGCGCAGCGGCGACCCTGCGGCAGCACCCCGGGACTCTCGATTTGTCAGGGCAATGATGCCAATTCTCATCCTGCTCTTGCTGACCTCCCCTGACTCTGGGCTGCAAACTTCCCTGCCTTGTTCCTCCCAGATATTGCCTCCATTGCTTTTAAAGGCTGCAAGTGTTTTGGTAAGGACGCCCACGAAGACATTACAGCTGCCCACAAGACTCACACTAACAGCTGCAGGTGAGCAACCTCGTCCAAGACACACACGGCGAAGAAAAGTTCAAACAGGACTTTTCTCTTTTACTACCATTGCTTCACTGGAGCACCTCACCCCGAGTGGTCTAGCCCATTTCCATCGCTAACACCCTCTTATCATCAAAAACCGTAGGTGTTTTGGCTTTTGCTTTGTTTTCCTACAGCTAAAAATAGAAAGCTCTTTTCCTAATACCTACAGTTCATAAAGAGGTACATCCTCTCCATCAAAACTGGATCACGTACTGCCTGGTGGAGATAAAGCTGTTTACTGACTGAAGCCTTTATTGGTTTATCTGATGTTTTAAAGTACACATCCATTTTCGACTTGGAAGCTCAGTCAGCAGCGTGCCCTCCACCGGGATGCCCAAGTATTATCAAAGCCTCATCGCTTCCTGGTGCTAGATGTAGGTCAAAGCTTTTATGAGGGAACTAAATAAAACATTCGGGCGGGGCTGGGAGGCTCGTTGCTAAAGCCAACATTGATCTTAGAACCATGGGCGTCTCTTAAAATCACCACCACTGATGACAATCCTCGTGCTGGAGGGTTTTCAGGGCAGCGGTGAGAGACTGGAGAGGCTGCAGAAGGTCACCGGAAAGCCCTGCCATGGCCTCCAGCCAACTCATCCCACCCAGACGGTGGATTTAGGCAAGAGGATCCCCATTTAAAAATTACACACTTAATTCCAGCAACTACAAAAACCCACACATGGAGACCTGTTAAAGCTTCCCTGCCTGAACAATAACATTTATCAACAAAAGCTGGTTGGTCCTGTACCCCAATCAAAGCTCCATTGGGGGAAGGCTGAGCAGGATGCCTTTGGGGAAAGATGGGTGCCTGCATCAGTAAGCCCACAGGTCACCAAGAAATTCAGCTGATCTAATTGAAGTTCATTCTGCACCTAGTAGCCAAGGAAGGGAACTTCCAGCTATCTTGTAACCCAAACCCAGGGGCCCTCCAGCACAACCACCAGTGACAGAGGGCTGCTGGCAGTCCCAAACATCTCAAAAAGGATTATATATCCACTGCAGGTATTGATTTCCCTTCTTGATGAAATAGGAAGTCCCTTCTTACTCTTCAAAAGGAAAGGTGTTGTGGTGTTTTTTCTATTACACATTCACGAAGGAGGCTTTGCCTTTTCCCTGACCTTTTTATCCCAAATCTTCAAACCACCGTGCTGCACGGAGCTGATGCTAGTGGAGCTCTGGAAGCAGACTTGGACACCCTTACAACGGAAAAAAATATATTGCTACAACAGAGACTGGAGGAAAAGAGAGGACCGAGAAGGCCTGAGCACGACACAAGACACATCTCATCCTCCTGCACCCAGGGAGGAGAACCCGGGCTAGGAACTTCTCCAATGAGTGCCATTTTCAAACATTCCCATGTCCTTACATTTTGGGAGGTCAGAGATTCGTATCAAGCAACCAACCTCCACCCCAGCCTTGGGGCAAGTCTTGTCGCCCTTCCGTGCTTCAAAATCAAAACTGTACTTCACCGCTGTCTCCTCAGGCTATGAGTCGGTCAAACAGCCAAGCTCTGCTTCAGCCTCAGTTCACACAAGTCACAGAATGGTTTGGGCTGGGAGGCACCTTAAAGATCATCTAGTTCCAACATCCCCCATCCGCTAGACCAGGTGTCTCAGGGTCCCATACAACCTGGCCTTGAACACTCTTCTGCGTGTCTAAAGGTGGCCAACAGGATGACACCTACACTGAGACCTGACTAAAATTCAGCTCATTGGGAAAGTAAATCTGGGAGTTATGGCAGAGGACAAGGGTCTCTTGATGAATATTTACCTCCGTGGCGAGAGTTTGAGAGAGCACAGGAAAATGCTTCCACTGTGACCCCACTTTCTGGCCACGTGAATCTGATAGTTAGGCATGAAAGCACCAGCCAGGCACATCTGCACTTAGGCCCTTAGGAAAGTATTTACTGAAACTTTCAAAATACCCTACCCTAAAAAGACAACTTGTGCAAATACAAAGATTTATTAACCAAGAAAAAAAAAAAAAAATCTAAACTGAGCCGAAGCCTAAGCGGGAGTAAGAAGGGACAAAGCAGAGGAACACATTAGGTGCTGGCACATGACAACGTGCAAACACATCCAAAAAAGGTGCAGAAACGCTTCTGAGTCTCACACAGCACATTTCATTGTGCCACAGCTTCTAACACGTTCAGTCATCGCAGCCCTGCATCACTCAACAACACCTACCTAATGATATCTTGCAGGATGCTTGGGAGAGGTGTTTAAATAAATACTATGTGAATATGAAAATCCTCACATTTAAAGAGCGACTAACGACTGTTATTCGGAGCTGTAACACTGATTCAACTGTGAAGAGTCAGGCCTTTGCTAGTTTTCATGCGCATGGGGATTCCTGCAGCCACCTCCTTACCTTTGCTTACGCTCAGTGATGTGTATCTCGGTGCAGGCTGCTCAGAAACTGCCCTTTCCAACTCCAAAAGATCAAGAAAGCACAGGAACGTCACTTGTTTTCTGGGGACTCATAGCCCATTGCAGAAATGCCGCTCCCACAAAGCCTTTAACGATCGACCAGAGCCAGTGCGGCTTGCCAGTGCAGAAACTCAAACCCATATGGGCCTTCAATTAATAATCACGAGCTCGATAATTAAGTGATTCTAACTGGCTATTCATTTTATGGGCCATTTGCAATCCACAAACTCCCACTACGGCATGCGATGCCGGCAGCTGTTGAGGAGTGAGAAGACAACTGGTGGGGTCGGTGTCCGTCACCCTCACAGCCCTCACCCCTCGCTTCAGCCTCACCTTTCACAGCTCTGCCCCTTCCACCTGGCTGCCTCCCGTGTCAGGATCCGCCAACTTCACTGTTGTACTACTTTTTTGGAATCAGGTCAGTGGCACATAAAGTAACCGCCTCGTTTTGCTACCAAAAGGAAGTCTCTGCCCAGGGTGTTTTTACTGGAAAGAGATACGCTACTCTTAAATATTTATCCCGTACAGCTAAAATATTCACCTTTGCGTCAGGAAACATGTTTCCACATTAAATCTTCATTTGAATACGGTTTTCAAAAAACCTAATGGGGAAGCTTTGATTCTCAGCGTGTATTTTGCTATTTCTAGGAGGTACAACAGCTCCGTGCCGTTTGCTTTGCTGACGGCTCTCTATTCCAGCCAAGCAAACCTCCCCCTCTCTCTCTGAGCTTGGCACAAGCTCCTCTGAATGTAAGATCTCACACCATTGTCCTAAAGCTGCCTAAGAAACGTGAGGCTCAGCTCAGCACGTGGTGAGCACAATCCCACGTGCCAAACAGGTGCTCTGCACCCTTCCCTCGGAGGACACACAGCAGCAAGGACCTCTCTTGGTTTGTGGCCACTACTGTCTCCGACCACCTCCTGAAGGCAAAGCCAGATAAAGCCTAAAAGCCACTGGAAGAAATGTTTGACCCTCCCAGCAGGAAGAGTATCAAGCCCAGTCTCAGACTCCCAGCATGGTCCTCAGTGCAAGCTCCTGTCCCTGCCTCTTCACTCATCCTGTGTTTTCCTAAGCATCTGCCACAGACTGAGAGCCACGGGCTTTAGTGGGGCCAACAGCAGGAGGACAGAAGGATGCCACAAATCTCCTGATTTCAGAAACAACCTCCAGGATGGGCTCCTGGAGCTGGGTGAGCCCAAGTGCTGCCCACCCATGACCAAGACCCCGGTGTGACTAGCATGGATTTTTCCGCTACATCCCGCCGGTCCTTTGGGCCATCAAATATTCTGTAAGAAGCAGCTAGGGAGTAGGGGTTAAATAAGAGACAACTCCCTATAGAAGGGTTTGCAACCCCAAAATACCTTTAGAGGTTGTAGGGAAAAAAGACAAAAAACCCTTAAGTCTAACGCACCTTTCTGGCTGATAAATTGTGTAAGCGTAGCACATGGAGGAGACTGTGGGACACCCATTGCCATAACTGAAATAATGATTATTTAAAATTTGCTGGTTTGCGCTGGGTTTATATATACATACTTTTTTGTATTTATAGAGTCACAGAAAGGCTTGTTTTGGAAAGGACCTTTAAGACCAGCTAGTTTCAACCCACTCATCGTGAGCAGGGGTGCCACTGACCAGACCAGGTTGCTCCAAGCCCCATCCAGCCTGGCTGTGAACACTTCCAGAGATTGAGGCATCCATGACTCCTCTCTCTCTGTGTCTACATATACATACATGTGTGCATATACATATATAAACATCAATAAATGGATCAATAAATGACGAACATAACAAAGAGCAAGTGAATTTACTCCTCGTGCACGGATGCACAAAGTTTAGAAACTTCTGTAAGCGGGGCTGTAGCATGTAACGATGAGATCTCCTGCATCATCATATAAAGCGTGAGAGATCCAAGATTTCCAAAAATTAAAAAAAAAAAAAAAATAGAAGGAACAAAACCAAGTGTGAACTTTTTGGCAATATTTGGCATTAAGGGGTCCAGCATGGGAATTAAAAAGTCAATAAATAATGGCCTGTTGAAGCCTGCACCGCCTTCCTTTCTCAGGGGTCATATCGCTTTTTCACTCTCTTCCAGGCATTCTTCTCTAAGTTCATCAATTTGATTTATCCCAGAACGCCGTGGTGTCAGGGGAAATGACAATCAGCACTTTTTCCCCTGCTCCCCATCTCATGTTTTTTCCACTGCCGGACGGCGCTGCCCGTGCAGCCAGAGCAGCAGCTGCAGCTTCCACTGCCGGCTCTGCTGCCTTCAGCAAACCCCTGCCTCAGGACACACCTTACTCAGCTCGTTCTTTTCTTTTTAAGCTGTTTTCTTGGGGAAAAAAAAAAAAAAAAAGACATATTAATCCTTATTAATCAGTGGCTGTTACAAACAAACACCCACCTCCACACGCACCCTGTGCCGCAGGAGGAGCTCCTCTGGCTGCAGCTTTATTTTGGCAATTACAGTTCTCAGTGTGTGCAGATTTATCTCAGGGTTTCTTTTAATTCTTTTATTTGTATTATCACTAATAAAAATGCCTCCTCCCCAGCACACTTCTCTTCAGCTACGGTACCCTGAGAGCTTAAAAAAAACCCCCTCAGACAAGCCAACCCCTGCTAATATTATCGCTGTGTATTTTTAGTTTCTCCATGACAACTTGCAGCTGCAATTACAGAACATGAACAAAAAATCAACTATTCATATTTTTAACGAATAAGCACAGCAGATAAAAGCTTATTATTCATTTTGCCTTTATCATGTAATGAATTTCCTGAATAAAGGAAATTGCTCACAGCCAGGGAATGAGTAGCAGCAACAAGGAATAACAGACGCACTTCAAAGTGCTTACACCTAGTCAACCTTCTCCCACACTGAATTTTTTGTCCTTGACTCAAAAAGACCCCCAAACCACCCTGCTCAGTCATCGACCTGAACACATTGGACAGGTACAAATAAAATATATATTCCTTCCTTCTTCTGCAGGAAAGATTATGGCCATCAATAGCTGATTTAGCTCCTCAATAAACTCCAGCTGCAGTTGATTCATTTTCCCATCAGTTCAAACACCTAACTGAAGCAGACAGCATGTAATGATTTAATAACGTTTAATTAAATTAATTATTTTAATAGGCTAAAGGTTTTAAAGCTGCTCATATTCCAATACTAGTGTATTTTAAGAGAAATATCCACTTAGGTTTCTCGCTCTCTTTTGTTGTCATATATATATCTATAACCTCATATACACTTTTTTTTTTTTTTTTAATGTTATTTATTGAGCTCGGCCTCCTGTGACCTTTTCACTGACCTCATCTGGAAGACCTTTCTCCCATTTTAATTAACCCAGGATACTTTCCCAGCCTGAGTTATTGATCTACACAGCTTCACCCTGCAGAGCACTCTCAGATCGAGAAGCCCTGCAGGTGCATCATCAGTGCACTTTCTCCACACAATTGTACATACACCCTGAAAAAAACCAACAAAAATATGTACCGGCCGATTATCTACTCGTGTGACAGCTCAAACGGATTCAGTTCAATCAACCAGAGCTGGGGATGGCTGGCCTTTGGTGGGTGCACCTCCTACCATAATAAAGCATAGAGCTGGCAAATAAATAAGGTTTCAGACGCGGACCTCTCACCTCTTTACAGACCCAAAGCAGCAGCTCCCTTTTCAGTCCGACTTTACACTGCTTCTGCTGCTGACATCTCAGGGAGCTGCTGAAGCCGGGAATCAAGCCAACAGGTCAGGGGTAATGTCTCCTGCCTGACAGGGACGCTCATGTAGGAACACCGTGCATAATTGGGCTGGGGCTAAACCATGCCAAGGTTTCCCCCAGATAACGCCCCGGGAAGGGCTTCAAAAAGAAGCTGGATGGGAATTAGAGGCTGCAAAGCCCCACACCAACTCGATCCTGAAAGTTTCCCAAGAGGTACCACTCTGGATGTGGGACATAAAGAATGCAGTCAGGGGAACCAGAAGCCACAGGACGCAGAAGCCAGCTACAGCCTGATGTTGATGGAGCAACAGAGGATGGAAATGGACAAGTCCTCATTCTCCCACAGACCTGGCTTTAGTCACACCTGGCATCCTAAAGGCATTTTTAAGAACTCATTCAGATGCAAAGCAGAGTCGCCCCGAGAGGAGCTTAACTTCAGACCAAGTCTGGGTAGGACTTGGAGCAATCTGGTCTGGTGGAAGGCAGGGGGGTTGGAATGAGATGATCTTCAAGGTCCCTTCCAACCCAAACCATTCTGTGACTTCTATGATTTCAGGGCCTGACTCGCAGCAAGATGCCAAGTGCAAGCAGGCATCAGACTGGCTGTGGGATGTTGGGTGTGGTTGGGAAAGGGAAGCTGATCCTTGTAAATAACGGTATTGAACACTGGAGTTCATGGGAATTAGGATCACTGGGCACTCAGGCAGGATCCTCCCTGCAGGGCTGCGAAAGCCTCGGATGCCAAAAGCTGACCTTGGTGACGTTCCCACGCTGAGGAACACCCAGACTCTGCCAACAACAGATACTACAGCAGTACGGACAGCTTCCATTTGTATCTGCAAATGGATACAAGGCAGGCACAGCCCATTCCCAGCAGGAATGCTTCCAGCTGAGGCTGGTGATAAAGCACAACTCATCTGCTGCTCAATCCTGCTCGTAACTCCAGCGACACCACCCAGCCACTGAGCAGTCAGGAAGAAGACTGCTGCTGGAGCAGATTCCCCATCCAAAGAGGCTGGTACCCTGCATGGTGACCTGTGCCAGAAATACTTGGAGCAAGTGCAAGCCAAAAGCTTAAATGCCCCAATTAAGGTCACCCATGCATTACAAAATGAGCTGCCCAGGCATCTCCCAGGGATGCAGCCTCGTCTTTTACAAAGTGGAAAGCATTTAGCAGGTAGACTATATTATTTTTCCACTTCAGCTGTACTTCTGGAAACAAAGGGGCTCCTTATGTGCTCTCTGCCTTCAGCTGAGATTCACGTTGTGCTGTAACATGGCTCCTTTGTAAAATCAGGGGTTGGGAACCGCATGTTTTCTGGGCAAGGCCCCCACACTAGTTTGTGGCTGTAACAGACACTGCAATTGCAGGACTGTTTCAGCTGGAATACAGCATTTCTCAATGGATTGGTTCATTCGGGTCCAGGGAACACATGTAGGCAGAAAACTCTTAGGTTCTGACTGAGCAGGTGTGTGACTTCTCTGTCAGATGCTTACCTATCAAAAGGTACATTTAGAGATTATCTGGGAGGGTGTTAACAACACGAGGTGATGAAAACAAGTGCCGTGAGCACTGGGCTGGGATGGGAGCCTGGCAGGTCCAGACTGTTCACATCTGAAAAACAGAACCTAGGCAGCCTGGTTCAAGTGTCTGTATGGCACATGGATCCCTGCAGAGTGAATTTAGAAGCAGGTATTACCCAACCATTTGGTTTTCTTTCTTGAAAGTGAATCATAAGCCACGGGAGTTTGGTTTTGGGAGGCAGCAGTGGATGGGGTCAGGAACTCCACGCTGAGCATCTGGCTCTGGCTTGACTCTGCAGGACAGGGTGGCTTGTCCAGGACACAAGGGCTACTGCAGTTGTAATTTTTTCCAGATAACAACCACAAGCTTTTCTTTGCAGATACGGGGGAAATGGCTTTGGTGACCATTCAGTGGTTCTTAAAATCCTGAAGTCCTTTATGCTGGAAGGACCAGGCAGCAAAATACGACAGCTGACCTGCAAGCATGAAATGCAAAGCTTGGCTTTGCAGCTGATCCTTCAGCTGCTACTTGAAAGCTGTGTTGTTTTGCAAAGCCCAAAACGTCATACTTTCTCCTTATTGGATTAGAAACTGGGGGAAAAGCACATTACTGAAGTTCCTAAGTACAAATGGATATCGCTAGCAATGAATTCCCACCGCAGAGCTGTTATTGACACACAACAGCGCTCACACTGACCACACCACCACTTCTCCTCATGTTTATACGCTCCCTGTTCAAGCAGCACATAAAACAGCCATCATGCCAGCATGCCAAGAGGAAGGGAAGGCACAGCTCCAAGGGACAGTTATGCATGGAGCATCCTACCCCAGTACTGCACATCGTGAGCCACAGACCCATCGACCACCATGAAGCATTTCAAAGGCAACAGAATTAATGTCTGTGACAGGGGGGGATACTATCTCATAATATCTCCTGATAGCATCCAGAGAGCAGCTCGGATAAAATGCATTCGTTGCCCCAAGTACAGCAAAAACAAATGCTGTGATATATCTTATAAGCTGCCAGAGACCCTTTTATTGTTCCTCAGGCTCGTAAGTTTCCACCACTTCATAAAGCAGCAGGGAGGGATACAGCCGCCTTCCATGTGAGGGGAAGGCATTAGGGCCAGGCAACATCTGTGGGCAAAGGCCTGCACCCATCCTGAGTTCAGGGGACTGGGGACACTGCACAGCCACTCACCTCCCAGTGTCACCTCCCCAAATCCCAAAAACCTTGTCAGCTGCTGGAGTCTGGGCAGAGGGACCCTGGGAAGGTTACCTGCTCTGGTTTCACAGGGTAAAAATGGGCTGCTGTATATCACAGGCAGGACGCAGGGCTGGATGGAGGTTGCTCTAATTTCTTCTGCATCACTAAGTCAGAAGTGAAAAGTCTGAGAAGCCTCACAGGGCATAGTAAATGGAATTTCCTCAATGCATGTGGAAGACAAGTGTTGAGGAATGTCTGGGGCAGCATCTTCTATGAACCCATCCCTCCACCAGCAGGGATGCAGGCTGGGAGCAGGGTGTGGGACCAGAGAGAGGCGGTACCTTGCGCTCCAGGTGCAAGCAAAGGCACACCAGACTCAGCAGCTCCTCTGACCATCTAAGCTATCTGAGGAGTCACTGGAGCACTGCTCTCATTCTGCAGGGATGGAGATGCCACTCTGACCCACTCCAGCGTGAAGAGAGCCAGCGAGGGATCCTGGGTCATGCTGGGGCTCCTCCCACCCTTCTCCAAACCAAGCCATCCCTCTCCCTGCCCGGTGCACATCCCATGGGGCCAATGCACACCACCACATACAGAGCGTTTCATTACAAACCTCAGAGTGACAAGGAGTGTTAAGTAGATATAAAGAACATCAGTCATTTACCCATCTGGTGGAAAGTCTAGTTGCTAGCAGAAAATAGAGAGGATTGTTATGGCAAGATCTACCATATGGCACCATTATGTGGAGCTTTGCAAGTGCTTTCTCTGAGCATGCAAGCAAGATTTCAGCCTTTGAAGAAATGCTGTATTGTTAGCCTGGATACGCAGGAGCCTCTTGAAAGAAGCTGCGGCAGATGGCACAGCTTTGCTCTCCTGGTTCGCAGGCAGCTCGTGCAACCCCAGATTTCCTCCTCGCCGGGGCACAGTGATCAGTGATCCTCCTGATGTATCCTATGGGAAGACTGAGGGCTCCTGAAACTCTTGAAATCCAGCGGATGCTGCCTAGCAGGTACCACACCTCCGCACGAGCCTCGGGAAGCAAACACCGCTGACCCAAGCTGGCGCAGGACACAGCACTGTCAACGCACTGAACGCTGAACAAAATCATAAAGCCTTGCTCCAGCCAAAGGAGCTGCAAATCAGTAAAGCTTGCTGAAATACTCTCCTTTTGTTTGTGCCTCTCTGCCAGCACCTGCTCCTCCCTGGGTGGCTGAGCCTGGCCGGAGCCCCAGCAGGACAGCGGACAAAGAAAAGCCTTTCAGACGGGGACGGTGCCTGCTTGAGCGACATCCTAACAATGCTCCAACAAAACCCATTCAGCCCAGGCTGGGGGAGAGGGAGAGAAAGGGAAAAGGTTCCTCCAGGAGGAAGCAGTGATCAGTCATTGACCACAGCAACATCATCTGCATCTGCCCTGAGCCAGGGAAAAGCCGCTGCCTGCTGTATATGGCTGGCTGGGACAGGGAGCATTGTCCCTGCAGTCTGGGATGAGGACCAGGCATTTCTTACAGGCTAATTGCTGCATTTTGTGCCCAAGCTAAGAAAGAACCAAAAAACAACAAAACCCACAAAAAACATCCCGTTTCCCTGTTGTACCTCCTGAAAAATACGCACAGACACAGAATAAATCCCTATACATCTATTCTGTTTACCTATCCTAATTAAAATACAAAGTGGCCACCTAACATAAAACAGGCCAAAAAACAGGTAACAGGAGAGCAGCCCAAGCCTTTAGCTGACCTTGAAGTCAGCACTGCTCCACGTCCCTCTGCAGCTCAGGCCCTCATTCTCTGCTGCTGGCATGGGACAATCACCAATTTCTCACGCTACTAATGTTTCCTGCCTCAGATCAACAGGCACACTCAAAAACACACGAATCTCAGGGAATATTTTGCAGAATGGCCCCGAAAAGAAAGGGATTTAAAAAACCCGTCGATGTAGGCAGCAGCCTGGGATCTGTGGAGCAGGAATCCCACTCTGTTGTTCTGTGACTATGGGAGGACTGTCCATGCTAAGGGACCAAACCTACTGCTGCCATGCTCCCAAACATACCCCTCATCCCAGGCCTCAAATCCTCCGCCCCTTCCACTCTGAGTCCCTGATGTGAACAAGTGGGGCAGAAAAGTCACAATTAAGCTGCAAGAGAGGAGCTGGCAAAGGACCAACTCCAGCTGGCAAAGCCTCCGGATCCCCTCCAATCCCTTTAACTTCCCTCAACCCAATGGACTGAGACAGCCAAGGACTTTGGAGGGAGCCTTAGCCCCACAGAGCAGGCACAAGCCATCCCACCCCGGATGGCCGAGCGTGATGGCATCGGGCTCCCACAGGCATAAAGATCGGCCCAGCACCTCTGAGTGCTTTCTGTGTCTCTCTTCCAAATGTTACCCAGTGGGTTTGTACAGGAACAGTGGGATACTTTCCAAACCATTTAACTAATGCTGAAATTTAATACTGGACACCAACAGGTTACGGAGAGCAAGAATGAGCCGTTGTAAGGAGAGAGGGATTTGCAACTTCACTCCCCTCAAAGGGAATCTGCCTTCTTGTGCCCACAGGGCAGAGCTTGGCTTCTCCCTCCCTCCCGCCCAGTGCTGGCTTGGGTTGAGATTTGCCTGATGTGATTTTTGGGGAGCCAGGGTGTTGCAGCTGCTTGCACAGGAGCACAGTGGGCACTCGCTGTCCCTTCCCTACACGACTTCAGTTCCAAGAGAGCCAGTGTGGCTCCTGCTGCCAGCATGCCCTGGAGCAGCAGCTGCCTCTGGGCCTTTTTCTCACCCTTGGCCGGGGAAAAATAACTAAAAATCTCAACAGCATGGAGGAGGACTGGAGAGCAGAAGGGCCACACTAGGGCATGGCCCAGGCTGGACTGACTTCTGCCTCGCTGCACACACAGAGGTTCCCTGGGGCACTGCCACTGCACGAAGCGTCTGGATGAGTTTGGAGGAGATGTTTTGAAAATCCTGGGCTGAGATGAGGTGCCACAGACTTGGTGGGGCTCCAGCACACAAGCCTCCAGAGATGCCTAGTTCAGCCCAACCAGCCTTCTGCTGGGGCATGAGGAAAGCGATCCATGGGAAAGAACTTCCCCAGGTAAACCTGATTTGGCCAAGTTATCAGTAGAGAATAAATTGGCACAGAGGCAGCCACTTCACCTGACCAAACCCAACCTGACCAGCGGTGTTTTGGACCGCTGCAAGAAGTGTCCTGCTGCAGGGACACTTCATCCCCACAGTGCTGTGTTGGTGTCCTGATCTGCCATATCCTGCCCATGGAGAGGGATATCTGGGCAAAACCAGCTTTTATAACACAACCTGGAACTTTCCTCTGCCAAGAGACCCAGCTCAGTAGCTCCATGCTGCCTGGCATCTAAAGGGGTATGCTACACCTTGAGGTGTGACTGACCAGTGTCACAATTCCCAGCTCCCTCTATACATCCAAGCACCATAGGAAAACTTCATTTCACTGCTGAATGAACTCAAAGTAGAACCCTATCCAAAATACCACACCAAAATGTTTTTGCTTAGAGGAAATTAAAGCTTTTTTTTGGCTGTCAGTTTTTTTCTTAATTCATGTTTTTCCAAATTTTGGAACCAAGGGATAAAGAAACAATATCCTGCCTTTCCAAATCTCCACGTAGCTCACACCCGACGATTTCTGTGAAGCTCAGTACCCCAGCAAGTAAAGTCACTTACCACCTACAGAGGACATCCTGCTTTACCAGCTTGGACCCAACCCCGACTCTAAGAAATTAAGGGTTTCTAATGAGAGAGACCACCCCAAACTGGCAGGACTTCTGGGAGGAGCAGAGCTCGAGGTTCAGCACAGAACCACTTGCAACAGCAGCCCTCCCTTCACGCCAAAGTTTACCTGAAAACTCAGAACTAAGGCTGGGGAGACTGCAAATAGGAAGGTTCGGGGAAAGAGGGAGAAACCCCAAAACCAAAACTAAAATTAGGAAGTATCCTACTTACCACCAGCTCAGTGAACATGGCATCCAGCTCCTCCACCGGCGGCATGGGCAGCGAGGGCTCCATGGTCTGCAGGGCGAAGCTGCTGTCATTGCGCAGCCGGTACGTGATCTCAGGGTGGTCGCTGCTGCGGAAGCAGCAGAAGATGAAGGAGATCCCCCGGCCGCTCCTCTTCCTCGGGGCCATGGCCACAATCCTCCGCGTATCTCCCTCCTGGGCACTAGACCCTGTGGGGAAGAGAAGAGTGGAAGCTCAAGCAGCGGCCCCGCAGCGCTGCGCTCCCGTCTCGCGGTGGGAGGAGGAATCGAGCCACCCACGCGCTCGGCACGGACGGGAAGAGCAGAGACGGTTTTCATGCCAAATATTTCTGCTCAGATTTGACGTTTACAGTCCTGGCAACCTTGACGACCACGCAAATTAGAAAGATGCATTTGCTGTGCCTCGTGCCAGAGCTGGCAGCGGCAGGGGTCACGCCACTGTCCCCGTGGGATGAGGAGTCCCAGGCCCCACCACCATTGCCAATCCCAGCAAATCTGCACCAACCTCCCCATGCCATGTCCTGTGTCATACCCACACCCCATACCCCCTCTTGCCAGGGATATGGAAAATTTGGGAGGCTGCTGCAGGAACAGCTGGATATGCTTGGGACCACCAGGTCCCCACCATGGGTGACTCAGTCCTTGAAGACCTCATGCGTCTCAGGATGCCCCGAGCCACAGACAGCAGCAGAGCTGAGAAAACATCCTGCACACTTCCCCCAACTCTTAAACGTGTCCCTAAACATCCACCAGCAACCCCCAGTAGGGCGGCTCTTTCTCATGGAAAGTTTTGCTTGGCTTTAATTAGATAAACCTTACTTGTAGCTCCAGTAAATATTTACAAGACGCGATCTCAGCTGATAAAAATCACACAGTGCCGGTAGCTCAGATTTTCCTAAGTAGCGCTGACGTCGGGCATCGCTCGCACTGGCGTCTGCTGGGGTTTTGCTGATTTCTGAAACTCTGGTTGGGAGCAAAGCTCAGGGCAGGAGTCATGTGCCCTGCCTGACTGATAACAGCATGGACCGGGCAAACGCTGCCCCAAAACTGGGACTCTCAACTCAGTGATACAAAAGGAGGGTCACCTACGAGGAATGAGCACTGTGGAGAAACACACTAATGAGAAAACTCAGCCAGTAAAGTACGGAATTTTTGAAAAGTCTAAACATTTGTCTTACAAAGCTACGCACTCACATATTTTATCTCTGGGAAACAAGACACTGAGATGTTAAGAGACAGGACAAACAGCCAAGGTTGAAATACGGATGACTCAGATTCATTAACAAAGCTATGAAGAGACTCAGGGAAAAAAAGGTCAGCATTTGGACAGGAGTGTCTGATCTCCCCAGAGCCAGGCGTTCACTCCAGCTATAGATTTATACAGCAGAATAAACAGCTGCTGTGCCCCGTGGAGAGCCAGGACTGAGGTCAGACCCTGCACCACCACGGCATGGCAAACACTGTCCTCTGAAAACAGGGATCTTGCAGAAAATTCAGGCTCTACCCACAGTTCTTTAACAGAGGATCTGACCCTTGAAATTATCTCGATGGCACGTTTTTAGCACATGGTGTAATCATCTGCTGAACCACGAACGATGGGAAACAGCTATTGAATCTTCACGCAGGATAATCCCAGGCTGTGCAACTGCTCTGTGACCAGCCCAGAGAGTCCCCCTTCCTGAAGGGCCCCAAATCTCATTTCACATTTTTACATCTTGGATGTAGAAATACGCAGCCGCTGGAGGAATTTCAGCTGCCATGAAAGCTCTCTCATCACGGCTTCCCGGCAGCCAGCACCGCAGCAAATCCATTAGCAGCCTGCTGGCGTCCCCTCAGTGTCAGCAGGGTTTGGGGACCTGCTGTGGAGTTTCTCTCCTTAAGAAGGGAGGGAAACAAAAAGCCAAAGGCACGCCGACCTCTGTCCACTCCAACACAGAGAAAAACACTGCAGGTTTGGGCTTTAAAGAGTCACAAGGGGCAGGGTGCAAAGGGAGATGCTGGTGGCTGCCCACCACTTTGTGCCTGGCACAGAAGCTCTGTCCCAACCCGCGCCGGGTCCTCAGATGTGCAGAGTTTGGTCACTTGGTCATTCCAAGTCCATGGGTACAGCCACATTCCCAGAGCAGGGGCTGATCCTGCTCCTGCAGCCAGTCTGGAGCAAACAGACCCATCCTCCTCTTCCACGGGGCGTTTTCCGTCCCCTTTTCAACACCACGGCAACCTCGTCCTTGACACCTGCTGCTACGTACGAGCTCTGACTTTCCACAAAAACGTGCGGAAAGCCTTTATCAGAACAACACCTGCTCTTCAGAGATACGTACTCCTGACAATGTTTTATGAGGAAACTGAATGACAGACCAAAAGGCAAGGTTTTATTCTGGGATTTAAAGCAGACAGTCATATAGCAACCAAGACAAGGTAATTTTGAGAGCTGCTTCCAGGTCTGGAGCTATTGAGATTCCTCATTTTCATCTATAAACAATTTAAGAAACCAAACCAACCTACAATGCAGACTGAATGGGCTGTAGGTTATTAGCAACCAAGGCTAAAAAAAGGTTAGGGAGAGAATATGTTAGCTACCAGGCAAATAGCATTAAACCTTCAGAAGGCTGATGAATATTCATTGACATGATGGATCAAAATCAAAACACAGCTCCCTGGCAGGTCGTCGGGAGCTTGCAGACAGCGCAGATTGCGTCGTCAGAACAAAGTCCAGCCACACAGCCTCCTCCTCCCCTGCAAATCCTGCAGAAATTGGTTATTCAAGAAGAAAAAGAAGCAGCCCCTGGCAATCTGGAGGCTTGTGTTAAGAAGAACAGAAGGGACAACTTCCACACAGCATCATATGTTAAGTGTCCTGCTCCCACCTCCCGCTTGTACCTTTGACCGCTAATTAGATCAATAAATTTAAGTCAGATTGTGATCTAATGGTGCCTTCTGGCCTCTACTATTGAGCAGGCCAGAATAAATTAAGCTTAATTGCCTCTGCATGTACAGAGCCAAGGAAGATAGGATGGGAAGGGTCACGGAGGGAACTCGTAGCCAAGCCCAAATTTCAAGGCAGGACTGATGGGGCTGAATCATTCCCAAACAACTTTGTTTTCACAGAAACGAGGGTAGATATGTGTGTGTGATGGGCTCAACCTGGAAACCCAGACTGAAGAGAAGGAGCTTAGCTCACATGTGTGACCAGGATGGACGGAGACCGTGGGCTCAGCACTACAGAGAGATACAAGTTTAGCTCTCCCCAGCCCTAAAAAGAAAAGCATCAAGCCTATGTCGCCCTGAGCAGTGTTTAAATGAAATCAGTCATTAGGAGAAAATTGGACCCTGGTGTCGCTTCCGCTTTTGCTTTAAGGAAAGGAGAGCAGCAATTACCACTTGCATATTCAACAGCCTCCTCAGCAAGCTAAATTAAACTGCGTGGAGCAACGAGCTGCCAAAGCCTGTCTGTGACCGATGCCCCAACCAGCTGGTCTGGAGCCAGCACCGGTATTGCAGCATTGCGGTCTGCAGCCTAAAAATACCCAACAAGGGCACAAACACATGCAAAGGAACGCGCACGCTCCCCTTCACACCCGCCTCCTCCAAACCCACCCAGAAGCCAGGAGCTAAATCCTCTAATATGAATATTTGCTTGTTGTTTTCCTGGCTCCCCTCCCAAAATGAGGATGCAAGATCCTGAGTGAGCTTTCTCTCTGAATGCGGAGCTTTATTCCAGCACACTGCACAAGGAGGGAGTGTTTTTGGTGCAAGCGTAACAGCGCTCACTGACCATCTCTGCTGCGCCCTGACCAATTTCAGCATCTTGGGCCATGACAAGCTTTGCCTCCCCCTACCCTGCAGAGCTTCAGCGCAGCCTAGGATGCTCCCAAACAGTGGAAATATTCCAACTCTCATCCATCACTGCAAAGGGACCTCTTTGGCTAGTGATGGTTGGGACGCAATTGGCCTCAGCAAGGACTTAAGGGAGACACCATCACTGTCATCAAATGTTAGAGCCAGGTGTCTTGGACCCCTTTTTACAACACGTAGAAAGCAGGAATATGGCATTCCAGACACGGCACCCTGTGCTTGTCCCACCCCACCACCGAGCAATGCTCATCCTCCCTCGGTGCTTCTCCCCGTGAATGCAATACTCAGCACAGGGCTCAGTGCAAGGTACCTTGCATCATTTTTCTGAAGGAACAATTCTAGATGACTTCCCCCCACCCTAAGCCACACCTAGACCTCCACAGCAATAAAAACTGGATGCCCCCATAGCATTTTTCAGATCAGCTGTACATTTGCAGCATCCTCTGAGAAGCATCAAAGCCTTTCCCAGGCACGTTTTGATTTTTCACCTTACGGACCCAAGACAGTCAGCACCCTCCTTGGCTCCACTCAGTAACTCAACCTCTTCTTGGGTTCGGTCCCGATTGTGAGCGCTCCAAAGTGTGTTCATGGTGCTCTGCCCACCAAAAGGCAGCAGCATATCCCTCTCAGGAGAGAGAAGTGCTGCTCCATTTCATGTGTGCACCAAAGCTGGTGCAAGGAAACACTTTTTACTGAGAGGGCTCTAAGCATTATTCAGTTTTAAAAAGAAAAGGTTTTACACGGAGCCCTTGCATGGATGAAATGCTCAGAAATAGGATAACCTTCCCCTGAGCAGGAGCCACCTTCCCTCCAACACAGAAGCTTAAAGGATCTGAGCTCATCACCAGCACCTCCACTGTGCTGAGCATGGTGCTGGTATTCCCAGCACAGCTGTTCCTGTTTCAACCAGAATAACTTTTTGGCCACAAACTCCCATGTTGATTTCCAAAACCCGCCTTCTCCAGTGTAAAGCTGTTTCCAGGTACAGGCTGTACAGGGGAGTAACGCTTGTGTTTGGTGAAAATGAGTGCATATCGTCAGGAGGGGGCAAAAAGCCCAAAACATTAAGATAAAAGGCTTTAAACTATTTGACGACTGCCTTCTCTCCATCCGTCTACCCAAAAGGGGATGGGGACAGGACCCTCCCCATGATGCAGCTTCCAGGAGGAGCCTGACTCATCACCAGTGCGTCACAAGAGCGGTGATTCTCAGCATAAGCAAATCTCAAAGACTTGGGTTTCATGGATTTACAAATACACCAGCCAAATACTGAATTACCCCAGATCCTCCTTCCTCTTCCCAGAAATCCTGTTATATACTCTATGAACCCAACAAGACGAGTATTTTGTGCCTGCAAACCTTGCTAGGGCTACCTGGTACCTGAAGGCCACCAGCACACTGCCCCCGATGCCATGCAGAGCTGGCTGCAGCCACAGGCTCTCTGCTCGCTCCAGGAAAGCCCCAGCTGCTAGCATCATCAAAAACCCAGTGCTTGCCTAAACCGTGTCACCTCCTCTTTCTATTCTTCCCTTTCATTGTGGCATTTGTCACATTCTGAAGCATACATCTGGGCCCGCTGTCTCACAAGAAAACATTCTGCTCTGCTCAAGGGCAGACAAGCTTCAGGGGGCTTGATGGCTACATTCAGGGTGCAGCAAGAAAAATTAGACCAGTTTATTCACAGAGCCAGTGAGGGAAAGAAATAGTTTCACGAATTTGTAACACACCGGAAAAGCTCTCCTTTTTCTACTTTAAACTTACACCTATCAGAAGCAGAAAAGGTGTTGAGAGAGAGTTTTGTATGTGTCTGCGTGGGGCTTCCACCTGCAGGTGTTGATGCTATTCAGGGAAAAGAGCAACAACGTCCGTGGTGCTGTGAGAGCACCACGGCCTGCCTTGCCTGTCGCCTCTCCTGCACACGAGTGAGGTCCCTGCCAAGGGAAGTACACACACTGCTGACTCTGTAATCCAATTTTCGGGGGAAAGAGCGTGGGGCACAGCAGGGTGAGACGGGATCTGTCTTGATGCTCTCCAAATGAAATCAATCCTCGGAGCAGCGCCACTTTGCTTTGGTAAGCCAGCAAAAATCTGGAGCAGGAGATGGCTGATGGTGTACTGCAGGACAACCATCCCAGGGCATGGAGACAAGCTTGGATCCAAGGAGAAGATGTCGAAGGTTTGCAGCATCTATCAGGAGCTGGTCCAGGGATCCTCACACAGCCCTCGATCCCCTGCGGTGCACAGCTCAGTGCACACATAAATCCAACATGAGAAGATGCTGCTGCAGAAAAACTTTTTTTAGTTTTTGAGGATTAAAAACCAAACCTTGCTGGAAGTTTCCCAGCCATCTGGACGGTGAGCAGCACAGTAACATTGGAGGTCATGAGTTCTCCACTAGAAAGGTAAATTTGATCAGTGACAAGCTGAGCGACAGCGCCAGATCCTCCAAACCACTACAGACCACTTCTTACAGGAGCTCCAGCAGACCAGTTCAGGCAAATACCATTTATTTCAGGAACAAGGACAACAACATGGAACCACAGACAAGACCCAGTTTGAGAGCCTATATAAATGATATATATTTCTTGATATTCACTAGGGTGCTGAATGACCCAATTTTACAGACACACACATCGCGTTTTCCCAGAAACCAGGCAGATTTGCGGTCCTTTTTTCACAGAATCAAACCCAAAAAGTGGGGTGGGTTGGCAGTGGGAGGAAGAAACGGTTTTCAAGAAGTCACATATTGTTCCCTTAAATGTACTGCATGATTTGCATCCTGAAACAAAGGCACAACACTTGTCCAAGCCCAAGAGACTTTCCAGGGAGGCAGAGGTGGTGGGGGGCTCTCCAGGAAGGATGCTGGGGCATTCCCCTGACCTCCCCATGTCCCAGCCCAGTTTTAAAAGACAACACAGGGAAAAAAAAAAAAAAAAAAACCAGCAGAAAGGAAAGGCAGAGCCAGGGGGCCGCCCACCCCGGTGCTCCCCTCACCCCGTTCTTGTTTTGGGGCAGCAGCTGTCGGTGCTGCATTGTGAAGAGGCTCAAACGGGCAGAGACTGCCCTTTCAGAGCCGAGCTTGCATGCAGGGAGGGATTAGCACCGACCCGGGGCTCTCCTGAGAGCCTGAAGTCTTGCAGGGAAGAGCCTCACAGAATTTGTCCTTTGCCATTTGAACCTGGCCTCTCAGGCAGCCTTTGCAGGTGTCCGGGCTGGGCGATGCCAAGCCTTGCTCAGGCAGCCCTCAAAAGATAAAACCAGTTGAGAGGGAGGGATGAAAGACCCCTGGGCCGCTCAGGGGGCTCCTCCAGCCTTGCTGAGCATCCCGGGGGGGGAGCATGCTCTTCCATCCTAGCTCCGTCCCTATCACCCGGCACAAGCACCATCCAGCCCCGCTCCATTTCCACCACTGCTTTCGGCCCCATCTGGGGGAAAACTTCTCATTCACAGCACAACACACCTCCGGAAGGTGCTAATGCCAGCCGTGAAGCCCAGCCCAGACATCGCAAGTTCTGACTACTCCCTTTGACGATGCAAATGCTGTTAATACAAACTCACCAGCCTGGCAAGCTGGGAAAGAGGAGTTGTATTTCCCACTGGAGGGGGTTATTTGTTTGCCAATCAGACTTTTCCTGAAGAACAATAGCTCAATCAAAAAACCTTCCTTTAATTCCTCCTTTTCTTTTTTTTTTAAATCCCTGCTCTTCCAGCGACTATTTGGGCTGTGACTGTGATTTATCATATGTAAACCCTCACTGCTGAGCTTTCCATTTCACTGCTCCCCATTTCAGCAGTAATCCCTGGGGTGAGATGGGTTGAAGGCAGGCAGGTTTCCTTCCTCTTTTAAAGCCTCTTAATTTGGCTTCACAAAGTGGAGTTTCCAAGTTGCTCAGCAGCAGATGCTTCCAGTCCATCAGCACAGCAACATCTGCCATGGGGCCACCACCACGACAAGACAACAAGGAGCTACCAGCTGAATCCCAAAGGGCTTTTTTTGGGTGGTGTTTGGAGATCTTTGGCACTCTCCATGCTTAAGGTGAGGCTGCTGGAACCACAGGTGTTCGGGCATTTTGTGGTGTGTAGCAAGCTGGTTTCTTTCTCTTTCAAAATGGAAACTGGATGGAGGCTGCTGTAAATAGGAGTCCTTCCCAGCAGGGACCCTGATGGCTAAATATCATTAAACTTCAAGATATCATTAAACTCATGGTACGGAAGGTGCCCAGAGCAAACAAAACACACTTGTCAGATCTCTCAGCTGGCCTCCCCATCTGCAATGCTGATTTCCTTTTAAAGGTTTTTAAATTCTGATGTTGATCCAGAGTGATTTTTGCCCCTGAAGTACAAACCTGGGGTTGAGAAATCCTTGATAAATATGTCTAATGGCAGAAAAGGCCCGCTGGCTGCTTTTCCTTCCAGTATGACGCTAATACCTCCCTGTGCTGCAGCAGATGAACACCGAAAAACAATGTATGGTGAGATTGCATCAGGCACCATGTGATCCCAACAGCTCCAACATGATGCCTGCTCCCACCCAGCCTGGGAAAAAACAGCAACTTTTATCACATTTGACTGAAATACTGTTCGCATTTAAACAAAAGAAAAAACAAAAAACAAGTGAGCACAGCAAGTGAAATTAATTGGAAGGCTTGATCATAATTTTTTTGTGTGGCTACAACACAGTGTAGCTTACGGCAAAAGCCCTGCTTTGACCCGGATGGACCTGCACCATCCCAAGCCACAGTGCAGCAGGACTTGATTTTCCAGGACAGCTGCTCAAATCCACCACCTGCAATCCAGAGGACCTGTCTTAATGGGTGGTTTTAATTGCCTAATTATCTTGGTTATTATGGCCACTGAAAACCACGGAGGGGAGAGAGCCTGCGACACATCGCTGCCTGGGATGGGCCAAAATAAGGTCCCTCTTCTCCAGCTGGAGCATCCAGAGCAGAATGTCAGCCCAGTGGAGATCCCAAGGCGATGCATTTAAAAATCAATAGAGGTTATTTTAATGCTTAATCCGAGAAAGTACCAGCATCAGCAACATCAATACAAACCGAATTTAAACACACTGACTGCATGCACAGGATTGGTAGTTTTTCCTCTGTGCATTGATTTAACCAAATCTGGTTTACCTCAGAGAGTTTGGAGTCCAAACAGGGCATCCGCAGTACCTCTAGCGCTTCAGGCATCCTGCCTGCCTTCATCTCTATATACCTCTCAAAAAATGAACCTCTCCACCCCACTTGAGCAAACATTTCAGTGAGGAAACCCCCTACAAAACAGGGGTCACATCCCTGCCAGCGCTACCTGTGGATTTCTCTTCTTTGCAGGTTTTCACACTGCACCCAGCACAAATTGCAACGCAAGCTTCCCACCCCTGTAGATATTTATACAACCACCTCCCTTTCCATTAAAAATAAATAAATAAATTAAGAAGCCTCGCAATTGCAAGTAACACCTTACTTTCTTCAAACCACTCCTGCCCCTTTCCTAGCGGGTTTTGGTTGGAATGACGTCAATTTTCACGGGGTTTGTGCTGTAAACAGTGTTGCCAGTTCACAGATGTTTTAGTTACTGCTTTGCAGGGCTTGCACGGAGTCAAGGCCTTTTCTGCTCCTCACTCAGACCCAGCAGTGAGGAGGATGGGGGTGCACAAGGAGCTGGAAAGGAACACAGCCAGAAGAGCAGACCCCAGCCGACCAAAGGGATATTCCAGAGCACGTGGAGTCATGCTCAGCATGTAAGTCTGGGGGACACGTCTGGAGTGACGGCATTTTTACTTCTCCCCATCAACACCAGTCTGGTTTACTCACAGTCCAAACCAAGGGGAGGGAAATTCATACTTTGAGGTGAGTCCTGAGGGTGGCTGGGTCTTGCAGAGCTCTTCACATCTGCCACCTGGGCAAGGCTTCGGGTGCACTGGTGGCCAGTGACTTGTGGCATTCCTCCAAAGCTCCCCGCCTTTCATGGCTTCAGGGCAATGTACTGGACTGACACCAGGCCTGCCCAGCTCTCACCAGTGAGAAAATACATCCCCAACACCCAGAAAGGCTTTCCCACTCCTTTAGCAGCTTTTGATACACCTCTATCAACAAAGGTAGCAACGGAGCTGGCTGACAGAGGCCACTCAGGGCTGCAGCTGTGCATTCACCAGACTGTCAGGTCTTCCAACGCAGCCCACGGGTCTTCCACATGCCCTGAAGTGGCGGCCCAGCAAATCCAACTAAGCTTGAAACCCATGACCTTCATCTCAAACCCTTTCCTAGAACAGAGACCCTGCAAGTCTGCTGCCCAGGCACTGCCCTAAACACGCCCTAAAGGTGTTGAAAAACATCTCCCCCCACCCCCGGGTCTAACCCCTGCATCCTATTTCCCCAAATTTACTTTGCAGTCTGGGTGGTCTAAACACGTGGTAATGAAATAACTCAAAGAGAAACTGACCCTCAGATCATCCACAATCTTATGTCCACAGGGGAAGGAACTTAACTGGCTTTTGCATAACAAATCCCTGCAGCATTTTCCAGCACAGGACCTGTAACACTGAAGTGAAAGCTTGACGAAGCTGCAAATTGGACTAAGGTACCTGAAAATTCCAGATTCACTCCACTACAGCCAGAGTTGTCACAGGAAGAGAAAGTGCCCTGAAATAATTGTCTCTCCAGGCAAAAACTTTCAAAACGCCATTAATGCAGATTTTTAGAGCTGGCAAGAGCTACCCATCCCCATTGACTGCAACATGAGCCATGAGAGCAGGCAGAGAGGAGAAAAAGCATCTTCCAGGCAGTCACAGGCATTTTTTTTTTCCCAGCTGAGTGCCTAGTGAGAAGAGCAACCCATGCATCAACAGGAGCACTTGATGCATGCCAGCGCTTTCTAAATTCACTTTCAGTAGATTTACCAACGTGTCCCATGGAAAAGGAATGTGTGCTATGCAAATCCAGCCTCAGACTGCTCCCTGCCTAATCTAGCTTTAGATTCAAATGCTTATTACCATGGCGTCTAATCGGGTCATGTGTAATAGAGTGGTTTAGTTTGGGCTCCCAGCACTTCAGCTGTGTTCTTGCTAAGGCGCTGAATGGAGAAAGAAGAAAAGAAACAAAGAGGAAAAAAAAAAAAACCCGACACTGTGAAGAATTCGGACTGTGGTGGAAACCAGGCCTGGAAAGGACTGACACCTGTGAGTAAAAGCCAGGCTGATATGCAAACACTTGGCAGCTCATCAGGAACACGCTGAATGTCAAGCCGTGTTTGCACCCCATCATATCCCTGCAGCAAAGCTGGCGGCTGGTCTTTCACGGTCTCTCCCTTCCCCCCAAGACAAGGTGATGACGTGATCTCACACCCACGTAGGACCCATCCTGCAGCAGCACCAAGCCCAGCTGGTCACGCCATAACCTCCAGACTACCTTACAGATGCTCTGAGCACCCACACCAGGGCCTTCAGAGCCTGGGTAACATTTGCCAACAAGGAGCTGTCGCTGGTTTGGGGAGGAAGGAGATACCTTGCTGCATTAGGATCTGCAGCAGGACACAGGGACCATGGGAATGTCATTCCCAGAGGCTACCGCCTCCCTGCTTGCTGGCACCAGCCACACAGCTCTGGCCTAAGTAACCTCTGTCCTGATCTGCACCAGGCAAACTGATTCATTTAACTGCTGAGCTCGTGAAATACATTAGTTCTGCTCAAACCAATCCTGGTACCTCCAGGACACAACCCAGACGCCAACCTCTCACCTCCACCATGCGGCTGCAGCTCAGCCACTGGGCACCAGAAATTACCCAGGGGCAGGGACACAGGACCCACCACTCAGGTTTCTCCTTTCCATCTGCTGCTCACCTGCCAAATTGTGCATTCCTGTGGCAGAGCATGGTGAGGTTTCCAACACCACGGTCCAGCTCCCACCTTCAGGATGCTGAATCCCAGCAGCTTGACCTGCCCTGCCTCCACAATGCCAAATGGCGCGTGGACTGGCAGTCAGCTCCAGCAAGAGGTCAAGACGTTCAAATGTTTCTACCAGCTTCCGAGGACCCTACAAGATGGTGCTGACCCTGTTATGCCACAGAAACTACATTTGATGGGGTGAGCAGCACTAAGAATACCAACAGGAACAAAAAGATTTCCCTTTGTGAATCTCAGCAGCATAAGCCACTACTATACTGAGGCTGCAGGAAGAACTTACATTTATTAGACATCACAGAATTCACCGAGGCAAACATCCCCCCCGGCAACACCTACATGTCTGTGCAGAGACCCGCAGCATGGGCTCTCTGGTGTCTCATAATGTGGAAAAACCAACTAAAGCACTCTTTATGGCTTGGATGTTCATAACATTTATGTGTATTCCCTGGTGTCTACTACAGCCTGAGGTTTCATCGCATCCCTTAATAAAAAACCTCCGCAGCACCCTTCTAACTTGATGCCTGTTTTGACAAAACTTGCAGCAGCTCCACATATTTGAGATGAAAAACCAATCTGAAAAAAAGGACAAAACCAGCCAATGGACTTTTTTTTTTTTTT
>VZRN01002334.1:1745883-1770789 GCA_013397935.1 Dasyornis broadbenti
TTTTTTTTGTCAGTGATGGGAGGAAGAGCAGACAGACAGAAGGATTTTAAAGCTTCCTTTCATCCGGACACTAAATTCAAATCACGGGTTAACTTTCAACAACGCACATTATTACTGAGGAGGCTGAGGCAGCTGATACTCTGCCACTCAGGCACATGTGCTCTACGCTTCATCATTTACTGAATTAATAATCAAATGCTATGAAAGGAGAAGGGGAAAAAACCCAGAGAAACCGGAGGCTGCAGCTCACAGTGCTCTCATCAGCCTGTTCAAAGACCAAGCCAGATTTACCAGTGCCTGCATCGCTGCCCGGCTGTGCTGGTGGCTGGCCAGGCTCTCCCTCCAGCACCTTCCCAGCTCACAGCTGCACCTGGAGCTGGTCCGGGGGACTTTTTTCCTTGCTCCTGTAGCCAAAACAACCAGCAGGGATGTGGTTGCAGACCCTTGTTTCCGTGCAGCCCAGCCTGCGGCACAGAGGGAAGAAACTTCCTGAGACTCCCTGGCCGAGGGCACAGATGGAGAAGCTTATGGAGGAGCCCTTCCCAGCACCAAAGGAGCCATGCAAATAGTATTTACCAGGTCACAGGTACTTGATACCCCAGCAAAGCCATGGTCACTTGTGAGCCAAGAAAAACTCACATTCCTGTATTTGCAGCCACTTCTACAGCAATCTCCAGGACAGGGTCATTCCTAGTGATGACTGTGAGGAAGTCTTAGCGAACAGACCCATGACACAAAGATTCATGGATAGCTCACAAACAAGTGAAAAAATATTTCCAAGCCTCA
The DNA here is from genome assembly GCA_013397935.1 of Dasyornis broadbenti. NCBI lineage: Eukaryota > Metazoa > Chordata > Aves > Passeriformes > Dasyornithidae > Dasyornis > Dasyornis broadbenti. The sequence continues at coordinate 1,746,670 of VZRN01002334.1, forward strand.
GAAGCTGCATTTCTAGGGCTGGGGATAACACCCAGGAAGAAAGCATGGTTTGCTTATGATGAGCCAGGATGACAACCCCGTGGAAATGTAAAAATAATTTAATGAATAAGTATATTTAGATTGATAATCCCACAGCAGCTTTATTTATAGGGATGCCAATCACTTCTACGCAGATACAAATTGGCTGGCAGAACGCCTTAGACTATAACCAGAAACCCATCTGTAACAAATCTAAGCTGTGATATCTCCGCATACGTTTGGCCAAACAATAACGCTGATGCCAATCATCTTCACTTTAAACGTGCAGATGGGCCGAGGGGGGCTCACCAAGCCTTCCCCACAGCCAAAGACGGATGAATTCCCCTATCACCTACTGTAAACTGGTTGGGAAAAGGACCAGATGAAGGAAAACCAGTCACCATCTGGGCTGTGTGGATTCCAACATCAGGGCAAGGCTGGCTGGAGAGCAAGCCTCCATCCAGCTGGCTACAGGTAAATCCCTTTCAAAACCTTTCATCACTGAAATGGGGAGCTGTAAGCAAGGAAAAAAAAGCCCCATGGGGCTGTGCAGCACCTTTAAAAGGTGGGGCATTAAAGGAGGACTCTTGGCTATAGAAATTTTTTTTTGGATCCATTGCTCAAGACACAAAGCTGGGACAGAGGAAGACGCAGGAGAAATGAACTGGAAGTCATCACTTGGCTCAATCTCAAAGCAGACGAGGATTTCTAGTGATCCTCGCCCAGGATCTCACAACTTTATCTAAGCCTGCAGATGTCAAGGGAAGAGGTTGCTGTGGATTTCCACAGGGCTGGTGACCACCTGGAAAACTGAAAATTCACTGCTAATTCACAGGAAACAAAGAAAAAATCTGCTCTTCATCGCCAGTGGGACTTCTGGGGACTGGTTGTCTCAGAAATGGGGCAAAACAGGGATGGCTCCATGCCAAAACAGGTGACTGCAATTCATCCATAAAGCTTGCAGTATGCCAAGGTGGAAAAGGTTACTCTGGAATATTACTCTGAATAGCTCTGGGAACGAACCCAGCATTAATTTTCAACACTTATTCAGCAAATGATTTGAATAAACTGAGGAAGGCTTGTGCACACATATTGACAGCATTATTTGGTAGATTTTTGCCTCTGCTCCTGAGACAACTTATGACAAAACAACTCCCAGCAAAGACAATCACTTTCCAGACTGATGAGTGTATTCAACTACCCTTGGGCACAAGGTAACCTCTCAAGATTCCTTCCAGCACAATTTTAGTACCATTTTACACCACAAACTATTTTCACACTGGCATTTGCTGTGATTTATCCCCGGAAATAAGTTTGTCTAGAAGAATAACTGATGGAAAGAAAAAACAGACATGGAACAGCAGTTTTGTCGCTCAAGGACAAAGCAAAGTGGAACAACCAAGCACAGAGCTACGGCATCCTCAATCCAAATGTTTTCCAAAACATTTACAAATGTTTCTCAAAGCTTCCAGATGAAGCTTTCACAACCAGGCTGCAACCCCTCCAAAGCCTCAGGCACTGAGCGTGGCATCCTGGGGTGCTGCAGCAGAGACGCCAAGGAGATGGTCGGTGGTGACTTTGCCAATGACACACCTGCCAAAACACACCCGACAGCCCTGTGCAGAAAACACAGTGTTTCGAAGAAAAACTGCCTCTGTATCCTCCACAGGGCATATTGCAATGTGACAGAGCTCAGCTGCTGCGTGGGCTTTCAGGAAGAGTCAGTCCCTCTGTGCTGGGCACTGGTAAAGCCACACCTCAAGTGCTGTGTCCAGTTCTGGGCCCCTCAGGGCAAGAAGGACACTGAGGGGCTGGAGAGTGTCCGGAGAAGGGAATGGAGCTGGGAAAGCGGCTGGAAAACAAGCCTAATGAGGAGCAGCTGAGGGAGCTCAGCCTGGAGAGAAGGAGGCTTGGAGGGGACCTTCTCACTCTACAACTGCCTGACAGGAGGGTGGAGACAGGTGGGGCTCAGGCTCTGCTCCCAGGAAGCAAGGGGCAGGACAAAAGGACATGACCTCAAGCTGCGCCGGGGGAGCTTCAGGTTGGACATTAGGAAAAATTACTGCACTGGAAGGGTTGTTAAGTATTGGAACAGACTGCCCAGGGCAGTAGTGGAGTCACCATCCCTGGAGGTGCTCAAGAAACAGCTGGATGTGGCACTCAGCGCCATGGTTTGGTTGACAAGGTGGTGTTTGATCAAAGGCTGGACTCAGTGTTCTTGGAGGTCTTTTCCAACCTTAATGGTTCTATGAATACATGGGGCCAGATGTCCTCACCTTCATGGCAGGCTTTTGAGCTTATTCCAAGCACCTCAGGAAGATCCTTCCCTGCCTCTAATATTTTGGAATTATAACAAGTAATAAAATAAATAATAAAATAATTCAATAAAATAAAAAAAAAATTTAAAACCCACTTATGGAATGGTAAGGAGAGAAAAAACATACCTTCTCTATACTTAAGCTAAAAATGCTGAAGTTCCGTCTGCACACCATCAAACATGGATGTTTATGCTTATTACACAGACAAAACTGAGACAGTTGTGGGAGATGCTGGTCTGAGCAGCTGATCACAACCACAGCAGCCAAAGGATGAGCACTTGAGGTCTCAGCAGCACCCAGCTGCAGGAACTGACCGCTCTGGGGAAGGGGGGACCGGCACACAGCTGGTCCCCATCCTCAGCCTCCCTATCCCACTGCTGACACAACTTCCATCCCCACTGACGGCATCACTGGAAACGGCAGCGCCTGGAAAGCAGAGTCTGAGGCCTTCAAAGTCCAAAGCTCATCTCGACCTCTTTCAACATGCTCCTGGACACAATCAAAGCCCCTCCTATCAACTGTACATGGGCTTTGGATTAGACCTTTTGTAGAGTAGGGAAAAAAATGAGCCTTTCTTGAGGATGATAAAGTCTAGACATTACAGTATATTTTCCAGCTGATGCAGCAAACCTAAAAAGCCCTCCCTTGATCTTGGACTGTCACGATCAAAGCCATTATCCCATTCGGAGCCCTTCTGAAACTTTAGCTTCCAAATGTGCAAGTTATTTTTAAAATCTAAACCAGGCCAAGCCTTTTGTTTAGAGTTTTATCGGGAAAACGGGGTGTGCTCCTCCTGAACCTTTCCCCACCACATCTGGAAGTGGCTGGCGGGCACATGGTGGAGGATGAGACCAGGGAGGGAGCCCCATGTCTGGGGACACCTCAGTGGCACCTGGTGGCCACAATCTGCTTGCATGGGGGGACACAGCTGAACCCCGCAAGGTAGCGATGGTGTGGGGAATATTCCCCATCCTTGACTGAGACAGAGTGTTTTGGAGAGCAAACATCGTTTGCATCTCCATCCTCAGGATTTGTGCTTGCCTGTGGCACCCTCTGTCACAGAGTGTGTTACTCTGGAGACAAAGAAAAGGAAACAGCTTGAGATACTTCCATTTTCTACAGAAATTAAATAAAACTAAGCACTATGAATTTCCTTTACCAGGTAGCAGGATGATTGAGTGCACGAATAACATCCAGCTCTGCACCAAGGGACAATCAAGGAAGTAAGGTATCCCAGGAAAAAAGAAATCATTCTCCAGTCTCTTGGAGCAGTGTTTCAGGTGGCTGGAAGGAAAGAAGAAATACAAAGCCCCGCAAAAGAACAGGAAAGCCAGAGGGGCATCACCGCTGCTTTAAGTGGGACGCTCAAGAAGAGGTAGTGGAAGACCAACCAAATGCTCATCCCAGACCAGTTGGTGCTGTGTGATGAACACCAGAGCTCGTGTCATGCCATGGCCTCTGCAGGAAAGGGGACCTGTGGTCAGTCGCAATCACCAGAGCTCACAGCATCCAGACTGGAAAAGGTCAAGGGATGGATGGTCTGGAACGACGAGGAGCTTGAGGAGAACTGGAAGGGCTTTTTGAAAGCATGTCACCACCAAGCTTCCCCTCCCATATCCAAAAGTGGACTTTTAACAGGGGGGACATTCTTCAGAGAGAGATGGGCACAGGAGGTGACTCTCACTGCAGAAAGAAGAGAGCAAAACAGAGCATTCACATTCTCCAAAGCTATTTAAAAGCCAAATGAGGCTCCCTAGTGAACACTTAATTTAACTAAGCAACTTCTGAAGCACCAGGCACATGAGCCACGTCATGTCCTTTTCCTCCCAGCATCCGTCTCCACAATTCTGTCACCTCCCTTCCCCTCCGTACTTTCACCCTCCTCAACTCCCAGCAGCTCTGCTCCTTCTCCCCACCTCTCCCTCTGCCCACACCAAACAGATCTGTGAAAGGCTGAGTGAAGCAGGCAGGCACACACCAGAAGGACGGGGATTAGAGACCTGCCACCCCCTCCAGCATTCCTCATTGTGGCTGGAGGGACCGTGCCAGGCAGGAGCAATGGCTGTGCTGCACATCACACATTCCCATTGCTTCAGGAAGTGTTGTCTGAAGCTCCACCAGCTTTCCAGCTGGGTAAACATCAAGGAAAAAATCAGGTTGACAGGCTTTCTTAAGAGTATTTCCACCAAATTGGACCTTTCCCACCTCCATGCGCACGGGAGCAGAAAAAGCGAAGGCCACCGGCAACACAGTGCTGGCTGTGACAGCCACCACGTCTGTCCCAGAACAGAAAGAGGATTTGCCAGCATCTCTCCAAATTCTTACTCTGGAGCTGGGACAGGATGTGGGGAACACGCCCAGCTTCAGCTCTGCCACAGCAGAGTCCAACACACGCCCCATCACTGTGGCTCATCTTTACTCTTCCCAACAAATGCAGAGAGAAGATGGACTTCAGCCTCAGCCTTCACACAAGCAATTCTCCCTGGGTCTACTGCAGCCACCAAAGCCCTGCAGACACCTTTGATCCCACCTTGTCCTTGTCCAGGCCCCTTCCCTCTCAGGAACTTCTCCCAGGGAAGGAGAACGAAGCTCAGCTGAGCAACCGTATCCCTGAAAAGGGCTAACACAAAGCTACTAACCTCAAAAATGTATGGTCCCTATCACACAGGAAAGCAGAGAAGCTGATGGCAAAGGCTGCTTCTGGATTTAAAAGGATCTAAACCCATCAGGGAAGCAGTGTGCACTCCGAAACCTCACTCCCAGAGTTTGCACGTTGGACATGATAAATGAGGCAGCAAAGACAGCTGATGAGCCAGCACCTCAGAACCCAACCCCTACCACCCCAGCTCAGGAAGAGAGAGAAACCAAAGGGAAAAAAGCAAATTGTTCAGCCCTACACCGCTGTCAGAACAGCAGCCACTCATCTGCTGGCAGTGTTAAACACTGAAGGAAAGACATCACACGATTTGCTCAGCCGCCAGGCACGAACCACAGCTGCGTTCAGCACCTTACCGCTCTCCCTGCGAGCCCTCCCAGCCATCCCACCCTCCTCTGCCGTGACTTCCTGTGTCTTTCTCCTCTCCTGCATTAGAGGTGAGACGTGCGAATCAACAGTCCCTCTTCCCAAACCAAACATGCAAATACAGGCTGAAAAACATCCAGTGCCCAATCCTGCCAAAATTACAGCGGTAACTTATTTCCAGACAGAGCTGTGATTTTTATAAGGGATACCACTTGGTTAAGGAGTCAAAGCTATAACTGTGTGAGTGAAAGCAAAAGCCCTTTTTTGCTGTAAGGACATTTTTTTCCTCTGCTCCTGAAATGACAGGGAGCAGCACAGCTCTTGCCAGTTCATGGGGGTGAAGGCTTGGCTGAAAGCAGCCTCATTAAACTGGCTGGGTCGTTCAGCGCCAATCCAAACACTCAGCCCTCTGATCACCGCATGACAGGCTGGGAACCACAGGCAACTCACAATTAAACCCGTGACAATCAGGAAAAATCCCTACAACCCCCCCCAAGCAGAATCCACCAATACCATCCCCACCTTCCTTGCTTTCATTTATTCATTTATTTATTTATTTACTTACATAAGCCTCATGACAGATAACTTGGAGGAAATCAGATGCTTTAATGATTAAGCGACACTTAGGCAGCCCTCCGGAAGATAAATGTGCCCTTTGGTAACCCTGCAACAGAAACAGAAGGTACAAACAGACAGTAACTAATTATTCTGATTAAATCTTGGAAGACCTGAAATACCCGACTGCAGCAGAACAAAGCCAGCGTGTGCAGGGGCTGCTCACAAAAAAAAATAAGTCACACCCATTTTTTGAAAGAATTCACCCAAATAAACCTAAGTGCTTCTGTTGTTTTTGTTTGTGTGCATGTTTCTTAAGGTCTAGGCAGCTGATAGGAAATCTCTGCCGTACCCTGGAGGAATCCCATCGCCTTCAGCTAAAATTAGACTTCAAGGGAAGCGGGCGAAGGCGGCGTCTCCAACCTGCGCGGGCACAGCGAGGCTCCCACCATGCACGCAAAGAGCGGCGTGTAGGGGTTTTTCCTCCCTTCCCATCGAAACCAAAAACAGAGGGGTTTTCGGATTCAAAGAAATTAAGGAAAATAAATAAATAAGGCGTGCTCCTACGGAGAACGGCGGGGAAAGCAGGTCTACTCCGCTGCTAGGCTGGGAGGGACCCGAGCCAGGAATGAGATGTGGGCAGGTGGGGATACAGCTGAGTCATGGGGACTGGGCAGAATGCAATGGGATGCTCAATGCAGCAGCGAGAGGAACTCACAAAGCCCACCAGCAGCTCATCCACCATCGTGGATGCAGAGTAAGACACCTGCTCTATTGTGGCCCAAGACACCAGCACCAGGAACCTCTCTTTCAGCCAACGCTGCAGGCCAAGATAAGGGGATGTGCTCAGCAGACATTCCCATACTCTCCTCGCCTTGGAGGAAAACCGTAATTTCCCTCCACCCCTTTCCTCTGCCCTCCCCCCAGCACACTAAATGCCAGTGGAGCTCAGGGGAATATTTAATCTCAAACCTCAGTAATCAATCAGTTCACCCTCACGCCTAAGAAAGAGGCACAGCGGTAAGCACCAAATCCCATTTCCATCCAGCAATGCGACGGTTCAATTACGCACATAACGTTTCCCTTTTAACATAAATCCTGAAGAGATCCAGGCAGCCCCCAGGTTGTGGGTGGGGAAGGACACAGTGAAGGGGAAGAGCATGGGGAAGGGGTGGAAGAAAGGGAGGAGAAACCATTATGGCAATTACTTAAAATGACAAGTTTATATGGCTGCTCCACTTTGCCATCGGCTCAGCCACGCTTTGACCTTGCGTTTGCTGTCCCAGAGGATGGGCAACAAGCCCAACATCCAGCCCTGCCACCAGAAGCTGCATCTGGCTTCATTCCAACACACCAGCAAGCGTGGGAAAAAGGGCATGGAAAATGCAAGATGGGCACACATGGAAAGGCCTGATACAAATAACAGCAACAGAGCCTCTCCACTGGTGCTGCCAGACTTACTCCAAAGCCTGCTCACATCAAAGGGAGACTTCCCAGCTGGGTCTGAGCAGGTTTGGGATCACTCCCTGCCAGCACCTGTTATTTCCAAGTGCAGAATGGCTGGACCAGCAGGACCATCACACAGCTGCCAGCGCAACAGGTAGGCAGCTGTGAACTACAGCCCTCCTTCACCCAAGCGGACCAGTCCCGAGGGGCACAGCTCACGAACGACCGTGCTGAAATATAGACATACTGTTTTTAAATATAAACACGTGCACAGACTTTTCTAATATATAGGAACAAAAGAGGGGACACCCCACTGAAACCCCATGTGCAGCTCCACTGCTCTCACAGTGATGAAGGAAATGAGAAGCAGAGACCACGCACGCACCCGTTCGCTGTGGCACGTTTGGGCTCTGGGAACGTTTCTGGATTCTCCAGCTTGAGCTCTGACCTCCAAGAGATGCAAAATGGTCTCAGAGCTGCCCTAGAGGAGAAGTGGAGGGCTCCCTGGGGGCTCTGCCACACAGGTAGAATAGGATGGAGAGGTGCTCCCGGTGCTCATGGAGATGGCTGACCCAGACCATGCCCCATCAGTTCAGAGGCCTTCAAAACACCCATTGCGCCCAGAAGAGGTCAGAACAACCCCAAACCCACAGCGCACAGCAGAAAGCAAGGTCCCCTCCCGGGTCTGGGCTGCAGGATGCAGCCATCCATGACCACAGTTCCTCATCACAGCCTCACCAGGCCATGACGCTTGGACAAAGCAAGGCTAACAAGCTCAGGACTGGGGGGTTTGGGCTTACCTTTGACATCTCGATGTGTAGCAGAGCTGTGTCTCTGAACTCTCTTTTTCCAGGCAGATCCAGTGGCAGGCTTTGTAAACACACATGCATTGCTTCCAAGGGGCTCATAAAAGCAGCTTTTGGAAGGGGAGGTGATGCAGAGCAACAGGAATTTTTCAATTCCTCTTGAGAGGAAGCATCATTCAGAGACGCGAAAGGAAAACCTACCTGTAACCCAGATTTCCGTATTGTGGTCTCCTTCAAAGGCCAATGCTCCCTCCCCTCCTTTTTTTTTTTTTTTTTTGCTTCGATTTCCACAAGACCTATAACATCAGGAAATGCTTGGCACAATGGGCTAAGCCCTCAAACTCCACACACAGGGAAACTATTGCTCTTTACACCCTGCCTGAACTCTTTAGCCCATACCAGAAGGTGCTCAGTTAAGAGGGATGAGGCACCATCAGATGCTTGCAGCATGTTCCCAGAGGATCCAGCTGTATCCTCATCCTCTCCCAAAGAGCAGAACTTTGGCAGTGCAATTCAGGACAGAGATACCCCGTGCAGTATCTAGAGCGAATTAAACCTCCCAGGCACAGCAGCAAGCATGGATTTATTGATTCATGGAAAACGTCCTTATAAATTACTTCATTCAGATCAACGGGACGAGACAAAACGAGGACTCTCCTCGGCAGTGAGAGGTTGCAGTGCTATCGTTACAGTCCCACATTCCAGAAGGAATCACTTTTTCAGAGCAGACATTTCTTTCAGGGGCCTGGCGGAGGGCAACACAGAGGCCAGTGCAGATCTGTGTCACACATCACCTGGTCCCCACCTCTCTGCCCCACAGCAGCCAGAGCCAATGGATGATTTTTGCAAGCAAATAGGAAAAAACACTGCTTGACATCAGTTTCACATCTGCAGAAACTCTATCCATACCTGCTTGCTGGCTTACCTAGGGCTGTGGCCACCAGGTGGGATGGGACACAGAGGCTGCTGCCTCCAACAGCATCCCAGCCACCTCTCCAAGGTCTGCTCTCTGTGGGACAGGGAGGTGGGACTGTCTCCCTGGTGAGATGTGGCACAGATCCATGTGGATCTTTTCTGCATTGTCCTCCTCCAGCCTCATGGAACTACGCTAGAAGTGTTTGCTCTGAAAGTGATTTCTCCTGGAGTATGGGGCTCCCAAACACTGCAGCTTGTTAATCTTATCTGCTTCTCTTGCTACTGATGACTTAATATGCTTTCATCAAGCTCAAACTCCCTTCAGGGCTACCTGTGGTCTGGATGCAGGATGCTGAGCCAAGGCTAAGGCCACTTTCTGCGAGTGTTTGTTCCAGTGGTTAAATGCAGCTCAAAAATAAATAAATATCCAGATGTCCCCATGCCTTGCTCAGAATAGCGTGCACCTGGCTTTGGCTTCCAGGCATGGGCTGTTTGCTGGGCTGAAGAGCTGCTGGATGCCATTTTATAGCTTCTTGATGAAAAGGCAAGAGTAGCATTCCCATTCCCCAGCTTTTATGCATGTGCAGCACTTCCCTGCACACTCATCAGTCAAACCAGGGTCAGGTGCTGCCCTTCCACCATGGGTTCAGCAGCAGCCCCGCTCCCAAAATGCCGCTTCTACTAATCAGAGCTCAAAACGCTTTCCACAGCTCCAAATCACTGTCTGTGCTCCCAGTCTTCAATCACCTCCTAGCTTTGAAAATCAGCACCAGTCTGAGGCTCACTTCAAAACGCCACCAGCAAAGACGCTGAGTCACGCTGCTGGATGCCTCAAGGATGGCACCCACCGAGGGCTTCTAGGAATGCCTCCTCCTCCTGTGAACTCCCCCGCCGGAAACATTAAAACTACAATTATCTCAGCAGATTAATAATGAGTACAGCATCTCTGGCAGCAGTCTGGGGCAGGGACTCCCAGCAGCAATGAGCTCAAGTTACCAGGGCACACAGGCACGCACAGCTGTGTTTGTGGTCCCCGCTGATCACAGTCACCTACGCCCTGCCACGCTGCCTCACCCCTTCCCCAAAACACACCCATTTCCCTCGGCACCGATTTGTATTTTGATAAATAAACATGTCTCATCACATCCATTCACTTAACCCACCACTGAGGGGTTGCCATTCCCACATGCATTGGCTTTGCAGAATAAAATGCTAATGGATTTCCCAATCTCCAGTGTGATGTGGTCCCTTGCCTCCTCCCAGCCCCAGGGCACAGCTCCTGGCTCTCCAGCATCCTCCTGGCTTAGGGACTATGCAAGAGCAGGGAGGTGAGATCTCACCTTTCCAAGATGAAGGCGGAGCGCTGCTCTGCTCCAGAGACACCAGGAAAGGACAAACTGCCCTGACCCTGGTGAGCAATTCTCTGCTTCTCTGAACTAACAAACTCAGGCACTGCCACAGAAGACAAGGAGCTGATCTTTCAAGTGTAAAGCTGATTTCCCCTACTTTTATCTAGAATTTGTAGCAGGCACCAGTCTCTTCTCTGTGGTGACCTGTGGTAGGACCCGAGGGAACAGCATGAAGTTGTGTCAGGGGAGGTTTAGGCTGAATATTAGGAAAAGGTTCTTCCCCCAGAGGGTGACTGGGCACTGAAGAGGCTCCCCAGGGAAGTGGTCACAGCACCAGCCTGACAGAGTTCAAGGAATATTTGGACAACACTCTCAGGCACATGGTATGATTCTTTGGGTGTCCTGTGCAGGCCAGGAGTTGGATTCAATGATCCTTGAGGGACCCTTCCAGCTCAGGGCATTCTATGCTTCCATGATAATTTACCTCCCCTCTCCATCTGTAAGGGATAAAGCAGGTCAGTGACTCATTATTTTAGGAATCATGATGAGATATACATATATATATTTTTTTTTTTTTTTTAAATTAAAGGAAAACTCATTCACTTAAACATTTCAATCAGCTGAATTACCCCAATCCAGGAGTTTGTTGGTGCATTTTTTGTTTTGTTTCTTTTTAAATAACAGAAGTAATCATCTCAGGGAGGGCAAACACCCATTTCCCATGAAAGTCATCCTGGCTTTTCCTGGCATCCTGGGACAGAGGAGCAGGACAGTGTGAAGGGCTGGCACACCTCACCACCAGCACAGAAGTGCTAAGAGGGTTAAATCCAGCTGCTCAGAGATAAGCTGGTTACACGCTGAAGGTCAGCAAATGGGAAACAGAGGTTTGCCAAGCTCCAGCAATTACCTGCACAATGCACTTGCATGGCTGACACCAGTTATTTAACTCAGAAATTGCCAATATTGGGGAGCTCGAAGCCACATTTCACTAAAGCTCTCCTGATGAGCTGCTTTCTTGGCTCCTCTGAAGCCTGCAATAGTGAGGGCTGAAAAGATAAAATGACTCTTGGCTTTGAGGCCAGCACAGCAGGGAAGATGCAGCAGCACACTTTACCTGTCGTTGAGAATTTTTGGTCTTTCAAGGACCCTTGTGAGGCCAAACACAGAAGAATCTGAGATGCTGTCACACAGGACAAACCTCGGGAGATAATGCAACCAAGACCCATCGGGCAGCTCTGGCAGAGCACCCACACACACAAAACAGGGTGCAATCAGGCATCCCCCAACACACAACTTCCTGATCTTAATCCCAGGCACACACATTCCCAGGTGGCACCTTTGGACTAACACATTAAATTTCACCACTGGCATTTAATTTCCCATTTGCCTTCTGAGACTAAAACATCTTCCAATTTCTGCTCAAGGTGGCCAACAGCTTTTTATTTTCCTTTGCATCCAGGAATACTGAACTGCTGCTTCTGGGAATTCTGCAAAGGTGGAGAGGGACCTTTTCTCTGTCATGAAGCCACCAGCCATGCCCAGGAAGGTGCAGCTCAGGCACTAAACTTTAAAACCTGTCAGATAAAGCTTATGTCTATGCTGGAATTCCTAGTGCTTCCGAAATCTGCATCACACAAAACCCTGGAGCTGGAGACATCCACACAGTTTCCCATCGAGCATCCCACACCCTGGCCATGGTCCAGGTACAGGTAAGCAGGAGAGAGAAACAAGTCTCAGCCATGGGATGCCCCAATCCCACTCTGCTCCTGGCTCCATCCAGAGGCAGCCAGCTGCATCCCCTGTTGGTGTGTTTTCCATAATGAAAAAAGGGAGTTAGCCTCCATAACCACAACTCAAAGGGTATATTTAGCTCAACTGGAAGACAAAAGAGATCATGTCCACCGCAGATTAAATTAGCTGAGCCTGCTTACGCCAGGAGCGCCCATCTGCCATCCAGCGCAGCTCCCATGGATTTATTCCCAGCCCCACACATTAGTGGTTCCCCATGGAGGACCAGACCTGCTCCATGACAGCTCTGAAAATGAAAATACACAGCAAAGAGGTGGAAGAGTGGGTCCAACAGGTTCTCAAAGCCTTGGGCAGGACACAGTCTCTTGCAAGGGTTTGTGACACCTGTCTAGACCCTGGAGCCACAGCATGAGGTACAGAAAACCCATACGGGGCTGCACCTCCTTCAACCCACAGGGAGGAACAGGATGACAGGGGACAACGGGGGACCCTGTGAAACCACCACAGAGCCCAGCTCCTGTGTGTCCCCTGTACCCTAGCTCAGTGTGGGAGGAGGACGTTTCCCTCGTGGTCTTCAGGACTGTTGCTTCAGTTCTGCCCCCCAGGAAAAGGCTCATTTCTCCTGCCTAATTTCCATGGACATAATTTCATCCCTCACCTCCTTTGCTGCAGTCTCACGCAACTCAAAGACACAGCCAAAGACGTGGTTATTTTTACATTTTCCTCCCAGGAGATGGTATCTCCACGGGGCATGGCTGCCATGCCACATCAGATCACTGCACCGAACTGTCTCAGCCCCACGAAGCAGGATGAAGTCTAGGAGAGACCCTGCCACCAGGTATTTTTCTGTCTCACCGGCATCAAAACTCCGGAGCTTTTCAGACAAGGGCATCCCAAAAAAGCCAAAAAAGCACCAGCCCTGAAGGTTGTTCTAGCCCCTCTCTTCATAGACCCCATCTTCCATTCATCCCAGTTTTAGATTTTTCTGAGGCTTTTGCAGTTGAAACCTGGAACCCTGCACGGTGCTCGCCTCATCCAGACCCAGACCTTTGTGGATTCAGGATTCCCAAGCTGACCCAAATTTCCACAGCACAGGAAGTGACTGGTTTTGGCCATGCCATGATGTCGAGGTCCACATGACCCCGACCTCCTTGATGTGGCACATGGGCTTCAGCACAACATTACACGTCTTTAGACCCACATCTCTTATTGGGCACTTTTACACTGGGAGAATAAAAACAGCAGCACTTCCACAAATAACCCAAGAGCTTTTGGAATTTAAGGAGTGGGGAGATGGGAAGAGCCCAAATGCAAGGCATGCAGGGAAAAGCCGGTTTTCGCCCCCTTGGAGAGGACCGAGCAGGGCAGAAAGGTCATCTGCTGCATGTTACAGCACATCTGCAGCAGCTAACCCTGCCAGTTCACCCAGTGTTTCCCTCTTCCCCCCTCCCCTGAGATCACGCTCGCCATCATTTGTCCATAACAGCAAAGCCAGGCATGCAGGGAAGAAGGTATCACCTGCGCACGGCTTATCTGTAGCTACTTCACAAATAAAAGTGATCGCAGTAAATGTGCGCACCGTAACAGAAATCCTAGCGCCCTTCCCCCTCCTACACCTCCCAAAGCAGAGCACAAATCCAGCTGCTCTGCAACCTTATCTTGATGCAGAAACAGTCTGGGACAGAGATAGAAGGGTTCCCCGAAGGCACATCTTATTAAAGGCATCTTTCCTTAGTCGGTTCTCTTCAAAAATGCCGCACTGAAGCGTCGTTCCCGGACTGGTTTTCATCGCAGCAGCAACAAACGCCCCCAGCCTGGCGGTATACTGGGTCCCCCTGGAAAGCCACAGGGCTCTTCCAGGCTAAAAAGCAGCCTAAGACCAGACAGATACACCCAAAGCATGGCACTCAGGGGGATGCACAGCTGAGTCACAAGGAGCTCCCAAACACACCCTGCTCTTGCGCCAGGGATGTCGCAGGAATGGGGACCAGCAAAGTAAGGAAGTTTATGGGATGTTCCCTCTTTATCCAGCAGCTTCTCCTCTGACCCCACGCCTGCTACCCCAGGGGATTGCACATTTGCAGTCAAACACTCCTAATCCCAGGTTTCAAGAACCAGAGCTACAAAACAACCACACAAAGAGGCAGCAGTTCGCACGCATCCCGGGAACCTCCCCGCAGCCAACGCCTCTCCATTTATCCAACACGCGATCTTCACTCGTTCAGCTATTTTCATCCCACCCTGCTATTAATGGATGCAGAAGGCTGTTGGGTGAGGCGTTCGACAAAAATCTCATTTAGAGATCAAGACAAGCTTAATTGGTTTCTAGCCAGACCTGCACAAAGATGGGTTACTCCACAAATACAGTTGCTAATCTGCCCATTATACTCCCTAAGCTCCCACCCACAAAGAAAAAGAAAATAAAGCAAAGATGCACAAAGGAATGCAGGATTTTGAGCGTGTTACTTCCAGCGAGGAACACATCACAAGTGATGAATTCTGCAAGAACAACGGCTTTGCTTTTCTTTGAAGGAAAAGGATAACCAAGCGGTAAACAAAATAACAACAAAAAGATCTAACATAGATTAAATCTGCATTTTCCACAGGCAATCCCCAGCCATTTTGGGTTCTTGAAAACCATTTCCAGCAGCTATTGTTTCCATGGGCAGGCAGAAGCAGGGGGAAAGCTTACGTGGCCAAGGAGACGTCATGTCACAAGTGACAGAGTAGAAAAAGGATAGGGAACCTCGTGATTAAAAAGCACAGGACTGAAACCCTGGAGAGCTGAATTCACTTCCGAACTTGGCTGTAAAGAAAAAAAAAAAATTAAGTTCGTGAATTTCCTGTGTGATCACATCCTAGATGATTTATTCAAAACCTGGTGTTGAAAAGTCAAGGGAGGGGGAAGGAAGCCAGAGCAGGAAGGGGAAGACACGGTCCTGTGGGCTTTTAATAAGCTTGGGGTTAGACCAGCACCGGCAAGCTGTAAACATCCATCTGTATTGGGCGCTGCATGACCTGGAGCTGGCACTGGAAAAGCACCAAGCATCCCATCGGCTCTCAGATAAGAGACTGCCCTGCCGCTCTGCCCACGTGCATGCCATGGGCTCACCAACACCACAGCCCCACCAGCGGCATCCCGCAGGCTTCCGTAACACGGGACTCCCAACAGAAACACAGCCACGTGCGACGTGGAAAGGTTAGGGACGGTTTCCCCTCCAGGAGCTACACATGAGTTTAGAAACAAGAACATAAAACCGTCCTCCAAAGGCAGCGTATTACAAATAAGACACAGCCCAGTTCCAGAGCTGCAGAGCGGCTGCAGCACAGCACAGGTAGAGGCAGGCAATGAAAGGGTTGTTTGGCTTACAACCTTCTCCCCTCGTGCAGCAGCCTGGGACTCCCAGCTCCAGCAGAGTAGGCCTGTTTATTTTCCTGAAAGCCAGCCAGTTCTGCTAGGCGGGAAGCACTGCGCCCAAGGGAGAGATGAGCTGCGGATCCTATGGCAGGACAGAGCTGAAAACAAGGCCAGCACCAGAAAGGACAGCGGTCCTGTGCTTTGGATCCTTACAGCAACCTTCCACTATGCTCCAGAGCACCTTTGCAGGGCCTTTTGCAGCAGGTAAATTGGAATAGCCCAGAGAGACAGAGAGGTGTTTTTCCAAGACCTTTAGCCACAACGGGTGCTTACAAATCCAAGGCTTGGTGCAAACAGCAGTCTGATCTCTAGCCTTGGACAAGAGCTTTCAGTCATGGAAATACAAGGCTGGTGCTGTCCCAAAATGCTGCTGTGGGAAATCCAGGGTGAACAGATTCAAACTTTTCCTTCCAGCAGCAAGACAAGCTGTAATTAGCAGCGCCGAGTCCAACCCAGGGGCTGGATAAGGACATTCCCGTGACATATCTGACAAGGCGACTGTTGGATGTGTTTTCTTTGGCTTTTTCCCCCCCCTGGAAAAATGAGCACCCATTTTTCACAAGTCTTTTTGACCCCCGCTCTGTGTTGCCTGGAGTCAATTTCCCAGAGTGAGGGCATACATTTCAGAACAGGCTGTAACAGCCCATTACCGCAGCTGGAGCTCAGGTCTTTCCATCCCCAGGGATGGGTCCCTCCTTAATTGTCCAACACCCCACAGCATATGAGGGATGCCAGAAGGCAAAGTCACAGTCTCACCCCGACTTTCACCAAAATGAAAAACATAGTCCAAAACACAAGGCAAAAGAAGGTAAAAAAAGGTAAAAGAAAAACATGAACATGAGGCAACCGAGCTACAGCTGCAAGACATCATCGCCACCGTCTCACACGCCTCTCACCTAGTTCAGCCTCATCCCCAGAGCAAAACCAACAAAACTTCCTCTGATGCAACTAAAAGCAACCCTTTGGAAATCAATTCAGAGAATTTTTAGGCTAAAGTTCCTCTTTACTCTCTTTTTCTCATGATGAAAGCTGTCACGCTATAGGACGGCTTGAAAAACCTGGATGTAAGGTAAGTCCTGGCGTGCCAGCTAAGGGAACAGCACAATTTCGTGACTAGGTAATCAAACCAAATCACAGCCTGTCACACATCACTGCAGTTTGAACACAGCTACGACCACCACTGCATCAATTAAGAAATTACAAATTTTGCCAAACCCGGTAAGAGGAAGAGCAGCATTTAATACAAAGGCAAACGGAAGAAAATGATGAGCATAAATGCTCAAGTCCAGCCCCAGCCCCAAAAGGACTACTACTGAATGCAGGGATTACAATATTTAGCATGCTCCAAAAATCTTCCTCAACATCTTTTTTGCTCCATGTGATGGGCAGGGAATTCTCGTGGCTCCAGAGCAACCAGCTATTTCACATGCAATTTGCCAGGCAGCACTCTCCACAGAAAAGGAGATGGAGTTCATAAACGGATCCAAGAAGTCCCTGAAACGCTTCCAGTCTCTTTGCAGGGTGTCTCCAAAATGCTGGGACAAGGAGATAGCACGCTGAGGTCTGAAAACCAATCTCTCAGACCCAGAGAGCTTTGGTAAGCAAATGGCTTGCGTAAAGTTTCTGTCAGAACACCCATTTGAAGCGCTGGCATTGTAAACAAAGTTGCTCCAGAGGCACCTGGGATTAGCACTGTTCTAACAGTCCTTGGCATGACTTACCAGAGCACCCAGGAACAGATTTGCAAGTTCAGCTTTTCTCCTGCCTGACGCTCACCCGGCACCACTGAACAACACCTGAGCTCCGACAGCCTTAACCCTGCCGTCTCCTACACGGAGGCTGAGACGCAGGGATGGGCATGGCAGCGGCCCTGAGCTTGATCACAGGACTTGATGGAAGAAGAAAACCCAAGGACGCATCACCATGGGGCTGCTTTTTTTCTGTGTTGCTGGATGAGAGCCAACACCGGGCTGTCCATGAGCAAGCTGGGTGAGCGTCCCTCTGCAGGCATGGCAGCTGAAAGTGATGCACGGGATATGCAAGGAGAACGGTGCCAAGCCAAACAGGGCAGCTGAAAAACACCAGGCACCCGAAAGGCTTACCCTGATATTAAGGCACAGAGCAGCCTCTCTTCCCTGCACCGGGCACACAAGCCAAGACACTCCTTGTGCCTTGGGGGCAGAGCGAAGGAAACCTCAGTCAATGAAGCGTCCCTTTGCATGCAATTCCTGTGAAAGCCAGGCAGGGCAAGGGGATCCACCTTCCCTCACGCGTCTCCCCCATCCTCAACTCTAGCGAGAAGGTGCTGTTGTTTCCAGGAGCAGCAGCACGAAACAACAGGAACGTGAAGGATGACTGAAGTCACAGGAGGGAAAGCTTTACACAAACAGATTTACAGTCACTTCCATCCACACAAGCATCCTTGAAGGAAACAGCTGCACCGGACCGAGGCTGACACACACTCTCCAGGATGGGACATGAGTTCACAGCTGCTCTAAGCACCATTCATTACGTAGATGCTGAGGACAAGCAAAGAAAAAGCACTCAGAAAGAAAAAAAAACCCCACACCTCATGGCTAGGTAAAAGTCAGATGGACGTGCAGCTCCAGAGAGCCACCTTAGAAAGGTCTGCATAAAAGAAGCACTCAGGAGCAGGAGCAGCAGCAGGGCAGACCCAGCCACGGACTGAACTCTACGTCATACAACACATGTGAGCCAGAAAATGTCCCCTTGCACTGCCTCCATGGCCATGCCACAGTAAACAATTCATCTTGTTTGTTTGGGGTGGGGGAAATGGTCTCTGGACTGTTCCTCCATCCTCCTCCTCCTCCCTGCTGGGGCAAGGAGAAAAGCCTGCTAACAGAGTTTGCCTGTAACAGGCACCAAGCTGCTAGAAAATCACCTGAGCAGCGTAAAACATTGTGGGTCTTTCCACACACTCCTGTGGCACACTGCACTGCCCCTCTTACATCCCAGACCTGAGTGGCTGCAGACCCTACCCCAGAACGATGCCCCTCTGCATCCCTCATTTTCACGCTCCAGTTTTCTTTGATTTTAATGACAAGTACTGTCCTCTCCTCCCAGCCCCAGTGGTGCAAAGCTGGCTCTCGGGTGCAGAGCACAGCCCAAGCTCCCCTGCCCTGCAGTTGTGTTCCTGTCCAAAAACGGTGTGAGGACTTTCCCGCTTGGTGACAGTCTACCCTCAAATGCTCAACCCTACAACCTCTGAGGATGCCCCCCACTCGCTAGAAGGGAAGGCAAGCTGATCCTCACTTCTCCAAAGCACCGAAGGAACCAACACGCTGCAGAGCCTTCCCCAAAAGCTGCCAAGCTCCGTAGCTCACTTTCGCATGTTGGTGCGCGGCCCAGCTGCTGCCGTTTCACACACCACCCCCCAGAGTCTGCCTCTGAATGGCACGATTTTGAATTGCTTCCTCCTGCCATACTGCCCCAAGGCAGGATCTGCCAGCAGCCCAGCCCATCGCCACGGCAAACAGGATGAAAGCCCCATGTGAAAGACAAGCAGCAGGGAGCAAGAAACACCAGGAGATCCCCACTGTGTTTTCCGCTGCTCTCCTAGGGATGGGCACAGGTCAGGTGGATTAACTGGGTCCTTCCCCTCTCTTTATCTCACTGATCTCTGGCTGCTGCCAAGTTGTTTTGAGCCTTGGCATGGCTGCTTTCCACCCCGGGCCTGTGCAAAAGAGGATGAGGAGCCTCAGTGCAGAATTCCTGGCAACAGTCCAAACCCAGAGGTCGGTAATTGGGTCACTGGGCTCAGCTTCTGAAAACCGTCCCTTCGGGAGGTGTGGTAAAAGAAGGCACAGTCCCTTTTACCACTGCTGACAGAGCCGGACACACCTGCGGCTCCTGCACCACACCCTCCACACCTTATTTCATCACCCTCCCATAAAAGCACTCTGTGGCACAGGGATGGAGCAGCCTGGACAGGGAGAGCCCCAGCTTCCACACAATCGGCGTGCACAGGGGAGACATGATTCAGGTAAGCAGCACGTAGCTGAAAGCACATCGCTGTGCAGTGCTCAGCCCCAGGAATGCAGAAGGGAAACATGAAGCCACTTGTCTGGTACAGCAAATAACCCTTCAATCATCCGCCAGGCCCTGCCGGGGAGCTCTGGGTTGGGAAAGACAAGGATGTCTCCAGCCAGCAACACGTCAGCTCTTACCAACCGCGCAACAACGCGCTGCCGCATTTCCTCCGTGTTCGTGAGTGAGCTCCAAATAAAAATAATAAAAATCCAAGCGGCACTGAAGCAAGTGGCATGTACTCCAGGAAGAGGTGAGGTCTGAAAAGCAGCCAACATTAGCTCCAGCCAACACTGGCACGATGAGCAGCTGGTAGGTAAGAACTCACCTGTCCAACACCGCCCTTCCAGTGGGTCAAGGGAATGTTTTGAGCACAGTCTGTCAAGGCAACTTGGTCATGAGGAGTAGGACATCGAGAAACTTACTGAGTCACGGTCACAACTGACTCACCAGTGAGTGTCTCTAGGCTGGGCCACCCCATCCTGTTTGGCTGACTCGGGAAGGGACCGTGAGCAACCTCCTCACCCAGGTGCTCCAGGCCGCACAAACCTCCTTCATTTAACACATTTACAACAAACTCCCCCCAAAAGTTTGGGGGTGAACACAGGAGGGAGCACAAACGGGACAGGGTAATTGGAGACTCACGTGAGGGCACAGAGGTTGCTCCAGACCTGGGCACAGCATGGGACAGATGCCCTTGGGAATGACCCCACCCAACCCCACCGTGAGGAAAACACAGGCCAGATGTTCAGACAACTTCAGGCGTTAATTTGTTTAATTTGCTATAATTCAGGTGGCTGGTGTTCAGACCACACCAATCATGAAACAAAGCGCTGTCAGCTCAGATCCTGAAACTCTTCAGTCAACTAACCACGTCCTCATGGTGTGCCAGGCTGCTTCTCTCATTTCCATCTCCTTTGGTTTTCTTCTCAGTGGCCACAAAGATCTGAAAGCTTTATGACTCACTGAGCTGAGATTTTCTATGCTACCCCAGAACTCCTGGTTGCTCAGTGTATTCCAAAATGTTATGACACGCCACAAGGACAGAAGATACCAAGTGCAAATGATCTCCTGAGAGGGCAGGAGGGTAAGTAGGCACCAACACAGCTTTTCTCCCAGTTGAGGAAGAAAGGAAATACAAATTGAAGGCAAACAGCAGATCACAACATGCATCTGGCAAGGGGCTGTGGAGCCTCTAATTTTTGCATTAAATAGAAAGTTGGAAATCATAGAATCACAGAATGGTTTGGGTTGGAATGGACTTTAAAGACCATCCAGTTCCAACTCCTGCTCACTAGACCAGGTAGCTCGGAGAAAATGTCATTAAGGATGAGGGAACTAATGCAATACACAGAAGAGCTTCTGCTGGAATATTTAACTACTTTCCAACCCTTTACTAGCTGTTTCTCTCATCTCCTAGTATGGTAAACACACAGAGTGAGTAAATCGATGTGACTTACTATCTAAATTAACCAACACGCAAGTCAGGATCAGGCATTCAGTCATTCCTGCCCCAATTTACACCCCTTTGCTTGGACCAACTCTTTTTTTTTTTTTCAGCATGGTACTAACGTCTGTTGTGGTACATGAGCGAAAAGTGCACATATCTTAAAAGGGAGAGGGGGGAAAAGATCAATATGGACATGATTTGGATTTTATGGCATTCAGCTGGCACAACTTGCAAATAAACAGCTGTCCCAGCAGGTCCATGCAAGCTTAACAGCACAGCAGTAAAACACAAGGTTTTTCATTCCCTTTTAAAAGAGTTTTACTTATATAAAAAAAAAAATTATATTTTTATATGAAAATAAATTGCAGGTTGAAGAATCGTAGTTAGGTCACACTCAATTCCAGCAGAACAAGCACATCCTGCTTCACATGGCCTCCCCAGTCACTCCACGGCAGTGGCAGCTTTCTGAAACCAAGTTAAGATATTTAATTACCAGCATAAAGTCAGAAACCAAAGCATCCAACAAAATCCTCATTTGTGAGCGAAGCCTGCAGAAATGTCGTTGAGCAGGCTTTGCCAATCTCCAAAGCTGACAGCTGGATGCCCTGGCTTATCGACTGCTAGAGCACACGCAGAAAAAAAGCTCTGAATAGTTGCAGTGCCGAACAAGTTTTCAAGGCAGCCCTGCCGGCCTCTTAAAAAGGCTCACAGAAATAGGCAAGCTTCATGTATTAATACTTCAGAGATAAAAGTGGCCGTGCAGGAGCAGTTCAATGTGTGTCTGTGCAGGAGGAAGATGGGCAGAAGACCGCCCGCTCTGGGTGGGGCATCTGTCAGGGTCCCCATGCAACTAGCACAGGTTATAAATGCACCAGGTATGTTTGCAACCTGGGCACGTGGTGGGCTGCTCCAAGTGCACCAGCCAAAGACCTTTAGGGATGGACCCAGCAGGGAAGGTCAGTGCAAGGAAGCTTCAAAGCAGGAAGATAGAGCGAGAGGAGCCGGGCTCCTGGCTGGCTGACAAACAGTATTGGTGGGAAGCCCAGCTGCCCAACAGCTCCATGTCCCCACTGCCTTGGGCTCCTCAGCTGTGACATGGCAGCGCGGGAAAAAGAGGAGGAAGAAACCAAAACAAAGCACAGAAGCATAGGCAGATAAACATGATCCAGTTAGACCGGCTGTCTCCAGGTCTTGCCTGTCCTCACCAGAGGAGCTGGCCTGCCATGGCTGTCCCTTTCCTGCTCCCTCCTGCACCCAGGCCACAAATAAGGGTCAGATAAGAAGCCAGCTCAGGTCAAGACCGGTTTGACTCCGTTTCAAGCCCAGGGGAGCGGATTCAGCGCTGATTTTACACCTCACCCATCCTGTTTGCCTCCCCGGGGCAGAGGCCAGGACACGGAGCAGGGTGCATGCCTGGCTGGCTGGACCCAAGAATCCTGGGGCCGTGTCAGGGCATCAGGGCAGAGCCACACAGCAGCTGAGCGCTGGCCAGAGCCAGGAAGTGTCACCGCTTCCTCCTGTCCCAGTGTCACACAACGTTGGGCGGTCGGAGATCGTGGACTTTGGCTTTTGCTTCCTGCTCCTGACAGAGCAGGAGCAGGTCCTGGCATATGGCCATGGGGAGAGCAGGACAAGTCACTCATTAATCAAGGAACAGCAAGGTGGATGTCCGAGCCACTGGGTTTGGGGGGAAATGCACGCCAAAACAAACTCCAGCGCTCATGGAAAAAGGTCCAGATGCTGCAGGCCCCATTTGCTCCTAATGGGACTCAAAGAGGGACAGGCAGGTAACGCCGACGGCTTTGGAATACATTGTTTTTGGCAAGGGAGGATAACGAGGTTGCGCCACGGTTCACCACTGAGACATTAATACACACCAGCACCTGATTTTGTACACAATATCAGAATCAACCTCTAGAGAGTGAAAAAAAAAAGGAGAATGCTGGCTACTCCCTCTCCATGCTGCCAGGAGAAGCTGGCTGGCATCTGCAGTGCTCAGGCCTGGTTGAAACCACCGGAGCAGCCTGTGCCACGGGCTCCCCTCTCCCAGCACCCGGCAAAGGGGATTTGGCTGCACCCCGTCTGTGATCTTCCGTCTGCCTCTGATTTTCACGGGGAGCCCCTCGCCCCCAGTTTGGGGCAGCACAGCCCTGTCAGCTCACGTGGCTTTTGTCAGGAGGCACATTATCATCCGTCTTTGCCTTAAATTAACCTTGATCACTTAAAGATGCAGAAAGATGTTTCACACCAGCACCGATGCAAGAGGCAGCACGGCCACTCATAAGCATTGCACACCCCAGGGACGAAACTCCACTGTTCACTGTTTGTGCCAAGCAAAAGATCAGGATCCGACCACAGCCATCGCATACCAATGGCAGTGGGTGTCAAACCCCGAGACTCCATGCAGCAATGGCATTGTCCCTCCTCCATGCAGACCTCTGGCCGTAATCTCCCAAAATTTTTGGGCAGATGCAGCCAATGACAGACCCGACCTCCCCACCTGGTGCCTGAGCCACACACCTGTTTGTAGCCAAGCCATAGCCCAATACCGGCACATGCCAATAACCTACTCCCACCCCAGCTCCCACATCAAAGCATCGGCTGGACCAGAGCGCGCCTGCAGCAAAACGTGTGACACCAGCATCAGCAGCTCGGCACATACAGACGACGGGGCAGCCCCAATCTGCGGTGCCTATGGGGAGGCACTCAGGGGCCAAGATCCCCCAAAGCCCGCGGGAACCCCACCAGGGGGGTCACATCGGTGGTCGGGGAGCCGCTGCAGGGGTGGGAGCCGCCGTGCCAGCCGGCGCCGGGGCCGCAGCAGCCTCCGGAGGCGTTGCCATGGAGAAGGCAGCGTAGCAGTAGCATCTCGCATCCCACGCCCCCGCGTGGGCGCCCCCTGCCCGGCGCCCACGGGGCTGGGCACCGCCCGGGACACGCCGGGGCCGGGGGACACGCCATGTCCCGGGGCGATGGCAGCAGGGCGAGCGGGGCGGGCGCCGCGGGGCCCGGGTGCTCCCCCCGGGG
>VZRN01002334.1:1775749-1787885 GCA_013397935.1 Dasyornis broadbenti
AAAAAAAAACAAAAAAACCCAAAAAAAAAAAAAAAAAAAAACCCAAAAAACCAAAACCCAAAATTAAAAAATAATAACAAAATTTCAAGGTAGACAGAGCAAATGCTCAACAGATAAAAACTCACAGTGCCCTGTTTTCTTCCTCATATCCACGGTTATTTATCTCCTGAGAGCAGGGAAAGAGGTGAGATGAGGGGTAACGTCCAGGGAAGAGGTGAGGCAGGAGGAAGAGGAGTGAAGGGGTGGGAAAGGGGTGTAGATCAGTGCCTCTCTCTCAAGGCCCAAGGCTGCTGCAGATTTCCACCAGCTGTTGCTGGGGCTGTCAGAGAAGGGTTTAACAGGGATGCATGCACACACAGCCTACAGGGAGAGCTGCTTTTATTTGTTCACATCTAGCAGGGGTTGAATTTATTGCCTTTGCAGAGGGGCCAGCGTCACTTAAATCCAATTTAAAACCTCAGATTAAGGCTTTGCAGGAAGGGAAAAGAGGGAGGTGGAATAGCCTGGCCAGATCTGCCTCCATTGCTTAGGGGCGTGGGCTACAAACCCACATGGCTACAACAGCCAGGGAGACAAGTGAGGCTGTTGTTTTATCAGTGGGGCATCCTTTGCTCCAGACCTGTGGCAGAGACAGAGTGAGGAAGTGCCCAAGTCACCTTATGCTCATGACGAGCCTCCAGCCTCTTCCTGAAGCATAAAATGTCAAACCCCAGGTCATCAGATGGATCCCAGCCCAATTCTGCCATCCATTTAAGGAAAGAAGCTTATCCAAAGGAATTAGAAGCCCTCATTAAGGGCCTACCTGCATTTGGAATATCTTAATCCTCCTGATTTTTGACATGAGTCAATCTTCTAGGCACCTATCTTACTTTTGAAAAATGCCTGAGCCAACTCTTGGCAGAATTTCTCCAGTGAAAGAGCGACCTGGGAATGGCTCATGGATACCCCAAGTCCCGGCTGAGCACGTTAAATCACAAAACTGTCTCTGTCTTGCTCACTATTTTGGTCCCCCTGATTTGTCCTGCATCATTAAATTTTTACAGTGCCTGACTCCAGATGACTTGAAGTTTGTGCCTTCTGTCTCCAGTAACTGCAGAGCTAAGAGGTTTTGTTCCTTCCAGCACAAGGGCTGGAATGTGAAGACTCAGCAACCAGCACAGGCAAGAAAATTTCTCCCATCCCTGACAACTGTGTTACTGGACATACGTGCTACCACTATCTTTCAGAGCATCAGTGTGACTTTTACAGGTCCTGGTGCTGCATTTCTTTCTAATCAGCAGAATTCAGAACAGATCTGCTACAGGACTTGAAACATGATGGTACAGTCAGCAGAGCAGCAGAGTCCTGTTGCATCCCTGTCATGAGATCACATCCTGCGCACGGACGGAGCGAGCACAGTACTGCTCCAGCCTCCCTGCTCCATCGCTGGGCACTCCTGGGGTGACATCAGCGCTATGAGATCATCTCTCTTGACTGGCTGTATTTTCTTACAGGTTTTCCCTGGAGGGCTTCTGGTTACTCTCAAGTTGCAATTTCTCTGTTTCGAGGACTTCCGCAGGCTCGTGTTCCCTTTTCCATAGTAGCCAGATGTTGCTCCACCCCAGGGTCTCAGAGCAGCTGTGGCTCCATCAGTTGTCAGAGCCACTGTGCTGGGAGTGTTTGTGAAGGGGAAGGTATTGCAACCACCTCTGGCTGATCCAGGCTGTACCCACAGAAAAAGCAGTACTGAAAAGTTTTCCTAGCTGCGCATGGGGTTGGACACTGCAGGAAAGATCTTCTCTTTCCTCTGCTCAGCCTTTTCTCTGATTGCCCTAGCACACAAACCTCTCCTCCTCCATCTGCCTTGCAGTAATTTTAGGTCCATGCACAAGGCTTTCGCTGATGTCCTGGTAGCACTGATGTCCTCAGTATCTAAAAGCTGCCCATGGCTGGTGCTGCTCAGAGGTCTCAGACTCGGCTTGCAGCCTTGGAAGAGCACCACCTCCCTGGCACAGAAGGAGCCCCTAGGAGAGCAGGGATGAGCAGCTGGGGGCATTAGGAGATGTAGCAGTAGCAGCAGCCTCCCTGTATCACCAGCCCCGTGGTGGATGGACCCTGAACATGCCCTCACTGCCCCGGATTGCTGGTGACAAAAGGGTGTTGCCAAACTGGCAGAGAGGGAAATCGTGGTCACAACATCAACAAGAGGGACCTCCCCAGTTGCAATCTCCTTAGTCACAGCTGGATTACCAACCCCGTTCTTATATTTTCCATGGGATTGTCATGAGTAAGAGCTGCCTCCCAGGGATGTCTGTTGCCTCCAGAAACCCTCAAGGAGAGAAATGCTGACGGGACTATCAGGCTGGTTAAGTTCCAGAACACATCAGGGAAGTTAAGCGGTTGTGCACGGAGTGGGATGGTGACTCAGCTACAGGGCAAAGCCAGCCCAGGCGGGGGCAGGATGGAGAAGACTGCCTCAAGCATTCCCCAAGGCAGTGTCACTAGCAGGGGATGGGCATGCACAGTTCAGCCTTTTCCACAATATCTGCAACACCTCAGTCCCTCCAGAGATTATATTTGGGACACCGACTTGCCTTGGAGAAGAGCCCCCCAGCCCCTGCAGCAAAGCTAGTCTGTTCATAGCTCTCCCTGTTTTGACCAATGGGGTTGAGATCAGGTCTTGGGAGCGTTTCAACATCTCCCAGATTCCGGTTTATGTATAATGGACTGCATAAACGATGAGCACAGGGCTCAAACACACGCCAAGTCTCACAGGTCTCCTGCAGCTCCCAGCCATGGGTATCCCAGGAGCCCCAAGACCCTGACTCCAGTCTACCCACAGGCAGCTGGGCTGTTGTGGTGCAGGAGAGGGAGATGGCAGCCCCCCAGCTCCCTTCAGGGCTGACATCAGGGTCTGCACCCAGACCCCAGGGCGATTCCCCTCCCTGGGGAGACCTGGGAAGGGCAGGAATGGGGAAGAACTTTCCCACTTGAGCTAAACCGATGGGAATGAAACCTTGCTCCCTCAGCCCTGACTGCCGAGGCGGTGGGAATCTGAGCTCAGCCCCTAGGCGACTTAATGGGCTTTTAAAAAACCCCTTTGTATTGGATCCATTCTTCTTCCCAAAGCTTGCTGGCCCCGCTCCAAGGGGAAACCTTTGATTCTACAAATACACCACAATTATCATCCCGAGGAGTCTCAGCTATCAGGCTCCCCGCCTCCAAAAGATCGGCAGGATGCCGGAGAGGTGCTTAAATCATTTCACCGTAAGAAAGCCTTGGGCTTTCTGTTGCCCAGCTTCCCTGTTGCCCAGAAAAAGCCACCCCTCTCCCAGGAGCTTGGCTCCATTTTTGTCCCACTGATACTGTCGCTAGTGGAGGCAGGGCAGGCAGCGCTGCGGAAACCAGGCCACTCGGCTTCTCGGTGATTTCATCAGTCCTGGGACCCAGCTCGCAGGGATTTATGAGCTCACAAGAATCTCGCCTTGGAGTTATCTCCCCCTCCCTGCTTTTTATGGCTGTGCAGAAGGGGATTCGGCGATAGAGCCCTGCTGGGTACCGTAACAAGCTCGCTCTGTTTGGCAGTGGAAAATATCTTCCTCCAACATTGCACAGGTCCATGTGCAGGGGCTGCTCTCATCAGCGTTGCCACCACCCAGCACCGCGAAGCTCGACTTGGCGCGGGGGAGACTCAAACCAAAGCTTGCCAAGCACTGCATCCACTCCCTGACTCCCACCCCTTGCTCACGACTCCCCTAAGCTCTTCTCCAGGTAGGTTTTTATTCTTTTTAAAATTGTTGTGGGGTTTTTTTCCCCAGAAGTATTTTTCTTTTCTTCAGGTAATACAAATCCTGCCCTTCTGCGGTGTTCTCTAGTCTAATTGCAGGGATTTTTGAAGGAGCTAGGTGCTCCACTTCCAGCAGGAGTCCAGCGCTTCTCTTCTTGCAGAAACCCCCCTTCAAAGCACGTCATCAGTACTTTTCTGCAGCTGTTTTTCTTAGTAGTCTAAATAAAGCTTTCAAGTTACAACTCCTTGATGTGAAGCCAGATTCAGAGGCTGTCAGTTCCTTTGTGTATCCTCAACTTGTCCGGGGGTGTTTTGTTTTATTTTGGGATGGCTGCTTGCTGCAAAGCTGTGCATTTACCAGCCCATTCCTGCCCCATTCTACTGCTCGCCAGTGACAATGTAAGCGCCAAGGCACCGCTGAGTCCGGCCCCTGCAAACCCTTTGCACTGTGCCTGCCTTTTTGTCAGGGTAAAGGATTTTGCAAGCAGCAATTTGCTCTGGCCACGGGTTCATCCTCCCTGTACCGTCACAGGAGCCCCAGGGAAAGGTGCTTCGCTCCGGCTGAGCAGCCAAGGCCACTGTCCTTCCCAAGCTGCAGTTGCAGCCGTGGGATACAGATCGAGTTTCTTCCGCATGGAAATCAATTACCAAAGGCTGATCCCCTCTGGTGACACACAGCCACCATGTGGGTGTAGCAAAGGCTGCAACCACACGGCATTGTCATTGGGGATGGCATCCCCGTCCTGCTCCGTGGCCATGTGCCACTTGCGTAGTCACACTGGTGTGGCCGAGTCAGCCAGCTCCGCGGGCCAGGCCAAGGTGAAGGCAATGGGAGGCTGAGCCAGCTCTGCCGTCAGGAGCGATATGGACCCTTAGCTAGCTTAGGGACCCACACAGATCACTCCAGAAATCTGTAGGCAAGCCACAGGCTGAAACCAAAAATCCACTCCAATCCTTTATCAAAACCACTGCCGCTTACCTAGGATGCTCCAGGCATGATTCAACACTCATTATCTTCATTGAGCTGGAGATTAGGCTGCAATATTCCCAGATAATAGCTTTATTAGCTCTATATTATTCTTTCTACATTATTTATTTACACTGAGTCAAGAACACTCAAGGCTTTCACTGAAACAGTAACACCAGTTCAGCAGACAACATTTTACACTGTGCTTTTTATGGTAGCAAAGATCCTGTGTACAAGGAGCTATCCCAGGCCAAAAGTGCCCTTGCCAATGAGGTCTTCTTGGCTCAAGAAAGCTGTAGGTGTTATGGGTGCCCCACCAGGTAGTGTGGAATGGTAATTTTCTAGCATTTCAGCACAGGCAATGGACTGTTGTGTCCCGTTACCTGCTGTGCTGGCTCTGCCGGGGGTGCTCCTGGCCGAGGGACAGCTGGCACTCACGGCACAGCTTACCAGGGCCTTTTTCTTGAGCTCCCATGACCTGCCTGCCTCTAGCCATTCATCCTGCCCCAGCACAGGCTGGCACCAACCCTCTTTTGGCTGGAGCAAGATTGCATTCTCCCTTCCTCTCTCCTGAAAAAGAAATTAGACTGATTTAATGATAAATGCATGGGCTCTTGGCTTTGGCCTTGCTCGTCAGCCAAAACAGCACATGGGCCACTGCAAGCTTGTGGTAGCCCAGAGAACCAGCCCTGGGTACAAGGAGTTGGCCCCAGGACGGGCTGGACTATGTGCTGGCCATGTTACCAAGCCCAGATTTTCCTCTGACTTGGTGTCAGAGAGGATGACTGTAGGGGATGACAGCAGATGAGTCGCCACTCACCTCTGCCCTATCCCTAAATGACCTTGTCATGGAAAACAGGAGCTGACAACCAGACCCTCCAGACAACCAACTCCTCTCTGGGATGCAAGGGACCTTTTCAGGCACAGGGTACTCGACTTTCTCCATTTCTTTCTAAGTTATTCTCTTTGCAATCAAAGCTGCCGATGATTCTGTTAGCACACCTCACAGTCTGGATTAAAGAGACCCACATGATGCTGGGGTTTTCTTTTGGCTCACGTTCTCCCTGTCAGTTCTTGGTACCCATTGCTTCTGGAGCTGAGCACTGCCCCGGATGACACCTGACACACTCCCTAGGGAGGGTGCTCCAGGAATGTCCTGCCACCCACCTGAGTTCAGTAGGTGCAAAAGCAGAGCTGGAGACAGGCTCAAGAACATGCATGCTCTTGATAGCCCCAGATGGCCCTGCTCTCCCCAGTTCACTCCTGGAAAAAGGATTCCCACTCAGGGAGTGACTGCTTACGATGTACCCACCACACAGATGCTGTGGCTCCCCAATGAACCTGGCAGATGCTGGGGCCAGCTTTGATGTGTATTTTTGCTATTTGAAACACTCTTTCTGGGAAAGACTTGAACAGGAGGCTGTATATAAAAGCTGCCATTGTTTTTATTGGTCTACCATCCATCTGTTTATAACACAGATGCCCTGAGTGATTCTGCTGGTGGGAAGCGGAGGTGAAGGGGCCCCTTTGGATGTGCTCAGAAATCATCTCTGCTTCCAGGACTCCTTTTAGAGATGTTTAACATCATCCATCTTGCAAGCCTCTCACAGCACTGCCACATCTCTGGGGTTTGATATAAACACTCAAGCTCAGAGTCAGTGAGAGAGAGCGGGGCAGGTGGTGCGGTTACGAGATGTCCTGCGTCAGAAGTGGTGCAATTTGCTGCTTGGAAACGCCCTGGCAGAGAAACAGGGGATCTGGGAGACACACCTCTCCATTCCCGGCCCAGCCCAGAGGCCGCCAGCCGGCCCCAGAGCACAAGGCACGAAGCACTAATGGAGCTACAACACAAACTGCTTGTTTGCTTGCTGTTTGTACTTCATATCAACCAGAGCTGTCTGCGAGAAGCTCTGGATAATATTTCCTTGTGTGTTGCTCTTCAAAATCCCACCTCCAGCTTTCTGGAGGTGCTAGCAATGTGCTGCCCTGGCACTGCCTCTAAATCAGCTCTAGTCAGCCAAGAAGGGATGAATTTGTCCCTTCTTTTGAACCACAGAAGGGGAATGTCCATCCCTCTCTCCACCTGTGGTACGCCTGCCTACATCCCACCTTTGCCTCTGCTACTCAACAGCCACTACCACTACCCAGCCCAGCTCCATCTGCTCCCCCTCTCTCCCACACCCATCTCCTTCCTCTGGGCCATACTTTCCCTTGGTGCAGATGTCCAGGAAGGCTGCACCGCAGCACAGAGCCCTGGTTCCCTTTATGCCTCCTGCAGCTGCAGCTCCTGGGACTTGGACTGCAACTAGATGGCTTGTGGAAGCCCAAAGAGTGGATCAGTGTCGGAGGAGGGATGTGGAGATCCCTCCCTGTGCTGTGCCTCCAACCCAGCCTCGCTGGATGTGAAAAGCACACAGACTGGACATTCAACTCACCACATCTTTGCACAAGGCCAGCCACGGCTGGGGCTGCCAGGGAGTTATCAGATGCTCTTGTGGCTCTGCAGAGAAGCCAGGATTCTAAGGGAAGGGTTACTGATTGCATTTTGGCCCTAGGGAGCTGTGTTAGACAAACTGCTGTATAATCACTGCACAGTCCAGCCTGCAGAACAGCACTGTAATATTTTTCTCTTATCATTGTGCAGCTTTGGAAGCCCTTATTTGATCTCCTTTATCCATGTGAATGTGTTCAAGAATGCAGCAGCCTCTGCCCGCAGAATAGTTCCTATTGTTCCCTTTGTTCATGTGTCTGGGCTGTTCCTCAGCCTCCTCTGTCCCTTCCTGCAAGGAGACACACTCTGCATGGTCAAAAAGCATCTTTACAACTTGATCTTAGATATGAACTCAGCCATGGGAAAGGCAGAGAGCCTATTTGCCTTGATATTACAGCTTTTTGTGATGCAGAGGGGAGCGCGGTCAAAGGCACCCTGAGCTCAAATGGTGAATTAGCTGCTTTTAACTTCAGCCAGGATCTACCCACCCATGCCCAACCTGCAAGATGCTCAGAACTAATGCTGCAAATGGATGGCTTTGGACTGGGCATTTTTTGGCTTATCCATCTGTTTCTCCTGAAATGCTGACCCTTTTATTTGGATAAATCCACAGTAACACAGCAAATCAGCCTGGGAGAGAAATAAAGAATCTGAAAACCATGAGAAATACAGATCCACATTTCGATTTTTTATTCTGCACTTTTTTCTGATACAAAAGCTTATACATGCCTTTGTGCTGAAAACAGGCTGAAATTGACTTACATATTAAAAGTATTTAACTTGGAGACTTCTTTTTGTGAGTGTGGAACTGAATTCTGTGCTTTACAAAACCAAGCCTCCAGCTTTGCAAAAACGTCTCTCTGATTTCTAGATCAGCCCTTTTCACTTCTCCCAGACAGGTCTGCAGCAGGTTATCATAACATGATCTGCACAATCTTTACACCACATCGAGTGCACAGTTTCGAGACAAACCTCAAACAAACCTCAGCTCCATCTGAAAACGCATTTCCTCTCCATCCTCCTTGTGGAGAA
This sequence comes from Dasyornis broadbenti, assembly GCA_013397935.1. Lineage (NCBI taxonomy): Eukaryota > Metazoa > Chordata > Aves > Passeriformes > Dasyornithidae > Dasyornis > Dasyornis broadbenti. Next base: position 1,784,006 of record VZRN01002334.1, read on the forward strand.
CATGTAGAAAAATGTCAAATTATACAAATGAGAACTTTGGCATGGCCAAGTTAGATCAGGCCGAATTAGTCATCAAAGTTACAGCTGGAGGTTGTGATCTGTTGGTGACTTCCAAGCAAAGTATTTTTTGTGTTCTGTTTACAAAATAAGAGAATTGAGATTATTGGTTGAGCCTGGAGGTTGATGCATCACCAGCAATGGTAAAGCAAAGATGCCACGGAGCTTGCTTGCACACTGAGGAAGGTGTGCTCCTTCATTAAGCCTGACTCATCATTTCCATTAGGAGCAGGATGGAAGGATGGCACCGGAGCCACTGACTGCCATGGGGCAGTGGCCAGATTCTGCTGAGAGCCTGATCCTGCACTGCCTGTGGCACACACAACTGATGGGGCAGGTTGGAAATCGCTGGCTCAAGGCTGGATGCGTGCTTTGGCTTTCCAACCTGCCTCAACTGGGAATTTCTCTAGAAATCCTCACTGGGAATTCCTTCTTAGACTGAACTTATGTGAGCAGGAGGCCAAATAGTTATTTAATTTTTTTTTTTTTTTTTTTAGGTCATGTTACTTTTTTTGGTGCTGAATTAATCCAGGGAAATCACTTAACTGCTGTTCAAGTCTCATGGATGTGGAGTGCTGTTAATCTCAGACTTCATACGTTGTAAATTAAGCTTCCCAAAATCATGGCATTTGTATTTGTTTATTTTTAAGTAAGAGAAGTTGTCTCTTTTTATTGGGGTTTTGTGCTTTCAGGACATGACATGGCTTTTTCCCCTCCACATGCAGCAGCAGAAACAACCCCTTCTGCAGAAATTAGAACCTCTATTGCAATTGCCTGACCCCAGAAACAGGAATTTAGAAAAATATCCGCTTTCTAAAGACCCGACTCAAACCTTTGGACATGGGCAGTGTGAGTAGGTGCAGATATTTCTGCACGCAGGGACCAACTTCTTTCTACCTTGATCTCATTGCTCTGAGCCGTGGTCTCTGAAACTGCCATTACTGAGCACCCATTATTTGATCTGCAGACTGAGGAGGAAAAAAACCCCAAGGAGCAGCTGATTTGCAACATGGCCTCTCCTCTGCCTTGTGGCAAAACCCATTCCCCGAGTGCAGAAAGCAGTAAAATCCTCCTGCCCAGCACTTCTGTTTTCAAGCAATGTCAAGGTGAAAGGTCCCCCAAGGGAGCCCTGAGTGTCTCTTTCCTCTGCTCAGCTCACAAAGCAGGAGCAAAGAACAAACTCCTTTCCCTCCTGTCCCTCCTACCTGCCTGAATCCCTCCTCATTAAGGAAAGAAAAGGTCAATATTGGTGGTGTTGAAACGAAGCACAAGGACCGAACCACCTCCTGCGCCTGGTGCAGGGCGCTGAAAGAGCCAAGCGTGAAACAACATTTTCCAGAGCCTCCATCAGCTCGGGGGGGCTGTTTTGGCCTGCCAGTGTGCAAGGAAGGAGCCTGATTTCAGGAAGCAATTTGCAACCAACCCGTTATGAGACTAAGGGGTAAAAAAAGCACCTGTCATAGCTTGGCCTCTCCTGACAGAGGGTTGAAAAGTGTCTGGCAATTTGGAAAACTCAGGAGGTGGTAGACAAGTCCCACCAGGAGGATGCTGAGGAAATCTGAGGCTCACCACACCAGAGAGCTCTTGGTGAAGCTTCCCATCTTGGCCCAAGCTACTCTCTTCCCTCCTCTCAGCATCTGTTTGCCAACTCATCTATACAGCAAAGCCACTGCCTGAGCCTGTGTCATCCTTAGCATGAGCACATCTTCTCAAAAGTGGCATGAAGAGATGATGCTTCCCACCCCACCACTTTACCCATCTTCTCTCTCTGCAGCTGTCTGCTGCCTCTCCACAGCTTCCTCTCCATGGCCTGGTAGATGCTGTCCTGGCCATGATGGATTTGACCAATGGTAACCCTCTTGCTCCACTTCCATCGCACGACCTTGGTGTTTCTTCCTGTGCTGCCTTTTACTCTTCCCACTAACACCTCAACACCCTCTTTGAGTCCTGCCTGGTGACGGTCGCAGAGATCAAAGCTGGGACCAGCACTCAAGGCTTTGAGGTTGTACCCTCAGGGGAGCAGTCTCCCCTGTATTCTTGTGTTTTCCACTCTGTTCATCTCCATGCACTATTGCCTCTGCTCTTAAATCCCCAGTAACTCTGGGTGGAGAGCGATGCCCCTTTGGTCTGTCATCTATCATCACTGTCTGTCTATCATCACTTATGATGCTGTCCTGGGTGCATTATGAGAGATATTGCCTAAGCCCGGGTGGAAAATGGACCAAAGCCCCTTGGGACCAACATTGCAGTGATCAGCCTGTATACTGCAAACTGAGCAGGGATGGAAAGTTTAAATGTTCCAGAACTTTGCAACAAATATTGTCTGTGGAAAATAGGAATATTTTCCCTTTTCTTGCCCCGATTTGCTATCAAACCAAGTGTTTAAAAAAACTTACTTTTGTTGAGGAATGGAAAATTTGATTCTCTACCAACCTACCACTTGCAATCTTAAATCTGTTTTAGAAGGAACATTTTTTTAACCTCTTTTTTTTTTTCTTTTTCAGTGAAAGCAGACATAATTGCTATACCACCCAAATACTTCTTTCTTGTGTACCAACAACACCAGGCATTTACCTTGGCAGACCAGGTAAAATAGTGCCCTGAGGGAAGCTGAATTAAGCCCTGGTGATGAGTTACAGTGTCTAACACTTCCCAGGTACAATCACAGTGATTTATGACTGCTGACACGACAAAGATTTTGTCAGGTAGTGAGGAGTGATGGCTGATGTCCCTCTTAATGCTTATCATTTCTGGCAGCTTAATTGAATCCCGTTAACAGATGCAACAAAACTGAGACACGTTTCTCCTTGTCCTCCATAGGAGCCCTCACTGGACCAGCAAAGATGGTGTTGGCATTATTTCCCTGTTTTCAGGTATTTTCCTTTGAAGCCAGGGGGTGCAGAAATGATCTTCCTAAAAGAAATATGCCACCAAAGGAGTATATTATCTTCATATCTGATTTTAGGACACCTTGGCAGGAGAACATCCTCCCATGATGGGTGGCAAGAAGGGACCCTTGGAACACTGATGCAGTTTTTCACTGTGGAGTGGTACATCCCCCACTCAGTATGCAGAAGACTTGGGCTTAAGTCCAGCTTGGAGCCTCGCCCTCCTCTTGGGGATTTTGAAGCTTTTCAGATCAGTTGAGCAAAACCTCAGATAACTGTGACAGCAAGAGCATCCAGCCCTGGTCTGTGAGATGTTTTGGGAGCAGCTCTGCAACACAACAGCTCCAGCAGATGCAAGGGAGAAATCCAGGCATTTCTGGCTGGCCTGCAGGCAGCTGGGAGCTCTGCAGGAGATCCCACCTTCCCTGGGTGGCTGCAGTGCTGCAAAGGAGCAGTGTTTGCTCAGCACCCAAGAGAGCAGCAAACCCAAGGCCACTGGAGGCAGGTGGAGGGAGAAAGCTCAATACTTCAAAGCTGCTGTGTGTAGGGGGAGGCTAAAATGTGGGAGATGGTTTTGGATAAGGTTCATCCACAGCAGCAACAGACACCTGTGGCCCGGAATGACTTTTAGGAAAGATAAAGTTGTGCATACAGCATGTCCTCTTGCAGCAGCTGAGCCGTGCTAGTCTCTCATCTGATTTCCTGCCCCAGGGTGTTATCTTTTTCTTGGGAAAGCCATGGAACTGGACAGAATTTAAATTATACCCCCGAGAAGCTGGCTTGCTTCTCTGACAGAGGTCATAATGAGGGAGTCGGAATTCCAGTTATAGCTCAGCACAGCAGATGTAGCTAGTTTTGCAGATGATAAAAATACAGCCTTGTCTCAGGAATGCTGCAGAAGTGAGGCACGCGTGTGGCTGGCTTTTTTTTTTTTT
>VZRN01002335.1:0-95065 GCA_013397935.1 Dasyornis broadbenti
TCATTATTTATCCTGTATCACAGCCATTAAAGAAAATGACACATTATATCCTAGATAAGAAATTACTCAATATAATCTTAGAGGCTGAGTCTTACAGAAGTGGATTAAATGCAAGAGATTAATTTAGATGAAGTCAGTATGTTTTGCAGGATAGATGTATTTCTAAAGATAAAATTTTCCCTTTAATACTCCCAAAATCGGGCTTTGGCAGCATTGTGACTGTATCCCCTAACCTTGCTATGACTTCTCGCTCAGGAATGAATGCTACCGTTTTATTTGCTGCTAAGCTTGCAGTTGCTGGAAAGGAAATGGTGACGTTTGCTATCTGGAATCCCAGAATCAGAGAATCATAGAATGGAAGGGAACCCTGGAGATCATCCAGTCCAAACCCTCTGCCAAGGCAAGGTGAGAGGGACCTATTTGATTTTTATTTATGGCTCAACATACTTTATACATGAGGTGAAAAATTACTCTGGATGCTGTACACATGCTGGGAGCTCTGTCCCCCAGGAGGCTTTGCCTGGCAGCCAGTCAGGGCAGAGAAAGTTTCTGTCATGGAGCTGCAAGCGACCCCCCCCTTGCCGGTGGGGCAGATCCCCGAAAAAAAAATGCCCGGGAAGTTGGACTATGGGAGGAGCCTTAGCACATAAAAGCAGTTAACTGAGACACAATAGGAGCCATTTTTCTTTGGGTTTCTTGGAGGGGTGGGAGGTTCGCACGGAGGGTCATCTTAGCCACCGCCCTTCGCACCCTCGCCTTTTTCTCCCTGCGGTTCTGCTTCCCTGTCCGCACCTGTCCTGCCCTGCTTCGCTTCTTCCCTGAGGCAGCTCGTCGCCACGACGACCTCGTGCTCCGCTGTTTCCCCAATGGAGCAGACGCTGTTTGCACCCAGCCTGCAGCCGCCGCTGCCGCCGTGTTTCCTGTGTTGGCTGGCAGCAGTACACAGCACCAGCCCACAGCACCAGCCCGCAGCACCAGCCCACAGCCATCATTTGCCGACACGGGAGACACGCTGCCTGACGCCGCTTGAAAATCGCGCCCGGCCACTCACAACAGCTGCGCAGACTCATCGCTGCCCGCATCACTCACACTCCATCTGCCAAACAGACACTTCTGGGGCACCCCACGGTATAGCGGTAATGCTGTCCCTGTCTTCTATTTCTCTCTCTGTCTTATTCCCTCTCTGCTCTCTTTTGTATTCCCCTTCAGCAGGAACAATTGTCTTTTTTAATTAATAAACAGTTCTCAGATATAATATTGCTGCGCTTGCGCTTTATTTTCATCTGAGAAATCTATCAAAAAGAATCGTCCCCGATTCCCCTTTTACAGCGGGACAGGACACAAGGTCTCCTAGAACAGGAAACACAAGAGCATGTCCAAGTGGGTTTGGAATGTTTCTAGAGATACAGAATCCACAACCTCCCTGGGTAGGCTGTTCCAGTGCTCTGCCACCCTTCATGGTAAGAAGTTCTTCCTCATGTTGAGGTGAAATTTCCTATGTTTCAGTTTATGGCCATTGCTCCTCATCCCATCAGTGAGCACCACTGAAAAGAGTCTGGCACCAACCTCTTGGCACCCACCTTTGTGGTATTTATATGCACTAATGAGATCGCCTCTCAGCCTTCTCCAGACTAAACAGGCCCAGCTCCTGCAGTCTCTGCGCATAAGAAGAGATGCTCCGGACCCTTCAACATCTTCCTGGCCTCTGCTGGACCATCTCCAGTAGCTCCTTGTCTTTCTGGCATTGAAAAGCCCAGAACTGGACACAGCACTTCAGATACGGTCTCATTTGGGCCAAGTAGAGGAGGGAGATCACCTCCATCAACCTGCAAGCCATGCTCGTCTTGATGCACCCCAGGATACCATTGGCTCTTCTGCCCACAAGGGCACTGCTGGCTTATGGTCAGCTTGTCACCCGTGAATAGTCTGAGGGCCTTCTTAGCAGAACTTTTCTCTAATAGGGTAGCCTCAGCTTGTGCTGGTACTGGGGCTTATCCCTCCCCAGCTGCAGGACCCTTGTTGAACCTCATTAGGTTTCTCTTTTCCCAGCTCTCCAGCCTATCAAGGTTCCCCTGAATGACAGCACAGTCTTCAGGTGTATCAGCCACTCCTCCCAGTTTTGTATCATCAGCAAACTTGCTGAGGGAACATTCTATCCCTTCCTCCAGGTTGTTGATGAACAAGTTGAATTAGACTGGACTCAGTACTGATTCCTGGGGAATGCCACTAACTACAGGCCTCCAACTGGATTCTGCTCTGCTGGTCACAACCCTCTAAGCTCTGCCATTCAGCTAGTTCCTGATCCACCTCAATGTCCATTCCTCCAACCCAGATTTCCTGAATTTACCTACGAGGATGTTATGGGAGATAAGGTCAAAAGCCTTGCTAAAGTCAGGGTAGGCAACATCCACTGCTTCCCCCCTTGTTGACCATCCTGTCATGCCATCACAGAAGGCTATTGTATTGGTCAAGCATGATTTCCCTTTGGTGAATCCATGCTGACTACTCCTGATAACCTTTTTGTCTACATGCTTGTTGGTGACCTCTAGAATGACCTGTTCCATCATGTTTCCAGGGATGGGGGAAAGGCTGACTGGATGATAGTTTCCTAGGTCCTCCTTCTTGCCCTTTTTAGAAGATGGGAGTAATCTTTGCCTTTCTCTGATCATCAGGCACATCTCCTGTTCTGTATGAGTTTTCAAAGATGATGGAGAGCAGCAGAGCAACAGCATCTGCCAGTGCCCTTGGCACCCATGGGTGCATCCCATCAGGGCCCATGGTGTTTAGTCTGCCTAAGCAATCTCTAAAACAACCCTCTACAACCAGGGGGGAGTCTTTCTTTCTCTGGCTTGCTCTTATCTCTGAGGCCTGTGGCTCCCAAGAGCTGTCCTCAGCAGTGAAGACTGAGGCAAAGAAGGCATTCAGTAATTCTGCCTTCTCTCTGTTTTCCATTACCAGGACCCCCATCTGATTCAGCATCGGCTCCATGTTTTCCCTAATCTTCCTTTTGTTGCTGATATATTTGTAGAAGCCCTTCTTGTTGTCCTTCATATGCTTTGCCAGACTTGATTCCAAGTGGGCCTTAGCCATCCTCCTCACATCTCTGCATACTCTGATGATGTTCCTATAGTCCTCCCACATGGTCTGTCCCTTTTTCCACAGCCCATAAATTTCTTTCTTGGATTTGAGATTTACTAACACTTCCTGTTTGTCCATATATATAAGTGTCCTGTGCTCCTTGCCTGATTTCTTCATCATGGACATACACACTGGTCTTGAACTTGAAGGAAGTGGTGCTTAAATAACGACCAGCTCTTAGACTCCCTTCTCTTCTAGAGCCCTATCCCATGGGATGTCTCTAAGCAGGTCCCTGGAGAGGCTGAGGTTGGTTCTCCAGAAGTTTAGGGTTCTAGTCCTGTTTACTGCTTTGCTTCCTCCATGCAGGATCCTGGGTTTCACTGTCTCATGGCTGCCCCCAACCTTCACGTCTTCAACCAGTCCCTCCCAGTTTGTTAGTACAAGGTCCCAGCAACACACCTTTCCTTGTTTGCTTATCCACCATTTGCATCAAAAAGTTATCTTCAATAATCTTCAGGAACTCCAAGTGTATGTGCCAGGACATGCTGTCCCTCCAACAAATGTCAGGGTGGTTGAAATCCCCCAGGAGAACCAGGGCCTGTGACCATGAGGCTATTTGCATTTGCCCATAGAAAGCTTCATCAGCTTTGTCCATCTGATCAGGTGGGCTATACTAATCACTAATGAGAATATCCCCCAGATCAACCTGTGCATTAATTCTCACCCATAAACTCTCAACTCATTCAGTCCCTGGGTAGAGCTCAATATATTCTAGTTGCTCGTTCACATAAAGAGCAATTCCACCACCTCACCTCTGACCTGTCCTTTCTAAAAAAAGAAATTCTGAGTTGAGGTATTGAACAAACAGGGCAGAAATTGTGCATGGCATATGTGATGCTTATTTTAATAAACTGTTGAGTCATTAATCCAGGCTTTGACTGATTCTAGATGCTGTCTTCAGTAATGATGGAATATGGCTAGTTAATGGCTGATTTGCCTTATTTTTCATTATGTGTAGCACAGTGTTATATTAAATGTACTTAAATTTCATGTTAATCCACTTGAGATATTCTTATTGTCTGCAAAAGTCTGCTTCTACCTCTCCAGTGTTATTAGCTTTTTTATTTTATTTTATTTTGATCCATTTTTTTTTTGTGGGAGGTTACAATTAGGACGACATTCCGTGGCTTTGATGTGTAAATATATTTTTAACTAGAGTGAATTTAGAACTATGTCAATACATGGTACAGCTGTACTCTGCAGTTTTGCTCAAGGAAAATGAGGGGCTGTGGGGATGGAGCTCAGAGGGGTTGATCTTTTTGCCCTCATGAACACATTAGACTCTTCTCAGTGATCTACACTGGAGTCTAACGCACGTGACGGACATGGGATGCAAATGGGACATGCATCAGCAGGTGCTTCAGGTATATGTGCCTGTGGGTTCAGGCGGGTCTGCCTGCACATAAGTGTATTTCATACTGTTTTGAGACATTCTTCTCTTAAGATGCAGAATTATTTCCTCCTCTCTTTCATGTTAGTGCTACATGGTGTCCTACATGGGCTGTGTGGGTGATGTTAAAAGGCAAAACCTATAGATAATGCACTTGGTGCTGTGTGAAAATCAAACACCAAATAGCCAAATTGGCTATTCCAGGCCAAGTGGCCTGGAAAGAGACTGAAGGATAATTTCAAGCTAGGTTAACTTGTTCATAATCATCTGTTTGACTTCATAAAGTAACTTGGTCAATCCTTGCTTCTTACCTTAGGCATTTTTTGGTGTCTGACCAAGCTGAGTGGAATCATTACATCCATTTATTCTCTTCCATTTTAAGTTTACTGCATACCGTATAGACAAGAAACACAACTTAAAATAAAAGCCAGCTTGTATCATAGAGTGTATTCCTTTGGCAAGAAGAAAAATTGATTTTGTGGTAAATTTTATGAGCATGAATTCTTATGATAAACAGAATACAGGGTTACCCCAGACTTGGCGATGGCAGTGTCTTTTCGCAGAACAGAAAGGATGTGATAGGCAAAACTCAGTTATAACTGCTTATATAATTTTTGTTTGTGGTTTTATTTTACAGACAAGGGAAGAAGCAGAGATGTTGGTTTTATTTCATCCCTAAAAGATGAAGTGTAGTAAATGGGAGTGGCTAAACTATAGTAAGGAAAATAATGTGGAAGTGTTGAAATACAGTAAGTATTTGGGGAAAACAGACTAAATCTTAGGGATAAATCAAGGGCACAAATTTACTTTTATTTTTTTCCAGAGAATCCTAAGCCAGTCCAGCTCTCAGTGATTTTTGCCCCACATTCAAATGAATTCCTCTGTGTGTGTCCAATTCCTGCCAAGTGGAAACGCAGGATGGCTGTAAAGCTCCCCATCACTTCCCTTTCATGGGCCACTGGGAATGCTGTGCTACACATTTGTTGCTGTTCCTTTCATTAATACTGTGAGGAGCAGCTCTAGTGAAACAGGCATTAACAACAACAAATTGACTTTCAAGTGGCTGTCAGACATCTAGAAACCTACAGCTTATGTTTAAAGGCAGCACAAAGCCAATGCTATGAAATCCTAAAGGCAGCCAAAGTTACAAATATGACCGTATGCAGTTAGATACAAAAACACTGCATTTGGAGCCAGGCTTGACATCAAACTCACAGCATAACTCAGTGTTTACAGAGTTTACAGTGTAACTCAGAGTTACAGAGGATTTACTCCTTCTAAAGCAATAGCAGTAGTTGCACAGAAAAGGGAACCTTTTACCTTCATTGTAAGATGTTATAAAATAACTTCCCAGAAAAACTTCCCTTTGCTATGTCCCTGAAATCTAATAAAAGTAGTATTTTAGTCTTTGACACAGCATGGCTTCAGTCACTAATTAGATCTCTCTGCATCTGCATGCATAAAATTCAGTGATAGTGATGGACATGCTTTCTCAGTTGAAATTGTGTCAAGTTTTCTTAGTGCTAATTTCTTTATTTTAAGCATATGGTGCCATAAGCCTTTATTTGGTTTATCTTAATTGTTAAACCAAACAGATACAAAATATGTGCCAATATCTGACATTATTCCTTTAAAAAAAAAAAAATCTCTTGGAACATGAATCTTCCCACTGACCATGTCTCCCCCCCAAGGTCAGCAGGAGGGAGTGATGCCTGTGGAAGGCCTTGCAAGAGCCAAACCTTGCATGTTTTCAGTGTTAGCTTTACTGAGGGGTTTCTCTCATGGATTCTGATTGCAAATAATATGATTCTAGGGAAAAGTAAAAACACTGAGGGACTGGAAAGTAACAAAATCACAATCCAGCTCTTCCAGCAGTGCTCATAAGACTTCAGAGAGGAAGAATCCTGTAAAACAACACCTAAAATAAGTATTTAGTTATTGTGTTAACCATTCTTACACTGGATTTTTTCCCCAAATACTATAATGTAAAAAAAAAGGCTTAGAATCCCAAACAATCTTGCACGCGTTCAGATGATTTTATATAGACTTTACAACTAATGTGTTGCTCAGGAGACCTACTTTTTAAATTCAAGGAAATGTTTTGCATTTAGCATTTCTGATACTTCCTTGCTATAGAGCAAGGACTTTGCAACCTATTAGGTTGTTAAAAAAAACCAAAACACTTTAACTCAGAATAGGGATGAATATAGTCTAGTTGGACTAGTTCACTGGTGTAGTTGGACTGGTTTCAACTTTAACTTGATCCAAGACAACCTGCTTTCATTGCCTCAGATACCAGCTGTTTCTGGAAGGGAACAGCCAAGAATGTTTTCTTTGGGAAGGCATTGTACTTAATGGTCTAAAAAAATTCCTTCAGATATGTATACTCAGCCTCCTAAAAGAGTATGTTAAAGGATGTAATGTAGTCATAATGGTGTTATTCTTTCTTGGCTTAAACATTAACTCTACAAGCTGCAACAAGGGAAATCCCAACCTCTGTGGAATTGGTGTTGACAAGATGAGTACAGCTGCTGGGCACCTTTCATGGAGGAAAAAGTCATGTTGCTCATCTTCAGCTCACAGGAACTAACTTGCCATGCACACGTGCCTTCAGTTCTGTCACCAGCACATACTTGAAAAATCAGTTTAGTTTCTCCAGCTGTGCTTGTGACATGAGAGTTCTTGGCAGCTGATTGTGAGGAAAGCTGAGAAACCAAAGAGGATATGTGACTTAACATTTCTGGAAATCTGTACTAGTCAGCCATCAAGAGGCTCTGCAGGCTCTTAATCCTTAAAAGAAACCCAACTGAACTTTTTTGAGTGGTGCTTCAGAGAGTTTGTTGCACTTCAGTACAACATTTTTCTTTCTGGCTGATTCTGCAGGATGTTCCTATTTGTGTGATGCTTTCATAGGACAGCCCTGTATTGATATGAGTATGGAGTTAGGCTGGGTCTGTTGCTGTTTTAACCTATAGTAATGAGAATAGGAAAGTGGGATGAGACTGTGGCTATCCAAAAAAATGCTCCAAAACTTACGCTGACTTTCCTGGAGTCAGATGTTTCACACACAATCTCTAGCTCCTTGCACAATATACTGATCATCTAGCTGTACAGGGGCATAAGGCTTCCAAAATCCATAGGTGCTCTAAGTAGCAATAATGATCATGACTTACTGTATTGTAAATCAGGATGGAATTTACAATATTCTGATATACAAATGCCTATGCAGTTTCTTTCACCATAACAGACAAGAAAACATTGCTCATCTCTCTATTTTTGTAATTTCTCCCATGCCTAGGAAACAGCTGTCATAAAAAAATTCCACTACAAATCATGCTGTAATTTTGCAAGAAAGCTTCATGGCATAGAAGACCTCACTCAAATTTTAAGAGACAGCTGTCTCTTGTAAGATTGAGCTCTTTGGACCTGTTGGAAGATTGACCTAAATGAAATCCAAAGTAAAATGGATTATTGAGGAATGTTACTTTCTGCTGATAAGCAAAGCTGCTTCAACGAGTGGCCTGATAGAAGAACAAAATGAGGAGATACTTATGAAAGCTTCAGAGAAGGAATCCCAGTTTGGGCTTTGGGGTGGGGGCTGTGGAGGACAGCTCAAAACGCATCATAGAGTTGACCTGGAACAAAGCGTGTTATGGGGCTGTGTAATCTCCACTCTGTTCATACAGTGTTCTTTTAGCTATACTTTATATCACTTGTCTTGAAAGACAAGGATGTTAACAGTGTCCCTGAAGTGCAGCCAGGGACAGCTTCAAGAAGCCAAGACCTTTCCCTTGTCTCTGCAGAGCCTGGGCTTCCTCTCACACCCAGAGGTTTGCAGGTTGAAGGGAATAACTTTGTTGGTCACTTTCCACCTGGAATACCAAGACCTTTCAAAACTCTCACCTATTCCTCAGATGGACCTGCTGCATGGCCCAGCAGTGTGTTCATAGGAGATTTCGTGACATTTTAAACACTATGTATCTCCTGACTGGATGTGCTCAGGGCTTCACAGTAAGTCCAAAGATGCTGTCACACAGCCAGATATAATACAATGTTCATAGCTTGTCAAAAATGAGAAAAGATGGTCTCTGTGAATTGTTGGAGGGAGAGTTCCTGGCTGCTGAGATGTTGCTGAGGGGCACTTTGTCACAAACTTTATCCATTCTTCCTGAGAAATGCTCATGTTGCACTTGCCCTGGGATATCACTCTGTGATGTTGCTGGCTGTTGATACGTGGTCTGCCATATCCTGCAGCAACTAGGGTTAATCCACTGCTTGAAGCTGAGATGAAAAGTCACTGGAGACCTGAATGATATCTCTTTGTTGGCTTTGGAGCTTGTTTTTAATCTGCTGAGATAGGACTTGATCTTTGACAGATGTATACTGGAAATAGAAGTATGATTAAGGAGACAGAATCATCCAGAGCTAAAATGGGGCTTTATTTACTTTTCATCAGGTCTTATTTCATGAAGGTTTTTATCTTCTCCTGAAACAGGCTTACAAAAATGGAGAAAACTAGCCTGCCTATAAATTTGTAAGTACTGTAATGGCTAACATTACATTAGCATGACTGTAAGGACTAACAGGGCTACAATCTTATTGGCATCACAGCAGTGGGATGATTCCTATGACTGGAATGTTGGAATGGAAGGATACAGACAGTTTAGGGAGGACAGACAAGAGAGACCTTAGAGCAGCCTTCCAGTACCTAAAGGGGGTTCAAAAGAAAGACATAGAGGGACATTTTACAAGGCCATATAGTGATAGGACAAGAGGGAATGGCTTTGAACTGAGAGTAGTTTTATATTGGATATTAGGAAGAAAGTTTTCCCTTTGAGGGTGATGAGGCACTGGCACAGGTTGCCCAGAGAAGCTGTGGTTGCCCCACCCCTGGAAGTGTTCAAGGCCAGGGTGGATGGGGCTCTGAGCAACCTGGTCTAGTGAAAAGTATCCCTGCCCATGGCAGGGGGGTGGAATGAGAATGTCTTTAAGGTCCCTTCCAACACAAACCTGTCTCTGAGTTCTTTGCTACCTCTTCTGCTGGTACACTGCTCACTTCTCTCCTGCTGAAATCTAGAGCAAAATTTCTAGACAAAGCTGGTGATCAGGTTTCCTTGAGTGCCCTTTGCTAATCAACGCAGCTGCCAAGTTAGAAGGGTTTCACTGATAATCAGGTAAATGCTTTTGCAGTCAGCTGGGATTCTGCACGCTCATTCTCATAAGGTTGTAAAAACCTCACTGAAAATGGAAATACCAGACTTCCACAAAGCTTATTTCTTTGTTAGTTTCTAAAACCAACTTATTTTAATCCCAGAGCAGAAAACCTAACTCTTAATGCAGAAGGAAGGTATGTTGAAACTTTGATGTTTACTAATCAAATCACTGAGAATTGATGATGATAATGTACCAAGGATATTTCCAAGTTAGAGCAAGAACATTTCAAGTGATGAATTTCCCTTTCTTCCTTCAGCTAACACTTTTGTCATAGAAATTACTTTCAGTACATTTGACTTCACAAAGGAACTAGAGCTGTTCCACAATTATTTTAACCAATTACTTAAACTATGTAAGAAGCTGTTAATCAGAGTTTACTGAAATAAAGCAGCAGAATGCAAGGTTATTGTGTTTGTACATATTCTTTGCTTAACATATGTAGCTTTGAGACATTTGTTTGTAATTTGCCAATATTTTTTAAAACTGCCACTTCAATTATTTTTAAATCTAAAAAACATGGTAGCACTAGAAAAAAATAATGAAAGATTCAATGAGTGTGGTTTTTTACTGCATAAAGACCAAACATGCTTTTAACTTTCAGAAAATAATTAGGAACAAAAAAACAGCAAAAAAACCCCAAACCAAAAGACATAAACAAACAAAAAAACAAACAAAAAACCCCCCCCAAAAACAAAAAAACCCCAAAACAAACCACAAAACCCCCCAAATAAAAAAAAAACAAGCAAAAACCCCCCAAACAAACCAAAAATTCTCCTTTGCAATTTTCCTTTTGCCTTTAAAATACTGAGCTGCTGAGGTTCTTACTGGGATGAATGTTTATGGGGCAGCAGAACCAGAACACTAACCTATAGGGACATTTGACATCAGAGCCCACCTAGGGAGAGTACACATGGCTTCACAATTTGAAAATCATCCTTCCTTCATAAGTGAAGCTTATTAAATTGTGTTTTCCCTCTTTTCTCATGAAACATACGCATTAGGTTTTTTGTTGGGGGTGGATTCTGGGGTTTTGGGTGTTTTTTTTGGTAGAAACTGCTTGGTTGAACAAATTCATATGAACGTTTTGAGGGTTTTTTAAGATTTACTTTAGTATTTGTAGGCCTCAGGCTGCAGGGAATTGTTATTTGGTGCTTTAAAACAGAGCTGTGGAGGTTACCTGGGACTGATCTCAAAACTTTCTCCTTGTTCTTCTGACTGACCAGAAAATGCCATTTGGTTTCTGTTTCCAACTGCTGGAGCAGTAATTTCTGCAGTCAAGGTGAGGGTGATGCCACTGTGTTTCTGTTGGAGAGAATATCAGACTATTAGGGATTCTTTAAAATTTGAAAATCCATTACTTTGAACTCCCCAAGTCTGGTTTCTGTGCAGGTTAAGCTGCTTTAAGACTTCTTGGTTTGGATGTGAGTTTAAAAGCAGGGGTCTCATCACATTTCTCTGTGTGTGTGTGCATGGGTGCCTGGAGAAATTCCTGGCTTTTTCATGGAGCTGCTGTGAGGTTCTGGCAGAAGGCCTGTGCTGAGTGGTCCCCTACAGTCCTCCCCCACTGAGAAACTCCTGCTGCTTCAGTCTGGCTTTGACTTTTTCCCCCCCAAGCATAATAGGCAATTTATTCCCAGGAAAACTGACACCTTAGCACTCTTAAGAGGTGGTAAGTCAGGAGATAGAAATGGCAAAAACTCACCTATATACAGATTCTCAAACTTCAGCTAATTTCTCACGAGTTCCAGTCCACCAAGATATCCTGACAAACCTTTTTCACACATATCAGAACTAAAATACTCTTGAGCAGAGGGAAGTGCCCATCATCTATTCAATCACCTATTCTTACATAACTCAGTGAGGAGAAGACAGAATATCAAGCACAGGGATTTACTCTCACAGCATGGTCACGGGTCTGTTACTCCAGAAACTCCAGAGGTGAATGTGATTCTCTGTCTCAGGAACAGAGGATGCTAAGGACTGAAGTCACAGTGGTGTAACAAGGGCTATGAAAGCACAATTCAATGCCAGGTTTGTCCTCTGAAACTTAGTAAGTTGTTTCTGTCTTCTAAAACAGCTATTGTCCTTCAAGAACTTTGGTTTAAGTGGTGGAAAATCAGCACTATGCTCTTCTAATAAGGTAAAACATGGTGTATCTGTCAGCAAGCTGACAAATCATGGAAAACAGTTGACTTCAGCTGATCTTGGTGATCTGTGCTAGTATTTCTGCAACATTATATGTTCAGTAAACCATTTAGTGAGACATGATATATCTTAACACTATCAAGATTATGCAAGTAGATTTCCTATTGATGTGAGGTTTAAGCCTTTATTATGAAGTGTTACAGTTTACTGTTGTGGGCTGCTTTGATAGCCCTGTGATCCATCAGAGCATCCACTCAGTAGAGTTCAAGAATAAATAAAAATAAGTATCACACATCAGATGTTCTCATAAAACCATCCCAAACTTGTTCTGTGTGCTAACCAAACAAAGGAGTGTTTTGCTTCTTCGTAATGCATTAGATTTTCTTGTGGGCTTTGCCTATGTTATTCTACCCTCACACATACATAGATTAGCAAGGTTTATTCCATGACATATTGGCCTTCAAAGCAGAGCAGTGGCCCATCCACAACTGAACCCCTTGAAAAATTGCTGTATGTGATAGAATGGTGTCAGTGTCATGCAGTGGTGAGGAATTAAATAGGAAGGAAACAGCAATGGGAACAGAGCCTTACAAGCTTGTTATATATAGCCACAGCTTCCAGTTTCATTAAAGCTAAATTTCTAACGACATTGCTGACCTCCTCTCTAGTCCCCAGCTGAGGAAGCTGGGAGTTCACAACAGCACAGCTGAGGTCAATTGTAGATTCATATTGCTGCAGCCTCTCTAACACAACTGGCCATGACTGAGAGCAGCATGTAGCCAGCTACGTGAGTCAAGACATGCACTGGGCCCACTATTTCCATGTGTAATTGTAGACTTCCCGCTTCAGAAGCTGCATGTGGATTGCAACTGGAAGAGAGGGAGAAACCTCTCTGCCATTACAATTGAGGGATGTGAAATGCAAAAGAAACGGAATGCAGGCACACCAAGGTTTTCTAACCTTTTGTCTCAGTTTAGAGATAAGTTTAGGAAAAAACACTCTGGAATGAGTGTTTCCTCTAAAGGAAAAGGTTTCAGCAATCGGTTTGCCAATGAGAAAATGAGTATTGGTGGATGAAAGTGAAAAAACCCAACTGTTTATTGACAAATCAAGTGTCCATAGCATGGGAAAAAAATTAATAAATGCTAGATATTGAATTGTCAGAACCTTACCCCACACACACCCCTACAGCAGAACAAAAAACCCCAGAATGCCAGGGAAAGAAACAAATAGCTGACCACGTGGCAGGGAGGAACGAAATGATGCCAGCTTTTTGTCTCAGGGAAGGAAAAACACAAAGGGTTCACACAGCAGCTCAGGCAAAACAGATGGAAACCTGTTGAACCTCTGGCGTAAGTCTCCTCCTCACAGCAGATGAAGCTGGTGGGTTTTGGTATCCTTTCTCTTGTTGGTTCAGCTTTTTCCAAGGTCTGGGGCCAGGCGGAGTGGCTCCTGTGGCTCCCCGCAGGTTCCAGCTGATCGCCTCCCATTGATTCTCTGATCTCAGACCAAAACCAAGTCGAACAGGTCAAGAAAAAACCCAAAAGCTGTTGAAGGCTTGCAGTCTCCAAGAGCAAGTAGAAGGGGGAAAAAAAACCTAACTTCTTGCTTAAGCTAACAAAAACCCAAGCTAGCTAAGCAACAAAGTAACCGCTGGCCCTCACTACACTGAGCATGCTGGGGAATGAGGCTTTGAACAAGGCCCACACAAGAGGCTCCCCCCAAGGCTTCCCCCGACCACCCCTGATGCACCTTAAAGCTACAGCAACCATTTCTAAGCATAGAGCAGATGATAAGAGAATAGAGTTTCATCATAAAATCACCCCGAGACACCTTTAGACCACTTTTGAAGGCTCTGAGAAGCAAATGAGCAACTTGCTGGGTTAGCAGATGATGCATCTAGCCTTGTTTCATGGAGGCTGAGAAGGACTAAAGCAGAACTAAAGTCTTTGTGAAGGTTCTGTC
This sequence comes from Dasyornis broadbenti, assembly GCA_013397935.1. Lineage (NCBI taxonomy): Eukaryota > Metazoa > Chordata > Aves > Passeriformes > Dasyornithidae > Dasyornis > Dasyornis broadbenti. The sequence continues at coordinate 13,853 of VZRN01002335.1, forward strand.
TGAACACATGGTGTTGCCATATGCAGTAGAGAAAGCTCAGTGGCTTCATAAGCTGCTTGTCCTTCTCTGTAGGAAGAAAATGTGGAAGCCTTTAAGAGAAGGGTGCTGTGGGAAGAGGGAGACACCCATGTCACCCACCATTTCAACATGAGATAGTCCCTACTTGCAAGTCAGGGCTGCCTTCTACTGTTGGTAGATTTGGAATTTAGCTCTGGATAGTAAGCCCCTAAGATCTGTGAGTATGAACATAGGTACCAGGCTTAATCATTGATAGATGATTTAAAAACAGAAAATGTAGTTTACTAGAGATTGCTGATCCTATAGCTGAGATAGAGGAGTGGTTTGTGAAATGATTCAGTTACAACCTTACATTACAATGCAGTAAAACTAGTGTTGGGTTAGAGTAAAAACCATAGACGGTTGAAAAGCAGATATTTTTATATTTGGAAGTGTACAGGTAGGAAAGGTGTCTTGGGATGATTTTATGATGACATTATATTCCTGATCATCTGCTTTATGCCAAGAAATGGGTCCTGTATCTTTAAGGTGAGTCCAGGGGAGGGGTGGGAGCTGGCGGAACTTTGGTGTGGGCTTTGCTCAAACTCTCACTCCCATGTGCTTGGTTTGCTCTGGAAACTATTCGACTTGGTTTTTGGCCTGAGATCATACAATCCCTGGGAAGATGGTCAGCAACATGCGGATAGCCACCAGAGTAACTCTGCTCAGCCCCGGACCTCAGGAGAAGCCAAGGCAGCAAAAGAAAGGACTCAGAAATACACCAGCTTCATCTGAAGCAAAGAGGAGACCAACCTCAAAGGTCCACCAGGTTCCCATCTACTTTTCCCTGAGCTGCTGTGTGGACTTTTCTTCCTCCCCTGAGACAAAGCCGTCTGACATTTTGTTTTTCCCTTGCATGAGGCCAGTGGAGTTTTTTTTCCCTTCCCCTGACATTTTGGGTTTCTTTGTTTTGCTGTGGGTGTGTGTGTGTGTATGTGGAGGATAAAATTCTGACAGTTCTATATCTAACAGTTATTCATTTTCTCCCGTGCCGTGGGCATCTTGTTTATCAAATAAACAGGTTTGTTTGGGTTTTTTTTAACTTTCATCCACTAAAAGTCTTTTCATATTGGCAGGAAGGGATTGCTAAAACCCCTTTCTCTAGAGGAAAAGTTCTTTTCAGACTGTTTTCTCCCAAAACTTGTCTCTAAACCGAGACGGAAGGGAATGTATACAAAGGCTGTATGTGAAAATTTGCAGCACTCTGTTTTTCATACACCATCTCTGATTGTCAGCTTTCCAATTTAAGGATGCCACAGTGACTGTGAAGACATGCTGTGTTTTGTATTATCATTTATGGTTGTGGAGTTCCTTCCATCTCTAAACTGCAATTAAGCGTTCCTATCATCCTGTAAATTAGCCTTTCACTTTTAAACATCACATTTGCAACTCTGTGTTCAAATAATCCTGTAATTATGTAACTATTTTCATTCCAGCACTGATTCAGCAATGTACTTAAGCATATGAATAATCTCTTTGAACCCAACGGGACTCCTTACAGGCTTAAAATTAGGCATGGTTTAATTACTTTGCTAAATCAGCAGCTATACTGCTGTATAGAAACAGGGATAAAAGAGGTGGCTTACATCTACTGCAAACACCATTATTGAGCTGGACATTCCTAAACTCTAATTTTATCTTCCTAATTTTAATGTTTTCAGCTGAATCATATTTTTGGAGACTCCATATGGGAAGCCTTAAGATTGAATGACATCTCTTAAAACTGTTTCCTCTAGAGGCAAAGCAGTTTTAGGAGGCTTCAGCCCTCCCTTGCCCTGTGTTTTTTGTAAGCTGCCTGCCCTTTCAGGCATGCCACTTCAGCTGGAGAGATCAGCACCAGAGAGGGCCTTTCCATTAAAAGAGGAATGCTGTGCTTACAGGGATTCCAACATGATCTCATATTTCATACTTACATTTGAGATGGTGATAAACCATGATACATGACCAGGAACTGATAGTGGAGTTGAAAAGGACTGGGGCCACCTCAGACCACTATGCTACTGGAAATAATATAGATGCGTATGTATCCACATCCTGAGAAATCTCTACTTTGCTCTTTAAGCCTAAAATTGCATATTCTCTATGATCTATAATGTTAACATTTTTAAATAAAGCATATCCAGGAGAACTCTTTCACCTTATGCTATATGAACTAGGAAACTTGAAGCATAGTCACTGATTTGGAATTACAACTCTTCTATGTTCAGATGAAATGGAACATCAAGAAAAACCCTTGAAGAAAGTGGGAACATAAAAGAATTAAATGAAACAGTGCAAACTGCCTTTTGTAACAGAATATGAAAGTTTGTACCAATTATCTCCAATATTTACCTTAGGAAACACACAGGTAAAGTTCTTTGGAGTTAAGCACAAATACATGATTTCTGTGAGGCACAATGTTGTGATAATTTATCAATGTTGTGATAATTATGTCAGTAAGAATTTTTCTTACTGTCATAATGCCTGATCCAAGGATAGAAGAGCTTTCAGGGAGCAATAGTCTTGCCCTGAGTCAAAACAGGACTTACGGATTTGATATCTTTGGTACTTATACAGTGATTATTTTACAAAAATATCAAGACACAATCAAAATTCTCTACAATAGGACAGGCAAGGACAGAATTCTATCCCTAAGTCTGCATTTAATCATAGCACACAGAGCAAAAAAAATTGTTTCCAGATATGGGTAAGTACTATTTTAGAGAGAGAATCCATACAACAGTGTTTAAAGTTCCTGTTTGTGTCTTAAAAATCTTAATGGAGATGGACTTACCCAAAACTGTGAATAATGAGAGGCTGCTCAGATAAATGCTTACTGAATAAGGTGGCAGCCTGCAGGGAGCCTGAATGTCAATTAAAAAGCCAGTGCCCAACCATGTGAAGAAAAGAAAACAAAAGGAGAAAGGATATTTGTACTCTTTGGCTAGGAGAGTTGTTTGGGATATTCACAGAATAAACGGCAATGGACCCCTTGTGAGAAAAAAAATATTTAGAAAGAATCAAACAAGAGGCCATTTGATATATTTCTTTCACAGATCAGTCTGTGAAGTAAAGGCCTGATCATTGTTTTCTATTCGAAATTCTGTTTCATACAGATATTAATGGTATTGGGCTAGTGGTGGTGACACTGCTGCTAGCAAGATGACTAATGCCCTGGAAGATATTACTGGAAAACTTTGCTATCTTGTACAGCTCAGTCCATAACATTATCAAATGTTTTTTTTATCAAACCTTTACCTTTTGCCTGAACATACCTTCTAAGAATTCAACATTGATTAACAGATTTACTTCAATGGAGAATAAATACCTTCATCTACTGAGATGTGCCTTTTTGCCTGAATTTCTCTGGCTTCAGCTATCATATAAGTCAGTTAAATAGGTTTTTCTGTGTCTCATTCCACCAAAAAGGTCACTGAGTTACTATCTATTATATTAAAAAACCTGCTTTGCTTTCTGATTTTCTAACAGCAGTCACCTCTGACTCCAGAGCCAGGCTACTGTGATCCAAGGAACCCAATTAAACAGCCTCTGTATAAGAAAAATATAGCAATGTTTAGCACTCCAGAATGTAATTTAGTTACCTAAAATCTATTTTATGCAACTTAAAATTTGGTTTGTAAAGTTCCCGTTCCTATTTACATATTCAGACTAGACATGAATGGTGTTTTAAAATAACAATAAAAAATGAGATTTGCAAGTGAGTAGAAAGACCATAGCTTTTTAGTTGTTTATTTATTTATCTGATCTTTGTTTTGATGTCAAGCCCTGGGACAAAAGTGTCCTCACAATTTGGATGATACCCCAGTGAATTTCTAGGCTCTTGGCCTCAGTGGAGCAGTGGTATGTGCTGGCTTCTCATGTGCTGTAATTGAAAGAGCCGGGTACCATGGAAGTGTTCCAAAAATTATACAGCTCCTCAGTCTGTACCCTGTCTGAATGAAAGCTTAAAGAAAATGAAGATAAAAGCGTGACACAAATTCAGCCTCTTTAGGACTATGGAGTTTACTTGTGGCTGCATGTCTTCCTCCAGTTAGGATTCTAAGTCCCATACCTGTATTCAATAGCTGTTTTCTTTATTTCCTTGCAAGAATAGATCAAGGATTGATTTTCTTTTAAAAAAAATCACTCAAGAAAAGATTTTATGTATTCTGTTGCTAGTTTTGACTGCCAAATGTGGAAAGTCCTTGGTAATGTACTCTAGAAGGTGGGTCTTCCTGATTTTCTATGGGATTACTATACCAGACATATAGGTACTGATGTTATATGCTTTCTCATATTTTTCACAGTTAAAACAAAAGGGTTTATGGCTCCTTGTTCCTGTACTTCCTTTCTAATGGAATTCTTTCGGTGGGAAGGGCCCCTAGGAGGTCTCTGGTCCAACCCTGTGCCCAAAGCAGGACCAGCTCTGGGATCAGGCCAGACTGCCTCAGGGCCTCAGGCCTCAGGACTTTCTGCAGGTAGCTCTTGAAAAATCCCTATGGGTGGGAATTTCTTTTTCTTTCTTCTCCCATGGATGGCAGACACTACCCTGGTGATCAGGCCATTCTCTTGAAGTAAACAGGCCAAATAGGAGCGTTGACATTTCATATAACAAAGAGTATTAGCTGCATCCACCTTTTCTGCCAAGCCTGCAACGATCATGACAGTCTCTTAACACATGCAGATGTGCCAGTGGTTGTCTGGTGCCTTCTGTGAGTGTCTGCCTGGAGTATGGATTTCAGGAGGTGCACAGAAGGATTGATGGTTGTTTTAAGGACAGTAGGTAAAATAACTTCTATTTGTATTTAACTGCATGTTTTTATTCACAAACACAGGGCATGCCTTCTCTGTAATGTACTGTTCCTTTGTGTCTTGGTATGAAAGACAGGTGTCTGCTAAGAAAGACAGGAACCCTCCTTAGAATAGAGAATATGAGCCCCCTTCCCTCCGAATTATTATAACTTTGAAATCAAGGGGGCTTTCAGGCAAAGATATGGGAAAAGGAATAACAGTTCTTTACTATTTATAACAAGGCAAACAACAACAATAGCAACAACAAAAAGCAACAACAAAAAGCCAGAAACCTGGTGGCAACTTTCTCTGGGCTGCCAGGCACCCTCCCCTTTTGGTGCAGTTACGGTCACAACCGGCAGGGGGTGCTGTTGGCTCCCAGCCGGGCAGGGCAGGTGCAGTGATTCCTCTGTGCCTGCAGGGGGCGCTGTGGTGCCCCGCTGGCAGGTCCAGCAAGCCTCCCTCACGTGGTAATGGCGGATGGGCTGGATGGCGGGGTGGGGATGCACCAGGGACCTCAGAGCAGCAAGCTGGATGGACAGGGCTGGCTTACCGAGGGTAGCAAGCAAGAGGTGGCAGAAACTCTGCAGCTGTGGCAGGAGCCGCAGTGTGTCCCAGGAGGTGGGGAATGCGGGGTTACAGTGTAACAGAAACAAGCCTGAGGCAGCGGCAGAAAAGCAGCAGGGCTGGAGAGTGGCAGCCAGGCTCCTCTGTAGCAGCTGCCAGACGGAGCTGGGGAGACATGCACTCTGGGAAGGGGGAAGAGGGTCATGGCCCCGGGTTTTCCCTTGAGGCACCCAAGTAGATAGTAAAGGACCTTCCCAGTTAAATTGGGTGTTAATAAGGTCCCAGTTCAACGGCTGGTCTTACAAACAAAGGCTCACCCAGTAAGGAAGAGGTGGTAGAGAGCTGGGCTCCAGTGGTTGTGGCAATTTCTCTCGTAGGAAGCAACAGCTCGACTGTCACCTCTGATGCCCAGAGAGCAAGAGAGAGCTAGAGGCTGCACTCAGCCCCTCTCCCTGGCCCTAAGTCTTGTGCAATCTCTCCCCTTTGGAGAAAAAGGCCTCAGACAAGAGAAGTGTGGCCAGGTGCTCTGCTCTGCTCTCCTCCCCGCACCCCACCCCCCACCATGTGTACATCTTTTGTCTCTCTTAAGTACTGATCATTATTGTCTCTTAGCAATTGATGGGACAAAATTCCCTAAAAGAAAGAAAACAAAAGGAAAAATCCTAACCTCCAACAACTTGTCAAAGGCAATCTCCAGTTTTAGCCCCTTGATACTCTCAAAATCTCCTTCAAATATTGTACTCAATTCATGTTGCGGGCAAAAATCTTTATCAAAATTAAAGGACAAAAGGTTTGTTAATATGGATGAATAATGAATTATAGGATATTGCCCTTAGATAAACCAGCTATAAACACTCATACAAGTGATCATTTAATGTAAACACAAGTATGATGTTATAATTTATTTTCTGCTTCCTTCTCTTTTCTAATTCATTGATATATAGTAAATTGCTTAGCTGGAAAAAATACTTTACAAATAACAATTTCATTTGTTACACACTTATAAATGTTTAATATGAATAGTTTAGGAAGTGAAGAGGGGAGGTCTGGAATGATGCTATCACCTGTGTAACATGATTTTCCCAGCTTGCCTTTATCTTCCCATTGCTCATGATTTTGATCACAGGGCTTAGAGTAATCTGACTTGTGTGTACCCTATTTGTGCAGGACAGGGATGAAACAGTTGAGAACAGCCTCCTACCTGCCATGTGTCCTACCACGCATGTGAATAGCCAGTGTGCTGAAGGAAAAAGAAAAATTTCCTGGGCCGCCATGTATACAAGCAGATGGGTCAAGACATAACAGACTTCTGGACTATATACACCAGAATCTTTGTTCTGCTGAATTGCATGCCATGCAGGGTACAAAAGTGCTATGCTTGGTGCAGCTGTTGGATTCTTACTAGTATTGCTTTGATTTCTCACTACTTATTAAGAAATTATTCACACTTGTGATGAGCATCATACAATAATGAGTCATACAATACCTTCTTTATGCTGCATCTTTCCAGCATTCACAAAGCTGCTTGGTTTTGATTTAGGAGAGGGAAGTGAGTTCAAGTAGCTACTCAGCTCCTGTCTCTTCCACTTTTTTGATTCATTTTCTCACAACTTAAATTTTCAGATGTTTGGCATGCATTATTATGACATAAGTCATGCTCAGTAACTCATGATCACATTACTGAAATGATTCATTATGGATTATAACCTTTTACAGTAGGAGGATGGTTTCTAGTGGAGTAGCTTCAGAGCAGTTAGACTCCAAGCAAGCACCTCTCTTTCACTTTGCTCATGGATAACACTGGAGAAGCTGCATAATGAGAGCTCATCAAGGATCTTGTGGATGCAGGGGTTGTGAAGCGTAACCAAGCAGGTTGTCTCATGACCAGCTCCCAGAATTAATCTGTTTTCCTACTCATTCAATGAAAAAGAATGAAGAAGCTTTTCACATCCTTAAACTCTTTGTTCTGTTCATTTTTTTCCTTAGGATAGCCTACTTCTTCCTTCTGTTAAAAAACACAGAGACCTAATTTCCCCTCATGATTTCTGTTCAATTAACCACTCCATTCATTATATGATTCATTGGATTTTAATATATGGCAGATAATGCATTTGATCCAGTGAGTTTTACAGCAAGAAGTTAACTTATTTCTCCTACGTGTACTTGTTTCTTTAATTATTTTCTTACAAGTCATCAGATGGTAACATTTTGTATTATAAACACATAGATATTTGTCTTTGTGGGCTTTAGGATGGTTTGTTTACCACATTCTAATAAACACTTATGTAATTACCATAAGGCTCTGATCATAGGCAGTACATTATTTTCAGTCTTCTGAGTAACAATATTTCCCTAATTTTCACAATACTATTCAGGGAAAAAAAGGAAATGTTACTTTAGTGATTTGTCTTGTTAGCAGCCATTATCCCTGCTCTGTGGCCTGTATAGTTTGTCTCAAAGGATTTCTATTGTGGTTATTTAGGATTTAGAATACACAGAACTTTTAGGAAGAAAAATTCTTTACTATGAGGGTGGTGAGGCCTTGGCACAGGCTGCCCAGAGAAGCTGTGGCTGTCCCACCACTGGAAGTGTTCAAGGCCAGGTTGGATGGGGCTTGGAACAACCTGGTCTAGTGGGAGGTGTGCCTGTCCATGGTACAGGGTTGGAACTGGATGGTCTGAAAGGTCCCTTCCAACCCAAACGATTCAATGATTCTGTGATTAATATGTTTTAATCATTAGAGCCCAAAATTGCCTTAAAAACTTAAGTGAAAACATACATAGTCCCCATGCAGAGATTCTGTGTTACAGCTGTCAGGTGCTTGTAGCAGGAGCACACTGTGTGCTGAGATGCAGTATTTGTCATGAGTAACACTTATTTTTATAGAGGTAATTTTACCAGGTTCTGTAGTGACAGGGTAAGGGTTTTAAACTGAAATAGGGTTGCTTCAAATCAGATAGAAAGAATGGATTTTTTACGATGAGGGTGGTAAGAAACTGGAACAGATTGCCCAGAGATGCTGTGGATGCCCCATCATTGGAAGTGTTCAAGGACAGGTTGCATGGGGCTTTGAGGAACCTGATACAATGGAAAGTGACTCTGTACACAGCAGGGGCTTGGAACTAGATTGTCTTTAATGTCTCTTCCAACCAAAACCATTCTATGATTCTATGAAGAGTGTAAATTAATAAATCTCACACTGCCTAGAATAGAAAGGAATCACTCAGTCTTTTATATAATGCACTGGTATATGAAATTAAGAAAAATGTGACTTTTGTTCTTATGTACCTTTTAATTCACGTCTAAGAAGAGACTTTGAAAATCTCTATGCTGGTTAACACCTGAAAAATCTACTTTTCTGCTTAAAATTTTGTTTTAATTACTTGAAGTCTGCCTTTGCAATTTTGTAGCTGCTGCTTGGGTCTTGTGTGTACCTTTCTATTTACTGTCAGCTCCATGGCAGTTCAGAGCTCCTACCTTGTAGCATACCCACAGGGGATTGGGTTTTCAGACCCTGTATGCCATACATTTTCCATGAAAAACAATGGAAGATTGTCTTATCTGGAAACCTTAGGACATTCACTTGGTAAAGCATTCTAGGCATGTAATAATTTGAGATGTCTCATAGAACAAGACATAAGTGGTGTTACACAGGCGTATTGCTAATATTGATGGGCAGATGCTAACTGTTTTGTGATTCCCGCTGGAGTGATGTATCCTTAGAGAGGCACCCAGAGTGCAGGAAGCAGGAAATGATGAATTTAGAAAGATACTTTTGATAACTTCTTTGCTATTCTATTGAATTATAAAGGGCTATCTTGGCTTGAGCGCTTTGGGTTTCTATCACGCAGCCTTCAGGAGACACCGGGTGCACCCCAGTTAAACACCCCCAGGTCACAACCCCTGTCCCAAAGCCCCCCCAGTTACCTCCAGACAGCTGCTCTTAGGTTTGTGCCCAGGTGTTGACTTATGGGCCATTTAAAGCCTTGTATCCCTCCTGAACAGGTGATAGAAAGGACACCAGGCAGGACCAGGAAAGCCTCTCTGAGTCTACTCCTGTGGTGAGCACAGCACAGTGTGGAACAGCCCTGGGGTTCCTACAACTGAGGGTGCTGAAGTTCCATATCCCATCCAAGGAGGATGGCCATCACTGCCAGTGCCACACTTGAGCTGGTTGGGGGAGTGGGGGACAGCCAGGGAGAAGCCTAGAGCTGCCACATCTGTTCTCTGCTGGGACTGGATGGCAAGCAGGAGTGAGGTGAGATGGGTGGGAGATGGGTGGGAGTGCCTTGGAAAGGGGTGTTCATAAATGGTGGCAGTGGTGCTGCCCAACAGCCCAAAATCCTGTCTGAATCAGAGTCCTGCAGTGAAAGTGTTGTGAACCTCCTTAAAAGACTGCAGTTCATGTGAAAGAGGATCACTTGTGCTACATAAGTCCTTATGCCCACCCTGGGCAGGGGATCACTATTTATTTCCTCCAGCAAGAGTCTCAGCCTGGATAAATAAGCCCATTTGCCCTGACTGCCACACAACCACCATACCCGTTTTTTAGGCATTTGTTTTTAGCCAATACTGGGAACACAAACTGAGGCACCTGCTGGATCTGTTATCTCCTAGTCCTTGGGCTGATCTGTAGCCACAAAATCAGGGAATTTAGTATTTTTACTTCTGTATCTGAGTATACCATACTGAGCCTGACAAGGAAGCTCTTCTTGGACACTCTGTTCAGGAGATGCTGAATATTGTCCAGTGAAGAACGTATTTGGTGAAATCCTGGTTTTTGTTATCCCAGAGAAGCTATGCATTATGGTCAAATCAAAACAGTTTGCTCGGGGTGGGTAGGAGGAGGAAAGGATTGAAATGGAAAACTGAGAAACTAAATCCACAGACCTAAGGAGAATAGTAGTGTTGCCTTTCCCTCTAGTGTCACAGATTTCCCTCTGAATGCTCTAACCTTGTGCTTCTAGGTAATACAGTGTCAGTGGTAACAAGCCTGGGTGTCTAGGGATTCCACAGAATCAAGTGGCATGTTTTGAATGAAATTAAATGTACCATGGAAGATTTTAATTTCTGTAAAGTAAATATTTAAAGTTCTTAAATTTTTTCTGCATTATGTGTACATAAAACTTTTTGATGCTCCCACTGTTCAACTGAAAATAACACTAGCTTTTGCACAGCCAGACAGAAAAGAGATATGTTGATAGAAAGGTCTTAGATTATTGGACATTTTTTAGTATATGTTTTTAAATATCTGGCTCACAATCTGTCTCTTCATGCTATGAAATGTGTTATACATATCTAAAAGGGATAGCAGAGAGAGGTAAGATTCTTTGAACATGACCGTCTTAGGGCTTTTATAAATTCTGGACTTCTAGTAAATCTTGATGAAAATGGTTGCCTTCAAGCATCATCCTAGTTGCTCTTCTGTATACAAGAGAAAGGAGGAAGATGAAAATAGGAAAAAGCGAAAAAAAAATCTATTGCAAATACAGAGCTGTTGAGATCAGGATAAATTGTTTATGCAGTGTTTTGTGAACTTTATGCTAGAACTTTCAGAAAATACAGTCCCTCTCTTGCCAATTCAGTTCTGTCCAAAAGGAGATAGGATTTAGTCTGTTCTTTGCAAAACAAACTAAAAATGTCAGTCAGGTGTTACATAAACCAGGATGGACGCAGGCCATGTACACCAGGCACCGTAAGCAATTTGGCCCTATTCTAGAAGCAAGATTTGGAGAAGACTTCAGTGTTAGTCCTTCTCTGCACCCATGAAGATAAGTGTGTCTTTCATTTTCAAACTGCAGTTATAAAAACCTAAACTACCAAATTGTGTTAAAACTGAATAACTTCAGAATCTTACTGATATTCAAACAAAAGCCTAAGCCAAATTTAGGAGTAAAAATTCTGTCATCCCATTTAAATGCAATATAAAACGTTTGTTTTCATTAAAATGGTTGTGATTATTGCAGGTTCTACCTGTCCCTAGGTATTGTGCCTTACTATCTCTTGAACCTAAAACTGAAGCTCTCAAGGGTAGGTTGCCTCTACGAGTTGAGTTTATTTCTAAATATACACACACTAAGAGTCAACTGGCTGAAAATGTTGTTTATCCATGTGAAACACTGAGGGAGAAAAGATTGCTTCTCATATGGATTTCTTTACTCCTTTGGGATCATTCTAACAATTTGTTTTCTGTTTGGGTGGAAAAACCTAGCCAGTTTTAATTCCCACATCACCTAGGAGAGTTGTGGATTGGGAAGGCCTGGTGAGAAATGGGAGCAAAGGACAAGAAAAACGCTGATTTTATCCAATACTACGATTGTTTCCCTGTGCATGGATGTGGATGATTGGTTTATAAGGCACACTAGAGCGAAGATAAATCAATAAAAGCTGTTCTCACAAGTTTGAAATTGAACACTTATAAAGTACTGAGAGAAGGCAGGTTTTGTCTTAAAATTTTTTCACTAACCAAAATTCAGTGGAAATTTTCATGAGATTTTTTTTTTCCTTATGGCAAAAATTTGGGGATTTAAAATTCTTTATTGTTCTAGAAATAACTTTCAAAATTGGCCATTTATTTTGATACAGAAAAAATTTTTATATGCTTCAGGGTAATGGTTAAGAAATTATGAATTCCTGTGTTGTAAAGATACAGATTTTTATTGCTGTCATATTGATGTCAGATAATTTGATGACTGGTCCTTCCACAAAATAGAAAAACATAGCCTTGGAATGAGTTTCCTTTAGTATCTGTCAAATCAAAATGTTTCATTTTAATCTGCCAATTAAAATGTTTTCATTAATGCAGTAATATCTCTCATATCATGTAAACTGTATTGTCTAGTTCTGATAAACTTAATTAAACATGTTCATTAACTGGAAGTCTGAGGGACTACTGATGAGAAAAATACTTGATGAGCTATCCTTCGAGTCAATCAGTATTATTCCATTTGCAAAAAATGTCTTAAACCAGTAATTTGGGCTAACTTGTTTCCTTGAAGAAAAACCCCCACCCTCCAATATTATTTATTGTGGTTTAAATGTCTTTTTGTTTCTGAGGAGAAATAGCTGAAGAATGAGGATCAGGAAAGAGGATATTCTAAGACTGCCTTATGCAAGAAAAGCAATGCCTTGGAGAAAGGAAGCCTCTGCTTCTTGTTTTCAGGAAAAGTACTTTCAATGTACGTTAGATGGGTAATAGTACAGGTACTTGGAATAATATCTTGGACACTTATAAAGTACTGAGAGAAAGCAGGTTTTATCTTAAAATTTTTTCACTAACCAAAATTCAGTGGAAATTTTCATGAGACTTTCTTTTCCTTTGGCAAAAATTTGGGGATTTTAAGTTCTTTACTGTTCTAGACATGGACTTAATTAATTTAATTCAAAACAACAATAGCATTTTTGTTTTCTTCTTTTTTATCCCAGCAGAAGATCAAATCTCTTGACCTTGTTAAAGGGATATAAATATATGTTTGCAAAACAGCAATGCTTTAGATTTTATTTTGAAAACAGAAGTTATAAGTCATATCAGCATCAGGATGAAAAGCACCCTACTCAGCCTTGTTGATTAAAAAAGAAATTCACTGGGTTCCAAGGTAAAAGATAAATCCTTGAGGCATCTAGTTCCACATAGGAAAACAATGTCCTGTGGCTCAACTCCTTTGATTTTCAAATATGGACCCAGGTAAAAAACAGACCAAAATTTACTTTCATTGGCTTCACTGCTCTTCATGTTCTGAATGTAACACTTTGTATGCATTCTTTTAAATATTGTATCTCCCCTATTTAAAATCTAGCCTTGGGTTTGGATGCATACATGTTGAAATTCACTTCCATTTATGATACATGAAACAGCACTGGTAATAGATCTATTAGAGAGTCTAAACAAAAACTGTATAGACAAGTGAAGAAGAGCATAGAAGATGAAGGGTTAAGTGATCATGTGAGCAGAAACTGAGCTCAAAATTGGAGCTGTTATAAATTGCAAAAACTACGCTAACTCCAAGGTGTTTTGAGACTTGAAAGCGATTAATTCTTTACACAGTGTTACCATTAGTTACCTGGGTAGGTTGTATTAAAGCTGAGAGTTAACTGAACCTTACATTTTATAGGTGCAGGTTTAATTAAATTGTATGTTTTATCTGTAGTAATAAAATATGAGACTCATCTAAGTTAACAGAGTTTTACAGTTTGAAGGTCTGAACCATCTCCAGCATCTCTATACAGGGCTGTTTGGTATATGAGCCATAACATCCATTCAGGGAAAGTGTTATTCTCTGAACTTTTCCATTTGCAGCTAGAAAGCTGTCCTGGTCATCATGCTGGTGTTGTATTAAACAAGTAAATAGAACAGCTTCCTGATCTGGAATTAAGTGAACCTATGAACTCAAAGGAAAATTCTCCTGGTGATCAGAGAGCACTTGGTTTTGCATGTGATTTAAGTTTAAAAGAACCAGCACAGGATAGTACTACAAAAATGTATTCAAGCCATGCTGAAGGACACGCAACAGTTTTCCTGCTGATGTTGGAGGACAGAGGGGGACACTTTCACATAAGGCAGCATTACATGATAAACCCTTATAAACCGCCCGCACTGTTCTCACAGTGGTTGCTTCTAGTCTTTGTTGACAGTGAATAATCTTTCACATTTCTCCCTACTACAACAGGCTAGTAAGTGCTTGATTTCAGGTATAACCCCGGAAAAGGCCTGATTCAATTTGTCCAGTGTGTCCTACTGCTTCAGTTTTGTCCACAGAGGAACTGAATTTGCTTGATGTGTACTTTTAGACTATGATTTTCAAACTGAATGTCCAGAACTTTAGAAGGAAAACTGATAACCTGATTGGTCACTTCTCCCTTATCATAGCACAGCACCTGAACCTTACTCTTTTTGAAAAATAAAACCACTTCAATCTAGTTCCCACTCAAACCAGTGCAGAAACCCCTACAGAGGTTGGCTAACAAGGTTGTCTCCATTTGGCTAAGGGATTTTGCCAAAACATCTGGATTCAGCTCTGCAAGCATTCCAGTGGCATTGCTGTGTTTAAGAGGTGGAGACTGGGAAGTTGTGTGCAGTATCACTGTTGTGCTTGTCCCACACATTGGAGGAGCTTGAGCTGGCAGACATCTGCCAGACCATGTCTACTAGTCCTTTGGTTGCAGCTCAGGCACAGGGAAAGTTTTAAAATTTCCAAGAAGGGCTTAAAACCAAAGCATCCTCTGGCTGGTGGTTATATTATGTGCATGCCAATGCTGTGCCTGTCCAGGCTGAATGGAAGAGAGCTGGGATGCACCAAGACATATCAATGTTTAGAAAAGGCTGGAGTTTGGCCTTGTTTTGTTGTGCATAGGCGAGCCAGCACTTCAGAGCAGATTCAGATTCATCCTGGCAGATGCATCTCCCAAGCTCTGGCAACAGGAACTCTATGAAACTTTAAGGTAGAATCGTGTTATGGTGACTTAGCCAAACTTGAGTGAATAAAGAATGATCTGGACAAAACAGAAGTATATCTCCTGAAAACTGGCAAAAAATATCTTTGAAGTACTTTATTGTCCATGAAAATTCAGAAATATTTTCATGTCCACGTCTGTTGAGGTCCAAGATGATTTATAGAGAAAAGTCATCCAAAATGAATTAATCTAATTTTCTCTACAGTGATTGCAGTATTTTGGCTGTTCTTTGATTGAGCTGGGAAAGAAGAAGGAAATAACTTTTTTTGTTTGTTTTTATTGCTATCTTACAATGAATCTTCCAACTAAATGGATTTGCAACACTCCTGTAGCTGCTCTGTTCTCTAGAAGCCAATGAAGCCAACAAAAACCTCTGCAGAAAGAAATCACTACCTGTACCCTGGAGATCATCACTGATTAATAATGGTATTGATTAGTGTTCATCAGAGGGCAGAACACATCTATCATACAGATGAACAATCTGTTCCTTAAAACACTGCTTGTAGGTGTGAAAGATTGCTGAAAGCTTGGACAAGCATCTCTAGCTGAAACATAACCCTGAAGTCTCTGAAATACAAGTTTCTGTTGCCTAAAAATGTTTACTGCATGGGTATGCAAAAATCTGTAACACTTTACCTTTGATAGTAATATCTAGTGGATATGTAGCTTTTCTTTCTAAAGTTATTAGCCTTAGCTAAACAAAACCAAAAAGTGACTTTTAAACAACTACATTTTATTAGTAAGCAATACCTTGCACAATCATTCCCAAGAGAAATAGCATTACCCTGGTGAAAGGAAGTCATGAGCCATTTATGTTAAGGTTTGGTCCTTGACTGGAAATTGTCTTTGAGCTATGATAGTATTCTTTCATCTCTCTATAATAGCACCCTGGGTTTGAATTTGAGACTGTAATGTATACCTGTAATGATGCATTGCATGCACATTTATGAGCCAAATGCACATCTGGGACATCTCTGTTTAGTCTGCACTGCAGGAGAAGAGAGGAGGCAAAGATTATTTAAAGAAAAAAATATTTTGTTATCATACATGACCAGCCTGCCTGTTCTCTCTTGGTTGTATGGTGAAAGGGAGAGCAGAGGGTGTTGTATACCTTGACTTTAGCAAGTCCTTTGACGCTGTTTCCTGTAGTATTCTGACTGCAAAAGCGGTGAGATCTGGATTGAATAAGTGTACAATAAGGTGGGTGGAAATTTGGCTGGACCGCCGGGCTCAAAGGGTGGAGATCAGCAGTACAAGGTCCAGCTGGCAGTGGATTACTAGTGGCATTCCTCAGGGATGGACACCACAGCCAAGACTGTTAATGGCTTTATTTACAATGTGGACAATTCCACTGTCTGAGTAGGGTTATTTTCATCCAGGGAGTCACAAAATAGGTGTGGTTGAACACGATCAGATGTATGACACTGTGAACATGCTCACTCTCTGTGATTGTAAGGAGCACTTACAGTGCTGAACAGAATGTAGGTGTGGATTCAAAACACACCGACTTCACCTGTTCCATAACAGGAAGGAAGTGGCGTTGGACTGGGCTGGGAAATTCTGTCCTACATTGGTAATACTCCTATTAGCTGATTTACTACTCCTGGGACTGCCTCTTGCATGTAAAATTGATCAGTAAATAATGGTATTTTCTCTTTGTGCTGAACAGGTAAGAACAGAGAGGGTGGATAGCTTTTGTGTCACTTCAGATGATACTGTTCTGTGGTTCAGCATCACCCCTAGGACTCTGCCTACTCCTTACCTGTCCAATGCATGTTTCTCTAGGAACTGCCCCAAAACTTAGATCTGCAATTCTTTCTTGGGACAAAAGCTGTATAAATACTGCTGTGGTGGGCATTTATATGAAAAAACCCCAAAATATTGCTCTGCGGTAGACAAAGAGTTTAGTATTTGCCTGAAGAAGAAAAGTTTTCAATTTCCAAGAGAGAGGTGGCAGCCAGCTTGCTTTTACTGGTTTGAGGTTTGGAACTTTTTATTGGTTGCATTTTTGTTGGGGCTTTTTTGTGGACCTCTCTACCAGAATAGCTGTATTCTACCCTTGAAGCAATATATGATTTTGGGAAAATAATATAAAAAACCCTTTGGCATTTTACCTATTGACTAGTTATTTCTAGACACCTATTCCCACCTGATATTTTGTAAACTACAGATTTAAAGCACTTCAAGCAGTCCACACTAGGAAGACACTAGTCCTCCTATTTTGCTGTTCCTATCTTCTGTCTTCAGTATGCCTAATGTGAGTCATTCCTGTCATTTCTACACTTCCTGACTACCAGCAGTTTAGGGTGAGACTAGGTTTTTTTCCTCTCACCTGATACTTTCTTTGGGAGTAAAGGGCAGGGAAAATGTTTTCAAGCAAATTTAGTGTTTGAAAAGGTTGCCAAAATAATGCAGGAGCTTCTTTTCTCAGTGAAATGTGAAAAGGCACAAATTTCATTCATTTCCTGCCAGGATTCTTCTACCGTGACCTGAAACAAAAGCCTTAAGAATTAAGAGGGCATTTCACTTTATACAGCAACCAGGTTTCTCCACCCCACCTTTTCCTTGTCTTTTACCTTCCAGTTTTTATTCCTGCTGTTACTATTTTTTTTATTTCTTACTCATTTCTTTCTCCTGCCTCCTTCATGTACCTTACCTGCAGCTGCATTTCAGGCTTCATTTCAATTTCTCAACTTCTTTCTGATTTCTACTCATTTTTAATTATTTTCTATCTTACTTGTGTATCAAGCATCTAAATTACATGCAAAGAGAAAACAAACATCTCATCATATTGTAGAACCACATTGTCCTTGTCAGCTACTGCCAAAACCTGCCAATACATATACACCAAATCATGGATCATAGAATCACAGAATGGTTTGGGTTGGAAGGGACATTAAAGACCATTAAGTTTCAACCCCTGCCATAGACAGGGACACCTTCCACTAGACCAGGTTGCTCCAAGCACCATCCAACCTGGCACTGAATACTTAGAGGGATGGGACATCCACAACTTAGCATCCATCTAAAGGAAATTGTGGTTGCTATACCTGATAAAATCTGAGTCCTCTACAAGCCAGTTACGTAATGCATAATGCTATTTCAGAGCAGCCCTTCTTTCAGTAAACACTACTTGCATGGCTGTTTCTTTCCCCCTTCCTATTTCAGCATATATACATTTCTTTAAAAAGCAATGTAGGAGGGCTCTTTTTTTCCTTAAGACATGATTTATATGCTCAGGTTGGGTTTTTATTATTTGAGTCATTTCTTGTGGAAGCAGAAAATCAATAATAACCTTCAAAAAGTATGCATGTCAGAACCTGATAGAGTAGAAGGCATCCCCACCATTCATACACCCCCAATAGATTCCACAACTCTACTGCTGACCCTTGTAACCTTAAAAAAAAAAAGAGAGAAAAAGAAGAGAAAGACTGAAATCCTGAGATTCTCACTCTGAATACTGGATTTCTGAAGTCAGTACTTCAGAACTTTTGAAGTACTTCAGACGTACTGAAGTACTGAAGTACTTTGAAGTCAGCAATTCATTAAGTGTGCCATTCTGGTCCTGGAACATAATAATTATAAAACATTAACATCCTCTAGGAGTATTTAGCATGCAATGACAGGAACAATGAAATACACCCATTTTTAGAATACTGTAAAAGATCATTTCCCACTTCAACACTCAACCACAGCAAAGTTTATAATACAGGCGGTGCTGCCTCAGATAAGGACTTGCCAAATAGACAGAGACGTATGACCGGAACGGATAGAGGAACCTCCACCCACAACTTCCGTTTGTCAGGACAAGAACTTACAATTGGATATTGAATTGATGCTGAATGCTCTGCAGATCATTCCACTCATGTTGCTGATCTGAATACATCCTATAACTTGATAAGCTATGCAACTTAAAACATTCTAATCAGAGGAGAGTTCCTTATAAAATTTTTTTTAAATGTTATGTCTGTTTTATTAGCTGCGGGACCTTGGGGGACATTTATTAAAACAGTTGCATTTTTACAAGCTTGGGGAGGAGAACGGTCATTTAATTGCCTCCTCTCCTGCACTCAAGTCTTACTAAGCCCAGCGAAGCTCGCTGTTTCATTGCTAAGAGACAGTGTCGCATTCTGCTATTGGGCTGTATGAGGGATTCTTTTAAATGGATGCCTGGGGTGAGATTAGATGCAAACGAGGTCAATATTATATCTGTGAACTGTTTATTGATGGAGAAAAACAAGTGGCCCTACCGGAGGAGGACAGTAAAACCAGATGCAGAAAAAAGGAAAAAGAGAAAAGAATCAGAGGAAGAGAGAGACAGGGGGACAGGGCATTACTGCCGGGGTTTCGCGGTGTGCCATTGGTGTTCGATCGGCAGGTGGTCCATGTGCCAGCCGGGAGGCTCTGCGCAGCTCTCGGGAGAAGAGGTGCGAATACAGCGGTCAGCAGGCAGTGTGTCTCCCGCCTCAATGAGCGGCGGGACACTTGATGACTCGGAGCTCCGGCAGGAGATGTGGCAGGGATCGTAGCAGGATGGCGGCAGGATCGGGGCAGGTTTGCGGCAGGATTGGGGCAGGCTACTGCGGGATCATGGGACAGCAGCAGCAGCGGCGGCAGGAACAGTGAAGCAGGAGAGCGGGAGCATGGACAGGGACAGTGCAGCAGGAACAAAGGCTGGGTGAGAAGGGTTGGCAAAAGCATACGAGGGAGAATGGATGCTCAGCTTCAGGGGGCAGCAGGCACCAGCAAGGATGGCAAGCAGACAGGCATAGATGCGCAGGAACGAGCAGCACCGTTGTGGTGCAGTTCTTAATTGCTTTTATAGCGCATAGCTCCTCCCATGGGCTGCTCACCTGAGAAAGATTTATTGGATAGTCTGGAGAGTCTTACCCCAGCAGCAAAGGTTACCACGCCTCTAGGGGGAGTAGCTTAGAGTCTAGTGGTGGAGGAAATCTTCCCCCTGATAGGCTGCCAGTAAAATCATCCCAGAGACAAAACACTTCTTTATTTCCTGAAGGAATTGCCTAGCAACAGAGCCTTTCTCTGTGCAGGTGCTGCCACGTGCTGTTACTGCCAAGGCATGTGCTGCCCGTCTGGTTCTTGTCCATTCAAAATCAAACACCAGATCCATGAACCACAGTTCAAGGAATAAAACTAAACAATGTTGAGGCATTATTATTTCAAAATTAAATTGGTTCTTCACATGTAGGGAGCAGATGCTGTCCTGTGCAGTGGGTTTATTCAAGTGTTTGGAGTTGTGCACTTTCTTAAATGCTTTCCTGCATCAAAACCCTTAGATGATATTCTTTTGGTTCATTTGGCTATCTCTTATTTGTCTGCACTCTTCCACATCAAAATGATTGGTGATGATTTGCTCTGTGGTGTCTAAGCAAGCAGTCAGAAATGTTTCAACATTAAATGCTGCTGCAAATTCCGAAAGTGGCAAAGCAAAGGTACTCCATAGCACTTTATATTGCCATTTTCACTTATATTAACAAAACCTCATTCTCTTTGTCAACTGTGTTTGTTCATTTTGATTTATTTTTATATGAACAGATTTTAGCATCACAGCAAAGTATTGTTTCCAAAATTAGATCCAACTGACTGAAGGTGGGGATATCTAGAAAGCAGCAGCACTGTTCTAAGCACTGATTTCAAAAGATTCATTAGTTGAAAAATGTATTTGCTCCTCTTGTCTTGTTTCTGTTTCTCCGTTCACTTCTGTTATTTAGCTCAGCACAGCACTTGTTTCACTTTGAACTCAGTCTGCCCTAAAGAAAGAAATAGAATCAAGCTAAATCATGATACCTAAATAAGAGTGAGAGGCAACATCTTCAGTTCGTTATGCCTGCGAAAATTTCTGAGCCAACAGGACTGCCAGGGCCCATAGAACTCTTTTGTCACTACCAATCTATTGGCATGAATCTATCATAACTTCCTTTGATATTTACTGGTTCATGCCAATATTAACTTCCTTTGATTTTTATCCTCCTGTGTGTGCTTGGGCATCTTTTGGTAGTGGATATTTTTGGTTTGTTGTATTTATGTCTGTTTTTTCTTTTCTATTTTTTTTAAAGGAAATTTAAAGATTTTCAAGATTTTCTTCAAATACAGTGTTGAAAAGGGAGGGTCTGCTCAGGTTTATAAATTGCTTTTCTTTTTCAGTATTGAGATTCACATGGACTTTAGACTGAAAAGATATGGTCTAGTATTTTCTTACTTGAAAAACAATGTTTAGATGTCAATACTTCAGAGAGGGGTTTTTTTTAATTTATTTTTTTAAATGGCCTTGAATCTCCTGCTATGATGACACACAGTTTTTTATACTCGAAACAAAATCAGCCACTTTCCATTATTATATTGTGTGACAGTATGACTTCATTCTTAACTCAATTTACTTAAATTTAACATTTTGGCAGATGTGTGTAAGAGACTGGAAGAGCAGAGCTTCTATTAAATTCCATCTTGAAACAATAAAAGATTGTGTTGAAGATCCAGCTATGCAGTAGTTCCCTTTTCTGCTCATAACTTAACGCACATTATAGGAGACATGAGGAAAGTACACCCAGAAAAAGGCCGAAAAGCCCTCCACAATATGACTAGAAATTACATGCATCAATAAACAATTTGATTTGTGATGGAGAGGTTTACATAGCACTACTTCCTAGTCATCAGAGGTCAGTAAACGCATCCACTTGTGATTCCAGTGACACTTCTGAGAGGAAACAAACAACTCTTTAGTGAAAGATGCATTTATCTTCTCCTCTGCTGTGCTTTTATATTATTTTGCTTTGGATAAGTGACAAACACAAAATGTGATTATTTCTGCAGGCAGCAAACTGTGCAAGCTCTCTGGGGATTTTAGGAATGATTTGTGTGTGTGAATGAGCTACTGGTTGCTATAGAGTAATGAAAGCAGGTAAAAGAAATTCTCATTGCACTTGGAATAAAGTCTTATCACTCCCTGACAAATCACCATTAACAAATTTCAGAGCAGCCTCTGAGATCTGTGTCTCCTGCCTAAACACAGGGGTACTCACACAGCAGAATGCTCTGAGGATGAAGCAGGACCACAGACCTCCAACCCTGAGATACACTGAGGTAACTTTGAAGAGATATTGGGTTCAAGGACAACTTCTTGAACTTGACAAAATATTGTGTGAAAAGTCAGCTTAAAAACTGCATCAGTATTCATATCTCATCCTTGTACTTCCTTCTTATTGGAGGAAATTGTTCTGGAGTTTTGACTCGGATAGTTTCAATTTGACTTGAGTCAACTTTACACTGATCAAAAGGCAAAAATATTCCACATGAAGGGCTAGATGTGAGGCTCTCTGTACTTTGGTATTAGACATGAATTACTAGCAATAACCTGAATGCATTATTGGTTCTCCTTTTTTTTTTTTTACATGTTGTTTTTTACAACATGATAAAAACAAAGCAAAAAAATCCCTACCCATGACAAAACTAACTCCATGCTGAAGACCTTGGTTTTTGAATAAGCTTTATTGATTTTCTGAGACCATAAGTACAGCCCAAGATGCTCAGAACCTGGGATCAAGCTCTGAGTGCCATGGGAAGACAAGCTTATCTCATTGTTAGTACTACTTCCTCTTTTCCTGACTTCCTGATTTTTTAAAGACATATTAAAAGAAAAGAAGAAAAATAAAGTAACACTGGAGGCATTACTTGGGTTGTCAAATAATTTAAGGACATATTTAAATCTGAATTGGATGTTATAACAAAGTACATCAAAGATTTCAGACCTCTGACCAAAAGGAAAATATCTTAAAACATACTAGACTTTAATGGCCTTGAATAAACTTCTTCCTATTTACCAAGAGCAATGTCACATAGGTCCTCCTTCCCACACTGCTCTGCTGCTCAGAACTGAGCCTTCAAGACTTCAAGAGCTAAATTTGCAGCTCATAAGGCTCTTGGCCATTTATATCAGCTTGTCTTCTAGCCCACTAAATCTCTTGTCCATAGGGGTGCACAATGGAGCAAGAATGCAAGATGACCCTTCAGTCAGAAAAAGTCCTCTGAAAGTGCAGTGAGGTCAGAAAGACCTAAAGGGACCAAAACTTAGCAGGCCTAAAATACCAAAAAGCAGATTCCCAGATCTTGCCATGAACTTTGCTAATTTCTGCAGCAGTCAGGCTGTGAGCCTACAAAAGTACCAAAGTAAGGCTGTTTGAGGTACACCAGCAGCCTCCCCGCAGTCAGTAGGATTATTCATGTGTTAAATTTTTGATTACTGTAAATGTTGTGCTGGTTCAGAGCCAACAGACATTTTCTTGTCACAAAGGCCTGTTTCTTCAAAGAAAGGACCACCTTTAGTGGGAGAAGAAAAGGTCTGCTTAGGGAAAATGGGAAGTAGATTTCTACTTCTGTTGAATTTAGAAAAGGATGTTTTTGACAGAGTTGGCTGATGCAATAATTTCTTTTAGTGGGGGTTGACTGCCTGGGACTAACTCAGAGATGGCTTGGTCCTCATCTGCCCTCTGGAAGTGTGAAATGCCGTTACTAAGGAGTCGGTGGTGTCTAACGACCTCAGAAAGCCTGGAGCTGTGTCACCTGAGGCAATGGAGCTATTTTCCATCCATTCCTGCCATAAATGAAAGCAAAAAGTATTAAAGTTTGCCTGGGAATTTCTAGTATAGTAACTTATATTTAACTTCAACTTTTAAAATAAAAAGCCTGATCTTTTCTATTCCTATTTCTACTAACAGTCCCAATTCATTTACATACATATACAGATGGAAAGCTATTTTCAGAAGTGTTCAGCATTGGCATATATTCTGTAGAAGTCAGCAGTGAAACTCCTACTGATTTTTACTTTGGAGTAGAACTATGTCAACTCCAAACAGTTTTGAAAAGCACAGTTTAAGCATCATTTTGACTAAATGCTGCCCAGATTAAATCTTGAAGAAAGGAAGTCAAAACATTTAATTAAAAATATCACCATATTTTCAGTCCATGTTTTCTGCTTAATGTCTGCACAAAGTCAAATATTTCCTATGGATACCACTGCTTAATTCAAGCTGCTTCTATGACATGTTTACCTGAAATGCATTGGAAACATACCAGCCATTCACACCCTTGCTGCTATACATAACTCCTTTCTTTTTTTATTTTTCCCTTTTTTTTGTATTTTTTTTGAGAGCAGGAATCTGAAAGAATTTAGATAATTTGTATGAGCTACAGCAGTGTATTATTAACATCTGACTAAAGACAGTATATGATGCAGTTCTGCAAGAACAGAAAAATTATGATGATGGTAATTCTCGTATCTATATATCTATGTTCTTAGATATGTACATGGACATGTGTACTTTGGTAATTGAAGCACACTGGTTTTTAACATCTCTTTGCTACTAGATTCAGGTGTGAAGAGTGAGTTCCATGATAATTTAAGCCTAGGTTGAGCCTAGGTTGAGCAATTTAAGCATAGGTTGAGATGACTGCACAAACAAAGCTCACCAAAGTAGATGTTGGTTGGTTTAAAAGGCTGTGGAATTGCACCAGAATATCTTCAGTTTTTCTTGATGTGAACTGGAGATTGTACGATTGTGCCCTTCAAATCCTGTCTGGTATCTGCTTTTGTTGATCACAATGAGACTGGAACCAGCCTGTGTGCATGTACTAAGAGCGATAAATTACCTGCTTTCTTAAACATCTTCCATAACGTCAGTGATGGTTCAGTCAGTTTTGAATGTCACCAGTGCTGCTACAATGCTAATGGTTTGCTTACAGCAGCTTACATGATTAATGGGAATCCAGGCTGTTTTTCTCATCTAGACATATGGTGACATCAATAACTACCTTAAGAGAGATATATAGCTATACAATACACCACAGTAAGTGTATCGTGCTATATATATTTATATAAGTGTATATTATATATATATTTAATATCGTTAAGTATAGAAATAATTTCTGGGTATAAATATGATGTTTCAGTGCCGGGAGGAGGGGGAAGGAATAGTTACTTTTACATTGTGACAGTAAGAGCTGTACTACATTTGATGTAAAAAGTATAAGAAGCCAAATAGAACAACTTTGATATTGCACCTACTAATGTTGGATTTATCTGCTTAATTTCCTGCATTTTTTTTCATTTGAGACTTTAGAGGCTGAATACCAGTATTTATATCTGTTTATCGTTTTAAATATATTTAGGTTTATAGTCATGGTTTAGTAGGCATAATGTACAGCTATTATGGTAGAAATATTTGTACATTATACTTTGAGGTGCTGCTAACTTTTCATTAATTTTCTCAGCCATAAGAATTTCTCTGTCTCTGAAAACTGAATTTGTATGAGTTTTCTTGAATGCACTGTGTTCAAAACTCTGACAAAATGACAGATACATTTGCCACCTCAGCTGTGCTGTATAACCTCCTGACAATTTCCAAAAGGGTGGTTTGTTTGTTTTTTTTTTAATTTGAAAATAATTGAGACTCAATTTGGGGCAATGAATGTATAAGCAAAATATGTCAGGTGATGTATTTGAAATAACCTCAGTGATTTCAGAGTCTGTTGACTTTAAATGAAATTAAGTCAGCTTCAAACAAATTGCTTTTTAAAACAGAACTTAGAGAGACTTAACTGGATATTGGCTTTTACAGCTCGATCTGGCTTGCTCTATGATTCTGTAGTACAGTACCTCACAATAAACTGCACCTAGAGCTAGTTCCCAGGGAGGTCTATCTATTCTGTACAGCAGTAAGTTTTCATAAGCAAGTGTCAGAATACATTCCCTCTACAGCACCATGTTGATATTTCGAAAAAAAGTGGATGGCTCTTCAGATGTCTAACATGACACTGATCCTCTTAACTCTGCATAATTCCATGTTAATATAAAAGCAGCTGCATCAGTTATAAAGCTGCACTAGCAGCTTGTTAAAAAATTGCGAAGAATAATGTCAGTATCTCTGTTACAATGAATATCTTGACATTCACACCCCTGGGTGCCTGAAGGAACACTCCTAGAGCTGCACAGGTACTGGGTGCTGGGGTTCCATCTTGCAGCCATCCTGCCCTGTTGGCCACTGTGGCGGAAGGTACAGTGTGTACAAGACCTCTGCACCCTGTAAGAGCAAATTATGATGCAGGATCTGATGACAGGAGCCTGACCTTAGCTTACCAGTAGGCAGAGTCTGGTTTTAGAGCCTTTTTTGGTGGAACTAGGCTTGTCCGTACCATTTGTCTCACAAATCCTGTCAAGAGAGAAGGAAATTTCACCTATTGTCCTACTCTCAGTATGTTTTGGTGTCTCTTCTGTAAGTCAGAGAACAGTGTGTCCAATTTTTTTGTGTGTAAAGGAATTAGGCAGTTGTATGCCAAATCAACTTGAACAAATATTTTTAAATCCGTGTGCTGAGAGAAATTGCAGGCTGATTACAAAACACAGATGCTCTAAGGATAGCATTGTTCTTGTATGCAAAACAGGCTGTGGTTTTTCACTGCAACTTCCCTTCCCCCTTTTTTTCCACACAAACCCATCCATTACAAAGCTCCTGCAGTCACTGATTTATGTACTTGTGATCAAACTTTTCTGCTCCTAATACTGTGTTCTATAAAAGATGTTTCCAATTTCTGGATGAACTGAACATATTTGTTTCTGTACTGTTGTGCAGCTGTTTTGTTATGCTCCAGGCCTCTCATCAGTGATTTCAGTCTTACTGTGAGACTCTATAGAAATTATTCTCTTAGAAGTGTTCATTTATGTTTTGATGATAGCGAAATCTTCATTGCTGTACTATGCACTATGCTTTGTGATAACAGTCCATGATACCAAAATCCTGATGGCTACCCTACAGCCAAGTTTTGAAGCCCCATGAGATTATATGAGTCCTTGTCCAAGAACAATACTAACTGTCTCACCAAGCAATCTGATCTGTACTTTCTCATGGGTGCATATTAGCCTAGGCACATTATTTTGAGCACTAGCTAATAGATGAGAAAATGCCTCATGTTCCACATTTGCATGTGAATTTCTGAGGATACTGAGTCAGCTTGCCTGGCAAATATGAATTATGGCTGTGGGAGGGTCCATAAAAGGACTCAACAAACAATGTAATATTCTGAAGCTTCCTTCTCCTCCTCTTACTCCTCTCTTCGTACATTTTATTTTGCAAAATAAGTTTGCTTCTGGTTGATAATGGGAGGCATTTGCAATCTCTATAGCATGTAAAAACATAGAAAGACAACAAGAAGCAATACTTTTAATTTGAAACAAGTATGTTTCCTTTATTTTCAGGTCTACCACTTGCCTTGAACTATAGATCCTGAGGAAAAAAATCGACCAGAATTTGGTAATGGGAATGAAGGAAGAATTCTTTTTCTTTCCACTTTGTTTCCTTATTAATAACAACCTCACACATCCAGGCACTGCACAGGCTGCCCTATGACACTTCCACAGTCTCTTAAAGTGAATTTACAAACAACAAGCTAAGAGACTTACAGATGTACACTTTAGCTTCTGCCCCCTTCTCCTCTCACTTCAAATGCTGCTGCAGCCCAGCACTGGGAATGCAAACATACCATCGCTATGGAGCATGATGTTAATTGTCAGAATGAAAGCCCCAGTCACGTACAGAGTGAGCATTTGGGGCTACAGCATCATCACCATTTATAGATCCAATCGTGCTCCACAGGAACCAGAGACTTTGAGGTAATGCCTGCAGTGTTTCAAATGGCTGTACAGGGAGTGAAGAGACAGAAAACTGTGACACCTACCCACCCCACTGCTGCTGAAATAATGGAACCCATGCAACAATTTCTTAGGTTGGGTGCTTTTTGTCCACATTTGAAATGCAGGCTTATGGCTCAAGAGACCTTCTTGTCGCCTGCTGAATTTTAGTGTAGCTGTGTTCCAGATGAATTTGTCATTTCATAATGTAAAGGTCTCAGACTTCACTTCCACTGAACAGTCTCTCTTGACCATTTCAGATTTTTACAGCTTTCAGAAAACTACTGTATTTTTTTCTTCATGGATATTTGAGGAAAGGCTAAGACATGTGATGAGTTAAGTCTTCTGTAGGGACCTTGAAGAATGGGAAAGTTTTTCTTAAAGTTCCTTGACAAACAGCTTCTCTGTATTAAGTAGGGTCTGCTACTGTACTTGAATTTATTTGATTTAATTTCACTATTGCAATCTAGCTGGGTCTTTCAAAATTGTATTTCTAGCAACAGGTGGAAGGAGTGGTCTTTGAGCATCCCAGTCTGCTGTGTTAGCAATTAGGCAGGTGTTTTAGAGTCTGAGACACTATACTGAAAGACTCAAAGTGACAGTGTATTCTCTCCATCTGTACAAATGTCTTCAGTTAACTGAACTCAGAGTCTAAGAAATATTTTGTGTTTATACATGCACTTATATGTAACCATCTGCTAAATTTCCTGTTTTTTAATTTCTGTTCCAAGGCAGTGCTGAAACAAAGCACAATGTCTGACTTTGTACAGACAGCTTCCTTTGGCCAGCCAGAGACCTCTTTTTTATCTTGAGGTCCATTCAGGCATCCATGGCTTGCATGGCCTGGAAAAGGTGGAAGCTGGTTCAAAAATATAAAGATTTTTGTTTGATAACTTCACAACTTCTAAGTAGAGTTGGTTAATTTATCAGCAGCACTCATCTCTCATGTACAAAATCTCTAAGGGAAATTCTGTGTGTATTAACATGTTCTATCTCAGACTATGAAAGAGGAGGTAACAAGAGTCTAAAAGCTGAGAGTAATGTTTGTGGATTCCTGGTTTTGGGGGCTGGGCAGGACAGATGACAGAGCAGGACAGCTCTGAACAAAGCTACAGAAGAGCTAGATCCCATGGAGAGAACCCTGAAGTCAGGAAGATTAATCCACAAACACCAGAGGTTTATGTCCAAAAAGGAGACAGAGGAGTCTTATAACTTTATTCAAATAAAGGGAGAGAGTCCACTGGGGCACATGCCCACGGGGTTTTCTCTCTCAAGGTTTCAGAGGGCGAAACCCCCTTTTATCCTTGACTCTCGGCTGCATGGTCCCCACATCCTTTCCCCACTGGCTCAGGAGCAAGGAAGGTACAGCCTTCCTGAACTGCCTATCACGTATTTCCCCCCGAACCTGTCATTTACACCAAAGTTCAGGTGCAGACCCGCTTGTCTGTTGCAGGAGTCAGGCTGTCCGGACTCTGTAACAACTTGCTGTTTGCAGTCTATAGAGACATCAAGACCCATTTCAAAGATGTTAACACCTGTACCTTAGCCCATAGAATTATTTGTAAAGACATTAACACACATCTTTCCCATCACTGACATGGACAAAGCTTGAGAGCTGTGTCTGTGGAGAGTTGGGTAAAATATTTGGGAAACACAGGAGGGGGTAAAATAAAGTAAATCTTTGACAGTAAAAAAATTACTTAATGACTTTTGAATAGTGTTTAAAAAGCTGATTAGTGCACTCAGCTATTGAGAGAAATCAAAGACGTCCTGTTGGTTGTCTCTCTTTTTGTTAAGTATTATTGATTTGGGATATTCACACCACAACTGCAATGCTGTTGTATCTGGGAAGACAAATCACAGTAGAACAGGCTACTGAAAAGATGCTGAGAGGACCATAACCACCTCATCTGGTGGCTTTCATAATTGCAAATGCAAAAAGTGAAAAAGGGGTGATCAATAGTTAACTCATGTAAGCACAGTTAGCTATTGAGAGACAGCAAATGTTGATTACAAAACCTAAGACACCGAAGTTGTCTTAATCTTGTCAAGATAAAGGGGATAGGGATCAGCTCGAAAAACCGCTGAATCACTGCCGGAAATCTACCTCAATACAACCATCAGCTTACACAGTGCATGCGTGGCACATATGCTAAAAACATTAATAATTTCCGAGAAATAATTTTTATAACCTCACCTGTCCCAAAGAATGTGATGAATATTCATTAATCTTACCCATAATATTGTGTTGTAAGAAGTGCCGGTGTGTGTGTGTGTGTTTGGAGGAGCAATCTCCCACACCCAGCGTGCTGAATAAAGCAAATACCCACTGCTTGAACTTTCAAGAAGTTCAAGTCTCAGAAGTGCCTTTTGGTCCGGTATGGGGCGAATCAACTGGCACCCCAGATGGGACTGCGACTCTGCTCGGCTGTCAGATCCTGCAGACCTCCCAGTCGTGACCCTAAATTATCAGCTGTCCTTTGGCTCAGGCGGGAGTAGACTTCGACCATCTGCACCAAATTAAGGTATTTGCTATTTTTAAAACACAAAAATACCTGCAGGTCCTGGATTGGAGGCCCTGAAGGTGGATTGAAAGTCCCGAGGAAGACTGGATCTCCAGAAATTAGTCCTAGGCAAGAAAAAGGGGTTGGACACCAGGGGTTGGACCCCACTGTGAAAGGTACCTTTAAGGGGCTGTATCGCAGGCGTTGGACCCCACTGGGGTACACTATTGTACTGTTGTTTTTGTTCTGCCTGTCGCTATTTTGATACTGTGTGAGTGAGAGTGGATGAGACATTCTGTTAGCATGAGGCTAGTGTGGAGCTGTATCTGCCATTCCATAACCTGGCAATGGGTGCGGCCAGAGAAAAGCTAAATGTTTGGCAAAGAGTGAATGAGTATAAATCATATAAACTGTTGACTTGGAGTTTAACCACGTTATTCGGAGGGGAGCGGATTTTATTTTTGGAGGGGAAAGATTTTAGCTATTGAATTAAGAACACCCAGACCCCCAATGCCTTTCTAATATAACTTCAACTAATTTCGCTTTTGAAATCCTGTGCTTAGTGTGTGGCAATAGTTGTGAGGCTTGGACTTTGTGTAAGAAAAGGTGGCATTGTCTGTTAGAAGGAGTGGGTGGTTTATCAGACTAGAAGGGAACTTGGCAGAAAATGAAGGTGTAGATAATGTTAGAGTAAGGAGAAAGTGGCAGAGAGTAGGAGTGTGGCTTTCAATGGTTAGAAAGACACAGCAAGTGCATGTAAGAAGGGATGAGGAAAAAGCAAAAGCAAAGGTGAACTTTTAAGGTGGACCAGGATTGACAGGAGATGTATTTCCTGGTAGACACACAGGGCTCTTGAGCCAATTAAATTTTATCCCTAAAGTGGGGGAATTGTCAACAAGATCTTTAATTATTCAAGGAGGGAGTGGGGAAAAAAGAAAAGAGCATGTGTCTTATTCAACCACTATTGGTAGATGTGGGGGATAGGTTTGAAATGCATGAATTTCTGTTTATTCGTAACTGTGATTGTAATTTATTGGGAAGAGATTTGATGGCTAAAGTGGGAATGTAAATACAGAAGCTAACATTGTGGTATCTTTGTGTAAAATGTTTAAGAAGGCTTAAACAAAATGTTTGCTGTAAAAACTAAAGTTCCATCTGCAAGAACACTCAGAAACTTGATTTAGTAAACTTCTTGGGGGTGTAAAGAAGTATGGGACAAACTTATATCATAGTTACCCAACTTATCCTGGCTTAAACAATTGTTATTTGTATTATTGCATTATTCCTTATTATTTGTATTAGTAGTTATTGTTGTATGATATGATGTACTTGGAATCGCAATGCTTATGCTCAGTGGCAGAGGTATAAACTTAAAAATAAGATAGAGAAGGGTACTTACTTTCAAGACGTGCAAGATTTGTAAAGAATTACAAATGACCAAAGAAAAAGGGGGGATTAAAAAAGGAGTGATCAATAGTTAACTCATGTAAGCACAGTTAACTTAATTGAGCGACAGCAAATGTTGATTACAAAACCTAAGACACCGAAGTTGCCTTAATCTTGTCAAGATAAAGGGGCAAGGATCAGCTCAAAAAACTGCTGAATCACTGCCAGAAATCTACCTCAATACGGCCATCAGCTTACACAGTGCATGCATGGCACATGTGCTAATGACATTAATGATTTCTGAGAAATAATTTGTATAACCCCCCCCCCGTCCCAAAGAATGTGATGAATACTAATGAATTTTACCCATAATATTGTGTTGTAGGAAGTGCCGGTGTGTGTGTTTGGAGGAGCGATCCCCCACACCCAGTGTGCTGAATAAAGCAAATACCCACTTCTTGGACTTTTGTCTCAGAAGTGTCTTTTGGCCTAGTTTGGGCCTAATCAAAAGCACATAGTAACTTTCAGTTAGAGGGGTGCAAATGGCCAAGTGTCATTTCCTGTGGGGCTCCTGTGGAGTTAGATGCTCTCAAGGATTTGCTTTAATCATTCAGAGACGCTGATTGTTCTCTGAGCAATGTCAAACATGACTTGCCTGAAAAGAAATTGGCCTGGTTTACTGTAGGGTGGCTTTTTTATTTGTTGGGAGAAACATGATAGTACTGAGTGGTTTGCGTATAGGATGGTGAGTTAAAACAACACCAGAAAGCCTGCACCTGCAACACTTTACTAGTAAATAAACCACACAAGCATAAGGCCAAAAACATCTAGGAAGATTCAGTGCATGCAGTAGAGGAAATAAAAGGAATAGATGTTAAACTCTAATTCTGCTAGGAATATTTATTATTTATTATGTATTATGTAGTAATTAAGTAAACAAAATCAGGAGTACAGAGTCAAATGAAGAAGCAGATATCCTAAAGATTTCACCATCAGCAAGCAACAACAGCTTATGTCAACAAAGAGAGAAGCCAGAATAGCACCATATTTGGTATGGAGTGATGTCCATGTATATTCACCTCCTAATCACTGGAGCAATTACTGTTGTTCACATCTCCATTTCATTTCCTTGGCTGAACACGCCTGGGATTTTGGACTGTGATTTCATTATTCACTTGGCTCTGCCATTTGTATTGTGTACCTGTAGCAGATATCATCAACTCTTAATACTCCTGTGCCATGCAGAACAAATCATTTGCATTTGAGAAGGTCGCTATGGCTACTGTTTATTTAACTGTGTACTGTGTCTGCAAAAGCCAAAACTAAAGGTGCTTTGCAGAATTCAGATAATGACCAACTGTTCACTATTTGAAATCATATCTATATCCATTGCTGTGGCTAACAGCACATACTTGTGTAGGGTTGATTAGATACAATCTCTGTCTTCCTATTTTGGATTAATATTTAGACAGCATTTTTCTCAGGGCTGCAGGCTGGCTCCAAAAGAAAAAAAGTGTCTCTAGAGGACACTTGCATGCTATTGAGCAGATTAGTTATACCTGCAGTGGTTCAAGGTGTAGCATAAACCCAAAAGGTTTTCCATTAAAATTATTGTTGTGCTATTCAAAAATTCCCCCTGGAGCTGCCTGAAATAAATTTGGTCATTGTCCTAGGTTACAGAAGGAGAGTGCCAATGTGGGTTGTAACCAAACTGTGAATTCTACCCCTCCTCTATGGCATTTCTGACAAGCTATTAATGATGGATGGTTTGCAGTAGCTGCCCAATGCACCTCCAACCCCTCAGGTGACAAGCTGGGTATTAAATAAGAGGCAAACCCTGTGACGAACAGAAGTGTTTTTGTCTTCACAAATGACTAAGCCATGATACCTCCCTCTGGGGAAGCACCAGCACAGTTACACCCATCCTGGGGGTGGTCATCTCCACTAATGGGCCATAATGGCTCAATGGCACTAGCAGAATAGGCAGCTGTAAGGACTTAGACCATCAAGGAGTCCCAAAAATATCCTATGACTCACAGGATTACATCACTCCATTCTGAAACTCCCCCACTCTTGGGGAGGTACTGAGCATTCCCCACCTGAGCCTGATAATATATAATTGAGGACTTGGGACACCATCAGCACCACTACTGAATGGATCCAGAGGAAAACCAGAACTTCCATAGGACTGATGCTTTCCAACACTTGATAGGACTGTGACCACCACCCTGACCAGAGTGCCAAGTTGTACTCTGACTTTGTGGGTTTAAGCCAGTTTCTGCGTATCATCACATTTATTGTAATCTTTCTATTAAATTGTAGTTCTGACCTGAAATTTCTCTCAAGGTAATTGTGTGGGGTTCCTTTCTCCTGCTGGTTCACTTTCAAACCAGCACAGTCATTTATGCTGTACTAGTTTCCAGAGTACAGAAAAACTCCTTAACTGGGACTAACACAGAAGGTGTCAGCTCAGTAGGATCTGAGTCTTCAGCTTGCAGAGGTTCATTCAGAAATACTAACCCTAGTGCTTTGTTCTGTTCTGTACATGAATTACAAAAGCAGGCAAACAGTATTATCCCCTGTGAAGAAAACGATGAGCAGTGAAATGAAACAACTTCAGAGGGGAGACAGTGAGTCAGCATCAAAGTCTGGACTGAAAATCAAGTTTGCCAGCTTGGAGCCCTCTTCTCAGAGATGAGAACAAATGTAGACATTGTCTCAATGAAAGCACTGGCTGCGGCATTGTTCCGAAAGGATCTGAGGAGGTATTTATCATATAAATAAAATATTGCTGACAAATGCAGTAATGACTTATATTTTGTTGGTGTGAATGAAACAAGTCTCCAACATCAGAAATTCAGTGAACACGGGTAAATGTAGGTATTCTGTAAAAGCACTTGGATATATTCAGAGATATCTGGCAATATTGTAATTGTGTCCCTGCCACAGGCTGCCTGTCTCTCTTCAGAAACCATAGTCAAGTTCTATTCTCTAATTCATTGGGTTATGAAGCAGGCTGAGATGGTTTATTACCTGTTGTAGAGTAATATGAGCATTTGTGGTTAAGGTCCACTTGCTTCATGAGTACTGAATGAGAAATTGAATAGCTGACCACTGTTTGCATACACATCTTGGTATGAAAGACAGGTGTCTGCTGAGGAAAGCAGGAGCCTCCTTTGGAATGGAGAATATGACCCCGCTTTTCTCCAAATTACTTTAACTTTAAAATTACGGGTCTTTCAGGCAGAGATATGGGAAAAGGAATAACAGTATAATATATAATATATTAATATGTAATATATAAATAACAGTATTTATAACAAGGCAAACAAACAACAACAACGGCAGCAACAACAAACAAAACCAGCAACCCAGTAACAGCCTGCTCTGGGCTGCCAGGCACCCTCCTCTGTGGTGCAGTTACGGTCACAGCTGGCAGGGGGCGCTGTTGGCTCCTGGTCAGGCAGGGCAGGTGCAGTGATTCCACCGCACCTGCAGGGGGTGCTGTGGCATGAGTCCCATTGAGTCTCCCTCATGCAGTAATGGCAGGCGGGCTGGAAAGCAAGGTGGGCTGTAGCAGGGACCTCAGAGCAGCAAGCTAGAAGGGCAGGGCTGGTTTCCCTGGGGTAGTAAGCAAGAGATAGCAGGCAACTTCACAGCTGTGGCAGGAGCTGTAGGCATCCAGGCAGGCAAGGGGTGTTGGGTTACACTGTAGCAAAAAAAGCCCTGAAGCAGAGGCAGAGAACAGCTGGAGCTGGACAGGGGATTGCTCCCTAGGCGATGCACTGGCAATGGCTGGTCCCTGGGTCCGGACTGTGCAGAGCGGGCAGACCCTCGATGGGGAATGGGGTGTTCCCGGGTCCTGGCGCAGTATGCACTGGCTTGGGGCTCCCAAACAGTGGAGAAGCAGGGAAGCAAGCCTGTGAAGTTGCTGAAGGGAAAAGGAAGAAAATGGTCAAAAACCAAGCAGCAATAGTATCTCTGCTCAGAAAGACCTGTGCTGCCTCACTACCTGAAATCACCCATGCGGATGGAAAAGGCAGAGCTTCCTTTGTCTCCCCTCCAACTCTCGCAGGAAAATCCTGGCTGGCTCACAATTATTGTGATACCCCGGAGCCAGGGGGATGGGGAGGGTGGCAATGACCATCCCGTACACGAAATAAAAAGAACAAAAAACCAAAGATGGGATGGGATAAAAAGATATCCCCAGGACAATACATAATATATTAAAATGACAAGGCTGTAAAATAATACTAGACATCATTTGTGCAAAAAGATACACAGGCAGAGCACAGAAGTTGCCAAAAAAATGAAACATGAAATGCATGTTTGCTCATCACTGGAATGTTATCGTATTAATATTGAAGAATAAAGCTCAGCAAAACCACATCTGGATATAGTTTGGAATGGTTTGCATTGTATTAGATTCAAATATAAGCCCTACCATTTTGTGATCCAACCTGTGCACCCTTCTTCTTCAGGAAGATGATTTCCATTGTTGGCCCTGCTGTGAGGCAGTAGTGGGTTTTGTTGCACTCCAGCTATGACAGCTCCTGAGGTCTGGTAAGAACAGATTTCTATACTAAGATGACAAGTAGAGAAAGCAAGGAAAAAAGTGTATTGGACCTTCTGTACAGATCCTGAAAGATGATAAAGAGTGGAAAATAGGACACAATCTCTGTTCTTTTCTCTATCAGCAGGTCATCTCCAAATTTTGTAGACCTTAAAAACAGCTCTCAAAAGTGTGTTTATTTATGATCTTTCAGAGGATAACTTCATGAATTATTAAGCAAACAGTGTCACTGTATTTTGGATATTGTCACTGGCATTTAGTGGCTGTAAATGAAAACACCTATTTCATAGAGGTCTCTTGGTACCGTTGACTTCACCCCATCTTTCCACTTGAACCTTTCCTGCTCTCCTTGAAGGTGTGCAATCCCATGGGTCTGCCCCACTCCTAGCTGTAGGTGAAAGAGACCTCCAGCCTTCATGCATGCCCACTGTGACAAAGGAAGCAGGCTTGGCTGATCCAGAGAAGCAGCAGTTGAAATACTGTTTGATTTTAGCACTAGGAAGAAGTGATTACAAAGAGCTATCAAGCCAACTTATAATAAAAGACCTACATGAATTTATTTTGGTTTTCCATCCATCCCATCTGGAAGTTTAATTTTTTCTTTTTCCCCCAGAAACTTGTAAAGAGCTTCCTTCTGATTGCCTCCATTGTTTCAGGGCAGAATTGTTTTTGAATGACTTCTATCAGCTTTAACAGGATGTTGCTTATTTACAGCCATGGAGTTGCCTTTCCAATGGCTGAGTTTAGAAGCCAACTGGTTAGAAAATTTGCACAGCAAATCCTTTGTGATCATTATCCTAACAAGCAGAAACCAGTGTTAAGTTATTGCAGCTAAGTCTGCCATCGTTACTGTTAATTAATTTCAATTTACAGGTTGTGTCACTGGTGTGTTTCAGAAGCTCAGCTGTTATCTGCCTGTCAGAGATCAGTCAAATTTATCAAGTATGACTCAAGAAATTCCCCAAAAGCCTCCATACATAGCCAGTTCATAAGCTTGTGTGAGAAGATTCATGCTTGTATGAGATGAATCTTCTAACTATAGGGCCTAGCTGCAGGGGTGGAATGCTATAGCACTACGGTCTCTTACTGCACGTTATGGCCCGCCTGACGGGCAGATCAGGTTGCTTTCACCTGGGAAGTATCCTTCTACATCTGGACATGGCTTTGGCCAAGAGACTCAGTGGATTGAAGTTCTGACTTCAATAGAAGATAAGTGTGAGAGCGGCAGCGACCACAACTCTGGGCTTCTATAGTGAGTCATACACCAAGGGCGTGTCATAGAATCATACCACAGAATCAATTAGGTTGGAAAAGAACCCTAAGACCATCAAGTCCAACCATTAACCCAGCACTACCAAGTCCACCACTGAACCATGTTCCCAAAGTGCCACAAAGTGCCATATATGTTTTAAATACCTCCAGGGTTCATGAGTTAATTAGTTCCCTGAGCAGCTTGATCCAGCCTTGATCTCCCCTGTTGCAATTTGAGGCCATTTCCACTTGTTCCATCACTTTTAACCAGGGAGAAGAGACTGACCACTACCTCTCTGCAACCTCCAGTCAGGCTGCAGAAAGTGAGAAAGTCCCTTCTGAGACGCCTTTTCTCCAGGCTGAGCACCCCAGGTTCCTTCAGCTGCTCCTCATCAGACTCATGCTCCAGATTGCCACCACCTGCCCCTCACACAGCCTGGCTGCAGGTTCCCGTTAGAGGGTGAGTAAATCAGCTGCTGTCTTGGGATCCTTGATGCGAACAGAGATCCTGCCGCAGAATTAGCACATCAGTGGCAGAAAGGGTCAGGCTCTGTCACACTGAATTTGGGCTACAATAGGAGCTGTTTCAATATGAAGCTCCTAATACTCACTTTTAAGTTCTCCTTACAGGTTTACTATACCAGTTATAACAGTGCTATAGAGAGGGTGAGACCGAGTTTGCATTGGCCTCCTGATTTGATGGTATTTGATGAAGTCCTACATTTTCATTTGATTTCTTCCTCATTCATCTGCTATAAGCCCCAGCTCTTCGATGTTCCTGCAGATATTTATTATCGATGGTGTGTGTAGTGTGTCTCGTGTGAAATGGCTGTGCTGACTCATCACCTCCACCTCGAAGGGAACGGGAGATCCTGAGTTCGTGTGCAACCTTGCCAGGAAAAGCAAAATGTGTTAAATAGCCTCTAAATCATATAACACCTTTAGATTTGGGTGTCTTTGTAAGCACGTTGCAACGATGGCGGTAGCGTTTCTGAACGCAGTGCTTTAGCGAGGGGGGAGAGAGCATGGAGGTGTCGCGGACCCTGCAGACGCGGGCGGCGAATAGTGCCTTCGAGGAAGGTTATCGGTGGTACCCGAGCGACTGAGGATGGAACGGGAGCTGCAAACGAGAACCACCGAGGGTACGGAAGGGTCGGACCGCCTGCCCGAGCCGCGGCCGCACCACCCAGATGCCGCCGCCAGGGGTCCCCACGGGCCGGGCGGGCGCACCGCCCGCTCGGGGGCGGGCCGGGCCATCAGCTGACCGGCCCCGCCGCACCGCTCCCGGAGCCGCCGCAGATCAGTCGCTTTCCTCAGCAGCGACGCGGCCTCGAGGATTTACAGTTGGACCCCGCCGCGTCTCGCCGGCCGGCATCCCTCTTTCCCCTCCTTCCTTCCTTCTTTCCTCCCTCCCCACTCCCGGCCGCCGCGATGCTGCCCCACTTAGCCGTCCTGCTGCTGGCCGCCGGCGCCGCCCGGGCTCTCGAGGTAAGCGGGGCAGGAGGCGGCCGGGCGGGGGCTTCCCCGCCACCCTCTGCCGCTTCTTCGAGGCTTTGTCTGTCCGCAGCCTCCCCCGCGGCGTGGGCTTGGCCGCGGCGGGGCGGGCGGGGGTTGCCTTCCCCAGGGTGCTCCATTCCCAGCTGCCGCCGCTCTCCCTCCGCCGAACAATAGGAGCGGTGAGCCGGGGGTTGGCGGAGGCATCGGGTAGGGAGCGGGCTGGGAACTCGCGGGTCTGGCGCCCCCGGCCCTACCGCGCGTGTCCGGCTCCCAGCGCTGGTTGGGCTGCCACTGCGGTGCTCCGTTAACTTCTGCCGCCGCCCGCCTCCGGCGGCAGCGGGCAGGGGTCGGTGGACAGTGCTGCGTGGGGACGGCAGGGGCGCCGGCTCTGCTTGTGGGGTTGTCTCCGCCGGGGGCTAGGGAAGGGGAAACCTCCCACGCGAGCGGGCACGCCGCGGGCGGGTGACCCGGTGGCATCCCCCGATGGGGCGGGGGCTAGGGGCGCGGAGCCAGGCTGCCAGCGGGGGACCCGAGGGCGTCCCCCCGGGGGGGAGCGGAGCGGATCCGGTGGCATTCCCCCGATGGGGCTGGGGCTGGGCTGCGGGCGGGGGCGGCGCAGGTGTGCAGGGCGGTGGCGGGAGCTCCCTGCCAGCTAGCGCAGTGTCCCCGCGGGAAGGCGGTGGCCGGGGGGCGGTGGCCGGGGCCGGTCCGAACCCCCCCGCAGGCCGGCGGCGCGGGAAGATGGCGCCTCTGCAGTGCAGCAGAGAGGAGGCGCCGGCAGCCCGCGCCCCTCCGCTGCCGCCTCTGCCCGCCCTCTTTCCTTCCCTCCCTGGGCGCGGCTCCGCCCGCCCCTGTCGGGCGGTACCTCCGTCGGGTCCCCCTCTGGGTGGGGCGGGAGCTGGAGGTCCCCCTGCGCCCTCCGTCCGGGAGTGTACGCGCATCCCGGTCCCCTGTGGGGTGGGCTGAGCGCAAGCTCGGACCCTAGAGGAGCTGGCACGGCTGGGTGTCGGTTCTTCCCTGCTGACAGATCTCAAAAAAGAAGGTGTGGGAGGAGTGAGTCACCTCCTGGTCTCCTTCGCTCCCTGCTTGCCACACTAAGGCCTGAAGATCTCGGCTTCTGTCCTCCTCCAGTGTCAGTCCCCCTTCTCTCGGAGGGTCAGGGGCTGGGTGGGGGTGAGGTGGATGGCAGTATTTAGCCTGATAGCAGAGACGGATGTTCGCGGTCCCCCCAGGGCATGGGCATGCAGGTCTGTGGCTCAGGTGCCCTTCCTAGGAGGGACCCAGTACCCGATGAGTAAGAGGAGACAGCTTCATACCAGCCCTCCGTCCCTGCAGCCAAGGCTGCCATCCACAGGCTCTTGCTTTGAGGCATGATCTTGCCAACATTGAGCAGGATGTATCAAGCTGAGCAGTTCAACAGACGCTCAGACGTTTAAAGTTTCCAGTTGTAGGACTCACTGGGGTTTTAGCAGCTTCTTGCAACCATTTGTTATCTGAATGCAATAGAAGGAAATGTCTGCCTTGGGTGTGTAGCTTAAGTGAAAAATGAGGTTTTAGGATTGAGACCATGCTTCCGGATAAACCATAGAAGGACAGGCTTTCCTGTTGGGTTCTTGTAGCCCTGGCCTTACAGATAGGTGTGTAGGTGTTGCCACTGTAAAGGTGCGGGAAGAAAGGAGGCTTGGATTTTGCACCAGAACTGTTCAGGACGACTCAGAGACCTCTGCAGTGGTGTCTGCCTTAGTGATAGCCAGAATTTTGAGAGACATCCTCTGCCTGGAAGCATTTACTGAAACGGACACTGATATTTATGCAGAAGCTTTCTGTCTTGTTCTGTCATTCCATATGAATGTTTGAGGCTTGGCATTTATCCCTTTCCTTTATGTTTGATGGTGGAGTAGATTATACCATCTAGTCTTCTTGTGAGAAAGCATTTGTCAGTCTTGATACTGTAAGATTGATGCTTTGAGCAAGCCTCTTGTTTTTATAACACTAAAATATTTCATAATAGAAATTGCATGTGTGCATATTCTGCACTTGAACTATCTTTTTATGCTAAAAGGTGAAATTTTTATGTTTGAATTAGATTTTTCTGTAGATCTCTTTTCTGAAATGATATGCTTTTCCTGCCATTTTAACAAATGCTTTCTGGAAAGCAGCAAAGGACCTTTATTTTGCTTTCCTTGGGAAATGGTTTAAGGAAGAGAGAAAGCAGGAACAAAACAAATTCTTTCTATATTACACGTGAAGAATTCCTTTCTAAAATTGCAGGTAGATTAATAGTGATTTAACATCTTTAAAGGAAATATTCTGTGGTGATGTCTTGGTGATGCCATGGCTGCTTAGCATATTACTTCTGACACTCATGTGAATCATACTCACCAGGGTTAGGAAATCCATTGGCTGAGAGATATCATGGTTTGTGAAACTGCCATATTCTGCAGTAGCTATTTTTGCATTTAATCTCTTTCAGTAATTATCTGATTTTAGTAGATAAATGCAACAGACAGTAACTAGCCTTGTGAATTTGTGTGAATGATCCTGGTTTCTAAATCAAGATTTCCTCTCGTTAGCACACTGAGGTTTCTGCCATGGCTGTTCTGCTCGCTGCTCTAGATGCATGTTTCTAAGCAAGACTCCTTTACCAGCTGACTGGAATGAAATTGTTAAGGTATTGGTATCATACAAGCTGACCCTCAGAAAAAAGACAAAAAGGATGTTGCTTGACAGGATTTTTCTTTAAACTGGATAATGTAGTGTTTATAGGTTCTTGCTTTTGTTATTTTAGCATTTTTTGCTTGTTTGTTTTTTAGTAGAAGGCCCCAAATATTTCTTTCTTCATTGTTTAGTTTCCTAGTAGATATTTTGAGAAATATTTAAATGTGGGAAAGGGAGTGAAGCCTTTGCTTTGCTCCTATGACAGACTTTCAGTTCCCCTTTCTGTTGATTCTGTTCCCAGATTCCCGTGGCAAAGGTTTCCATTTGTTGCAGGGTCCCTTTTGCACTTTTATTTAAGATGCTGACATGGGGTGGGTGGCTGAATGAGTACATAGGGCAGGCTCTCTGGGCTCTGGTGCACCATCAGGATCCTTGGCAGTCAGGTGGACAAATGAGTGAGTGAAAAAAGGAAGCTTCTCCCTCACTTTCTCATTTGTCTTGTGTTTGATTAATGAGCAACAGACGATTTTGAGACTTGCATGATCTTCAGATGCCTTTTCTGTGGAAAAAACGTGATCAACTGCTGTGCTTCTTCACAAAACCTGTATGAAAACCTGTATGAAAACCTGAGGAAGCTGACAAGAACTTCACATCTTTAAATTTTAAGTTTTTCCTCATGAGTGGTTTGTGTGACTGATGTAAACCATCTCCCTTACCCACTTTTAATTGATCAGTGCTGAACTATAGGACAAACCCACAAGAAAAATAGATCTCTTTTGGCTGTTCATGACTTGCTCTTTGCATGTATTTAATAAACTGGGAAGGATAGTAAACAGTTTGATTTAGAAGTTATATGAAGAAAAGGTATGATGATTTCTTTTAATTAGTAGTTCTTTTCCAAGACAAAGCTTAGCAAAATAGCTGAAGAATGTAGTAACTTCATCTAATTGCTTGACAAAATGACGGCTGTTTCTCTGAGCAGAATAATTATTTTTAGTGACTCAGTAAAATAATTAACACAAGCTGTTGGGTGTGGAGGTTTGGTCAAGAAACTGGTAGATAGGGTCACCTGAAGCAGATCTCTGGTATGACCCTATGCCAAAGCAGGGCCAGCTCTGGGATCAGACCACGCTGCATGGGGCTTTCTGCAGTTGAGTCTTGAAAATGCAGCTCTAAGGACAGAACCTGTGCCACCTCCCTGGGTAGCCTACTCCATCCACTGTTTGGTTGGTTCACCTGTGTTGAAATTCTTTAGGCTTAATTGACATTCTTTGTCCTGAATACTCTGAATGATGTAATTTTGACACATTCCAAAAAAGGTATACAATAACCAGAAGTTGAAAAAAATTGTTTGGGTTTAATAAATAAAAATCGTATTTGTCAAATGTCCATGTATATGTATATACATGTATACATACACATAATGCATTAAAACACATTATGTATCAAGATAATGTATGCAGAGATATTTAACCCCTGAACATATTTGCATGTATAATGTATTACATCTAACATTACTGTATGCATACATCTGTGTCTTATTAGTGCACAGAGTGTATTAAACCAGAAGGCACTTAAATACCTCTTTACATCCAGGCAATGAAGAGATGAAGACTGCTGCTGATAAAAATATAATTGGGTTTATATACGGTAATTGGTTCATTTAAGTTGTTAGGTGAGATGTCTAGTGTGGTTTTAACAAGTAAGCCTAGAGCTGTGCTTTATTGGATTTAAATTCCGAGGATTTTGAAAAAATTCCTGTGGTATAAGAAGATTAAAAGTAAAGCAAATTGAAAAGATACTGAACGAGGACTTTCTGTAAGCTTGACTAACTCTTAGAACGTGTTCTTATGATGAGAGTTTACAACAGTTGCTGCCAGGCTGAGGAATGCCAGGAACAATGTTGATAGCAAGCTTGAGCCTGCAATAATTTGGAGTCAAAGGACTCTTAAGAGCAGTTAAACTTTCACTCTGACCTGTTTTTTGTTTAAAACTGAATGCAGTCTGATGAGTCCTCATTCTCACAACCTGATCTGGAGTCTGGCTGTCTTCCCTTAACTGTCCTTCAATCTATAGTTGAGGTTTTGAAAGCACATTTTCTGCCATTTGGAGGTACAGGCCAGCTGAGAATATCAGCCAGTATTGGCTGTGCGTGGCTTTGAGTCTTAAGCCCCTGAATAAATAATTTTTCTGCCCTTGATTGTAATGTGACATTGGTTCTGAAGCCTAGGTATTCTTCGTTTGGACTAAACCTTTAGAGAGGTACCTGATTATTAAATCTTGATGTAGATTCCAAAAGCTCTTAGATCCCTCCAGTCACTGAAAATATTTATCTTTCCATGTGAGAATTTACTCATAGAAAAAAAGAGAAACAAAATAGGTGGGGGTAATGGACTCTGTTCAAGGAGCTCAATTTAAATTACAGCAAAATAGTATGTTTGCGCATATATGTATATGAATGCCACACCTCAAGCTCCTTGCTGCATGGAGGATATAGGACTGTTTTGATTCTGCTCTTTTTAGCAGGACAATGATTCAAGTAATTACAAACCAAAAATTTCACGTGATGGAAATTAGGGTAAGGGGCAGTACACTCCACAGGTTGTAATCAGTGCAGTGGCTTGCCAAATGTGCCTTCCAGGTGACAAGCACATCTTGGGGTGTGAAAGTAAAGGTATTAAAGTGAGTGATTTTTCTAGAAGGGTGGAAAACCTTACACCAGCTACTGACAGTAAGGTCACCACTGTTCTGTGGTTGTGTGCTGCAGGTTTCCTGCCCTGCACTGATTAACAGAAACAGGACTGAGCAATAGGTGTGGATGTTGCTGGTTTTTTTTACTGGAGCTCCCAGTGTAACAGTTTTGTGAGTGTTCTGACTTCTTCAGCTGGGAAGTAGGACTTCTGGCATTGTTTTCCTGATGGTCCTCACAGCAAGTTCAGAACTTCATCCTCTCTTGAGTGTTGAATATTAAAAGGGTAAGTAAGTATAGATCAAGGCTTTCCTAAAGAAGCAAAGTTTCAGGGTAAGTGATGGCATTCCATGGACCGTGGGGCAGCCAAGCTTTAAACAGCGGCGCACATGAGCCAGGGTGCTTTGTGGTTTTGCAGTCCAGCTGCTCATTCCATACACTAGTTAACCACTGGCCTGCAACTGAGCTCACTCAGGAGCTGGCTGCAAAGAGCTGCTCCTCCAGTGGCCACTGCACTGCAAGTGCTCTGTGACCCCTCTGTAGGCTGGTTTTACAGTCCTGTGCTGTGCTGAAAGGAATGAGCTGTACGTATTTTGGTAGGTCGTCATCTTCTGGTGGACATTTCAGAAACCTGAGTTGGAAACTGGCCACAGGCAGTCAAGCTGGCCCAACTGAAAAAGCAGGCAGCTTCTTTGGG
This sequence comes from Dasyornis broadbenti, assembly GCA_013397935.1. Lineage (NCBI taxonomy): Eukaryota > Metazoa > Chordata > Aves > Passeriformes > Dasyornithidae > Dasyornis > Dasyornis broadbenti. The sequence continues at coordinate 58,649 of VZRN01002335.1, forward strand.
GAAGAGGGCAACCTCCAAAACCACATTTATTGAAGTTTGTGCAATAACATTTAATTAAGGTGTTGGCTCCTTTGCCTTCCTCTGGTGACTTGCAGCAGGGCATGAACAGTCTTTTCACATAGCACTCCTCTAGTGTCTGATTTTTAAAACTTAGTGTCAAGTCACTGCAAAAAGGTAGAAATTTTCAAGGAAGTGCATTCAGGGATGGATGAGTCCACACAGTTCCCACTGACCCATCTTGAGCTAATCCAGATAGGAATTCCCTGTTCTTCACCTGGTTTTGTATTCCTCTAGAGCAGAGCTTATCTACTCAAGCACAGCAGATAGCATATGACAGGAATGGGGCAAAACTGGTTGTACCTGTTAGTAAAAGCATTTAAAAGTGGTTCCTTTTCAGAGCAGGCTACTGAAGTGATCGAGTATGACAATTTGTGTGATTTACAAAATCTATTTGGAATTGCAATAGTCAAACAAAGCACATGTTTAATAGGAGCTCAAGATGAGGGGAGTGTGGGAAATTGCTGTATTTTTGTGAAACTGTATTAATACTGGACTTCAAAGTTTTTGAAACTATGCAACAGGAGTTTACATGTACACAGCTTAAATTCAGGAAATACAGTTATTTGATTCTAATAGAGTTGAAGTATACCATTGACTTGTTGTGGTGAAAGTGAAAATTGCCACCTCATCCATGTCTAAAAGTTAGAATTAGTGTCCGATGGACATACACATTTAAAAAATAGAGATGGGGCAGGATTCTGGAGTTGTTTCCAATTTCCTTGTCATGCTATTACATTGTCTTTGTGCCTGCAGCAAACCTTCTTTTACCTTATTAGCACCATTTTAAAGTAGAGATTGCTCATTCTGAAGATTTAACCCTGTAAAATTGATTTTACTATTAATTATGGTCTCTGGAAAGGGGTGGGTTTTTTCCCCTGGTCAGACACCATGATACAGTTTTGTGACAAATGACTGGTGGCTAACTTATTTTCTTTTCTATGCTTGTTTATGTAAATTTATTTGTAGCTGCAATTTTGGATCTGAAATATGGAATCCTGAACTTATAGAATTATTGCATTCTGCTTTCTCATCATTCAAATGGTAACTATAAGCTATTTGATCCTTATGCCTTACCTGAAAATGAGGAGAGATAAGATTTTTTTAAAGTATTGTTAACGGTTTGATTCCATTGTAGTTACTTTTTAAAGCTCCTCATAAACTAAGTCATGGCTTCTAGTTGATTTTTCCTTGGAAAAACTTCTCTTTAGTATACATCCTATATAATATGTACATATTTGTCTATGTAAACAGTGGAAAATACAATATTATTAGGGGAAGGTAAATTGAGGAAGGGAAGAAAATGCAAAGCAATAAAAAGGTTGTGGCTTTTAAAGACCATTCATTATTTTGGGTGTTTTCTTTTGTTCTTCTGTATAGGTGTAATAAATTTAAATGTACTAAATGTTGATTGATTGTTGTCTAATTGCTGACTGCTTCCAGTATGGAAATGTGAGGGATTTGTGCATGCATGGTATTAGTGAGCATCTAGACCTGTCACATGCATTTAGCTGTTGCATTGTTTTAAAGTTTGTTTGATACTGTGCTGGTTTAGCTTGGCCCAGGTTTTTCTAGTGGGGGGGCCACAAAGATGGCTCCTGTGTGAAGCTTCTCGAAGTCTTCACCATGTCCAGCTCTGAGATGATGGACATGCTGCTGGGCCAATTAAAGATGTTGGTTATACCTCTGTGAAAACATTTAAGAAGAAATCAAAACAATGGGTGCACGCACTTCCTTTTAGCCGGAGGAGGAGGAGGGGGTGAGAGTATGTGAGGGAAAACAACATGGAGAGACCAAGGTCAGTGGAGAAGGAGGGGGAGGGTGAGCTCCANTGCAGCCCATAGGAGCCCACGGGAAATGCTGAGCTCCACTCACAGCGTATGGGGAGGTACTTTATGCTGGGGTGGATGCCTGGAGGAGACCGTGGTCCATAGGGAGTCCCAGTGGAGAAACAGGCCTTGACTTGCACCCTGAGACTGAACTGAGTGCCCCACACTGGAGTGGGTGGGTGCCAGAGAGAGAGAGAGAGAGAGTGGTCCAGCAGAAATCCAGTAAAGAGAAGAAGCTCTGCTCCCGAGATGGAAAAGGCCTGGCTCGGAGGTCTGTACCCCTTGGAAGATGGACCCCACGCCACAGCAGTTTTGGGGAGACTGCTTGCCCATGGGGACACCATTGCATTGCAGCAGTGTCAGGCGGGCTGCCGACAGTGAGACCCATGGCTGCACAGAGGAGAAAAGCCTCTCCCCCGGCAGTGGAAGGAGATCTGGATGATGAACTGATCTGCCCCTGCTCCCCATGCCTTGTTCCCCTGTGCAGGTGCTGGGAAGGAGGGAGGGGGGTGAGTGGAGAAACATTGTCTTTGAAAGATTTATTTTGCTTCTCATTTACTCCTCTGACTCTGTTAGTCAATTAAAATCACCTTGCCACTTCAAGTTTAGTACTGTTTTGCCCATTGAGTGTGTCTTCTCCTGGGTTTCCTTATCTCAACTCATGAGCCCTGAGTGTGTGGGTGTTAATTTGTGGGGGCCCTGGCATTTGGCCAGGGTCAAACCACAACAGATATTCTTTTGCAGCTCTACCTTGTCTGTTCCCTGCCCAGTTCTCTTAATTATGAAGTGGAATAAATTTGCTTTTAATGACACATCTTTCAGCATCATAATTTCATTGTTTTCTTTTACCAGTTCTGTCCTCAGTTCCATTACGTCTTAAAAGGATGATGGTGCTGAAGTTGCTTAAAAACAAGCTTTTTAAACTGAGAATTTTGGAACTCCAAATTATCTTTCTTTCAGTGTGGCTTATCTCTTAGTACTTGCTTGCCAGCAATTTGCAGATTGCCATTTGTCTGTTATCCCAACATGCAGATTTATCATGAGGATGTCAGGTTTACTTCATTTTGAAAAAAGACAAACCAAAATAAAACAACCCCCCCACCAAATTACAATTGAATATTTAAATTTTATGCAGAAGGATAAGGTGGACAATTAGAGAGCCTAAAAGACCAAATAAGAGGCCCAGAAACACAAATATGTGTGTGAGAGAATTGTATTCTGAGGCAGTTTCTTTCACTTCTGTGTAGATTCATTTCAACTTTGATATAGTCTTCTTTTGTTCTCAGAGTGGTAATATAAGTTGTCAGGATTTTTCTCCTTTTTCCTGTCAGCCATAGCATCTGAAAAGTCAGTTTCTCCTTTTCCATGTGCAGTCACATATCTGAGCTGTGGAGGTGGAGCACCTCACCTTTCTCTGCCAGCCTCTTGTTGGAATCCAGGCTGAAGTGATATTTCTGACAAAAGTCAGCCTTGCCTGCATGAGTTTTATTTGGTGAGTGGCCAAGATGAGATGGGTGGGTGGGAGAGGGGCAGATGCTGTTCCTGCTGTGCCATCAGGGAATGAGGATTGCTGGCTTGCCCTGGCTGACTGTCTTCAGTACATTCCTGCTCTTGGTTTGGGAGGTGTTCATTTGGTCAGAAGAACTGGTGCCTTTCTGAAGGTGTTTGCAAGAAAATCCGGTGGACAGCTAAGCCTGGAGAGAAAATATGATTGCTGATGAGTAGCAGGATGAAATTAAATCAAAGCATTTTACTTTGAAATCAGTATAAACTATTTCTGAAAATATAGTCAAATGAGACTTGGCTTTGTCAAACACATTTAGATTAATTCATAGCTATAATACAAATGCTAAACTGTTTACAGAATTGCTGTGGGCAATGGCAAAAGTACTGAAGGTCAAGGCTCAGGCTCTAAAAATTGAGACTAGCATAGGTTGCTTGCCTCATCTGAAGCATCCGCTTTGATTTGAGTGAGGCTGGGCATGCTTGAATATCAATGCATGCATAAATGTTTGTAATGTCTTTTAAGAAAATTGTATCTCTTAACTGATAAGAGGAAGAAAGCTTTAATTAATCTGTCACTTGAAAGAAAACTTTGAAATAACGAAAGGCTTTATGTACTCCTTTTATGAGCAGAGAGAGAATATGTGACATACAGTGCTGTTGACTTGTGAGGCTCAACAGTAGTGGATGGGAACCCTGAGTTTTCTGTTATTGCTGTAAAACTAGTGTTTGACATTGAGTCTGATAATCAATGAACTGCCTCCTTTTAAAGAGGGATGTTGGGGCCTGGAGCCTGTATTGAGAGTAGGCCATCCTTTCAGAGAAGGGCATAGGGAAGAGAGAGCTGGGACAGAAATTGGTGTCTCTGATGGATAGAAATAATTAAAAAAAAAAAGTTGTAAAATTCCAACTCTGGAGGTAAAACCAGATGAGAAAAATAATCTAATTTGTCAAAATAAAGACTGAAAAGTGCCTTATTTGCCTCCATAAAGAAGAAATACCAGGCAAGAAAAGACATGCCAAGTACCCTGTCTGAAAGGCCTGCAGATAGGAAACGGAAGACATGTTTTTGGCAGTATAGGCCTGAGGCAAGCTGAGAAGATAAACAGTTTTTTTTGCCTTCAGATGTGATGACTGCAGAACCAGTTTTCCAAGGAGGTAAATACAAGATGTTTGGCTTCATTATCGTAAACAGGAGAAATGTAATAATAACCTATAATGTGTAAGAGGTCAGATCACATGTCTCTATTCTAATCATGGGATTTGAATTCTGTACCTACCTGGAACCAGATTTGAATGGTTTTCCTGAGTTGATGGGAAGAGGCAATAAACACCTTAAATGAGTGTTTTTGGAAAACTAGTGATTCTCTTGTAATAATCAAGGGGAAGAATAGAGAGAAAATATTACAAATTTATCTTTAGGTGGTTTAGCATTTCTTAATTAAAAAGCCTATGAATTTTGGTAATGTGTACCTTGCATATTCATCCTTTGTCTTTATTTTGATGAACAGTATATATCATAGGATACCAAGTTTTCTTCCTAAGCAAGGTGGTACAGAAATCTGGAACTGATGTGGTGTTTTTTTGAGTCAAAGTGTTCAGAAAAGAAAGGGGGAGTATGTTGAGCCAACTGTTCCCATGACTTCAATTATGTATAAAAAGCTCATAGAAATTCCATTGGGCAGTGTCTCAACATTTTCAGACCTATGCAGCCAAATCACTTAATGACATCTAAATTGTTAGGGTGTCAAGAACATGGGAGGCTTTGAATTTAGTGTGCCATAACCCCCTTGTTGTTCTGCTTGTGCTTTTAAAGGAGAAAATGCACCTGGGGCGAGAAGAGCATGCAGGGTGGTAGTGGCCTGCCTGCCTTGTTGTGATGTGGGTCTTGAAGTCCATAGGAGATGCTGTGCTGTGTATGAATTTTGCCTTTTTCTTTATGAAAGTGGGGAGGTCACAGTGCTCTGGAGATATTCCTTTACAATAATGTTTATTGATTTTGTGTTTGGAGACTTTATTTGAATAGTAGGTGGAGATGGGGGTGAGTGTCACTAATTGCATATGGGGAATTCTGCCTACACAGGTACATCTTTCAGAGAGGGTTTATCTCTAGTCAGTGAGTGAGTATCAAGGCCAGAAGATTAAGAGAATGTAGAATTGAAATATGAGTTAAACTGAAGAGAGTTAAACTAAAATTATGCATGTCTTTTTAAATATAATTGTACAAATTTGTGCTGGTGGTTCGTTTTTAGTCTGGTTAGAAACTTTCTCTCCCCTCTATTTTTTGTTGTCTCAGACCTCAAATGATGCTTAGTTTCTTAATTAAAAAAACACCAACTGTGAAATTTTGGTGGTGGTTTTTTTTTTGGTTTTTTTTTTTTTTTTTTTTTTTGGTGGTTTTTTTTTTTTTTTTTTTTTGTTTTTTTTTTTTTTTTTTTAAAACNGGAGTGATTTTGTGTGTTTCTGTTTCAGTTTTAATTTTTATTTTTACAGAACCCTTCATAGTTTCTTCTTCAATGTACTTTAAAAGGTATTCTTGAAACTTCCCATACTGAGTCTCCCATTTTCTGGTGCTTAAAATAGTGACTGTTGTTGGTCTTTTTGCTTTTGGTATTAGCAGATTTATATGCAATATGAGGTGTTAGTTATGTGCCGTGCCTAGATTTGGTTTAAGGATGCAAGATTAGATTCTCTTATAAGGAACAATAATGGGCAAGTGGCTTGTGAAGCAATAATTGACAAGTTAATTGCATGAGTTTCATGTAGCTTTAAAAAATCCCCACAAGCAGCCAAGAAATGGAAAGGATATAATGGCTTTGTTTTCAAAAGCAGCACACTAGTTATGAATTTGTGTTTGCAGAACAAAGTCAATAATGCAGTTCTACAGCTTGTGTTGTTTTGATTAGGTACTCAGAAATGCTTATCATAATTGCTGGATCACTGGCACTCACAACACACAGCTGGGATTTTTTGGGAAAGTGCTTGCTTAGAGTATACCACAGGAGTGTTGGAAAAATGAAATTTTATTTTGACATAGCTAAAAATGCAGTGTTAATGAAAGAGAGATTGTAATTTAGAATAAGAGTGCTTCATCTCAGTGTCCCCTCAGTTTTCAGTAAACTTTTTAGTTTTGTAGCTGGTTTCCTTGCTAATGCAAGGCATATTATGACTTCTGTGAAGAAACATTTGGTATGCACACAGGTTTATTTCTTTTTAATAAAAATGTATGCTTTTATGTAATGGTGGTAGTTCCTGTGGTTTTTTTAATTTGCTTGTTTTTCTGCATGTGGTTTGTTAGACCCATGTACTATGTAAATCCTTAACACCCTCCTGCCACTGACACATTTAGTAGTTGGAGTTATCTGCAGAACTACTTCTGAGTTAGAAAATGGATTTGGTTGCCTGAAACTGTTTGAAATTTGTAGTCCAGTTGTACTTGAAGGTACACATACAGCAAATATTTTATTAATGTTGGCTTAGCAGACACACCCATGTATCCGGGTGGATTTCTCTCTCTTCCCAGTTAATGGTGGGAGGTGATGAGAAAGGTGAATTAAAATTACATCCTTTGCTTGCCATGATTATCTCTGGGTAAGGTGATGCCTCCTAGGTGCCAGTGTTGGCTGTGGTGGTGGAAAGTCTTACAAACTCATATTCAGTCTTGTGCTTAGCATTTCCTCCACACCATCACTGCTGTGCCCCCCACCTCTGCTTCTTGGTCTCTGCTGCCCTGCTCAGTCCTCATCCTTGAAGCTGCAGTACCAGACATGGGGTTCAGCTGCATGTGATGGTTATCTTCCAGAAGCACCTCTTCTGGGCTCTCTGCTGATATGTTGCTTGCCATCCTGCTTTAATTTTTGGTTTGCAATAGCATGTGGGTATATTTGACATGGGTTGTTGTTTTCCCTTCTCTGTGTGCGAGCACATGCAGTTCCTACACAGATGATTTTTCTGAGGCGTCAGAAGGAAACAATTTTCTCTGAACGAAGTTTAGCTCTTAAGATGATCATGTTCTGGAGTGGGGGTGAGTGAGAGTCTGCTGATGCCCTTGTCTCCTGGGGAAGTCACAGCAGACCAAAGAGTAGGCTCTGGGAAGGCACTATAGTTCCCCTGTTAGCCACTTCTTTTTGTCAGCTTTGCCCATACGTTTATGAGGTGAGGCACTCCCAGTAGTTTTGAACAGTTATTATGGCTTTGAGGGACACATCCCCCTCTCCCCTGCAACTGATACCAGTTTTGAATGAGTTCATACTTCAAGTCAGTGGTGGTTGGTCTGCCAGCAGGTTTGATAGGTCTGTGGACTGTTTCTAATAACTGCCAAAGTAAGTGAGGAAAAAAGAACAGTTTCCATGAGCCTAGCTTTTCTGGACTAGGATGTGCATTTTTTACACCTATTTTTAGAGTCTCTTGGAACATGGAAGCAGTCATGCTGAGCCTTGTTTGGCTATGTGGCATGAGCTGCTATCAGCTGATAAATCCCAGTGAAAAGGCCTGTTAAGTCTTGAAGGGGAGAATACCACAGTGAAGCCTTGAAGATGAAGATAGCACAGTGAGCGCAGAGGAATGGAGTAGGTTGGTATTGTGGTTTGGGGAGGATTGGTGCAGCACATTGGTTTCAAGAAACTGTTGCAGCCTCACCTTGAGTCCCGTGTGCAGCTTTGGGCACCCCAATATAAGAAAGATCTAAAGCTTTGGAGAGCGTCCAATAGCTGGGATGAGGGCTGTGAAGATGGTGAAGGTTCTGGAGAGGAAGCTATATGAGGAAAAGCTGAGGGCACTTGATCTGTTCAGCCTGGAGAAGAGGCTGAGGAGAGGCCTCACTGCAGTCAGCAGCTTCCTCAGAAGGGGAAGGTCACTTCTCTGTGGTGACTAGTGACAGGACCCAAGGGAATGGCTGGAGCTGTGTCAAGGGATGTTTAGGTTGGATATTAAGAAAAGGTTTTTCACCCAGAGGTGGTTGGGCACTGGAACACACTCTCCAGGGAAGTGGTCATGGCCCCAAGGCTGCCAGAGTTCAAGAAGGATTTGGACAATGCTCTCACACACACGGTGGCATTCTTGGGGCTGTTCTGTGCAGGCACAGTAGTTGGACTTTTATAATTTTATGATTTGGCATTTTGTTTTGATTAAAGTTGGTGGCTTTATGCTGTGCCTGTACTGTCATTTATGTTTGAATTACGAGCATGTGTGGGGAGAAGGTGCTGTTGTGCTGGTGCACTGGGCTTGATGCTGTGCTGCAGAGTGCTTGGGATCACATCTTCCACAGTGGAACTCAACTAGATAGTATTCTTTAGGAGCACACCTGAAACATGCTGGCCCCTCACAGGTGCCAGCAGCATGTAACTGGACTAATTGTGATTGGAAATGAAGCTCACTGAGGACTGGTGGAAATAGTTTTGCTTTGCACATCCTCTCCATGTCTAATGCAGTTATAGCTGCAAGGCGGTGGGATGGCCAATGCCTTAAAACTGTGACAGCTTGTAGAAATACTCTGTTTATCTAAGGTAGTGTACCTGCCACACTGTAGTCAGAAATGTTAACAGGGCATGCTAAAAGAAAAAAGTGAGTGTGAAACTCCTTTGGAAATTTCCTTTTGATGGGTTGGTTTTTGTAAGGAGCTGCTGGCTCTCCTGTTTCCTGGTCTCACCTGTTTGATAAAAGCACTGGGTTTGCTGTCTCCATGGCCAGAACCTGTGGTTACATACCACTGTCCTTGTGCTAAGGCTACAAATAAAGGGGATTGGGGTATAAATAGTGTTTGCAAAGAGAGAAGTTTAGCTTGAAGAGAATGTTGTTTTTTGGTTTTTCTGCATCACTCCTCTTTTTATAGGGGGGGGAAAAGTGGTATGCAGCCATTTGGGGAAGACTGATTAAAGCAATCCATGTATCTTACAAAGCGTGTAGTGACTCTGTGTAATTTATGAACTCATTCCTCCAAGGGCATGGTCACATCCGCTGTTGCAAATGGAAATGTGCTGAGCAGGCATGTGTCTGGGACCCAGGCTCCCCAGGCATCCCTTCCAAGCCTTAGGGGCTTTGAGATTGTTTGTTCCTTAAAGGAGCAGTGCAAGAGCAAGGAACAGTTCCCTGCTTTGTGGTAGGTATTGCATTCTCTTCTGGCTGCGAAGCGGGTGTTTTAAGGATGTGGTTTGTGTGTTATGGTTGGATGTAGGCTATAGCTGGCAAAGCTTGATGCCTAACGTGCACCTATGTGTGTAGTTTTGGTTGGGTTTTTGGTTTTTATTTTTTCCTAAGTGCTGACTACTTAGAATGTAATGAAATTCAGAGAAATTATTAATCAAAACACAGAGAGTAGGTCAAATTTTCTTGTGTGGTTTGTTTTTGGTGAAGATGCTGAACAGCTCCATAGATGTGAAGATAAAATGACCCTTGCTATAAGGGGTAAAGATCATACAGTGTAAACATGAAATAGGTGAAATTCAAGTCTGAAATGGCACTGCAGGCTGTTGAGGTAGCAGACCGTGTGCTTGTGTGTTGTGTATGCATATTAAAGATAACTAATATTAATTATGATTAGCTGTCTAGTGCGTGTCTGAGGAGAGAGTCAGATGGACGGGGCTCATTAGTACCTCTGAATTCGTATTTGCTTGAGTAGCAAATGTATGCTTGGGGTTATCTTACACACCCTCCCTTTTAATAAACAGTATATTAAATTCATCCTGCTTATAGTATCCTGAAGTTTACCTCTAGAGTAACAGAATGGAAGGTGGAGTGTAGCAGCTGGGGTAATACTGAGATCTGACTTTATTTGCTTTGATTGTGTCTGCACAAGGAAATATAATGTCAGCTCCCTGGCATCAGGCAAAATCGCGATAGTGACAGCACATGTGTAGGGTTGAACACTCCAGCTCTTGGTGGTAAATGCAGCAAACAAAAGCATCTCTAGAAAATGAAAATGTTACACAATTAAAAAAATAAATAGAATCTACCTTGACACTTTTACATAGGTCAGTAAAGATTTCAAAGAACGTATCTGTATTTTCATGCTCTTTTGTTGAAAGTTGTGATGCTTATAAATTACTATCTAATACTGTGCTGTTAAGTCCTCTTCACTGAGCGCCTGAATTATTTCTCAGCTTTTATCTTTTACTTCTTCCTAAGAACAATGCAATTAGGTTTAGCAGCGCAGTTCAGATGCTATGCTTGAGGTAGTTCTTAATAATTTTTTATCAGAAACACCAATTTATAATTAAATTAATTTATGGTCAAATACTCAGGTGACTTGCAGAAAGGCTAATGCTCTAGCATCATGTATTTTTCAGAGTTTTTACCAGACTAATTAAAATGCTACTCATCTATTCTTACATTTTTCTAAAATTAACAATCTGTTGAGAGTTTTCAGCTGTCTATTGTTTTTTCTTTTAGATTTGCTTAATTAAAATAAGAATTAAGAAGAAATATAACTATCATCGTTTCTGTAATTTCAAAAACTTTTAATGAGCAGCTCACTTATGGCCCTTTATTAGAAGTGTTTTTTAGCATTGCATAAAAATTTTACAATCTTGAAAGAGAGGTTTGGACAGAACTGCAATGTCTTCTTTCAGCAACTGCTGTATTTCCCAGCGTGATTCTTGAAAGTGCAAAAATAATCAAGGTACACAATGCAAGAAGAGAAAACCATGGTCAGTTATTGTCATATAGGTGATAGTCCTAGTTTGATGTTTCACTGGTATACTCATTTTTTCTTGATTACCTGGAGAGCTTCAGTTTTTAGTCTGCTGGGAATAAGGAATAATTGTGCATTATGTGGGATACTGTTCTTTCAGTGCAGCATATTTCTCTGCTAATTATCTGTTGAGTCAACCAATGGTATATATTTTAAAACAGTGAAATTAAATGAATGCCAGTTAAAAATCTGGTCCTCCAGATGGAATAAATGACAAGGTATAATTGAAGCAAATACTACATTGATTTGCATTTTGCGTATCTTGAAGCTGAATGTACTTAGAGAAGCGGTGAATGTGTACAGTACATGCACTTCTCTAGCCACTGCAACACTGATTGCTAGTGTGCCTTCCTCAGTCGTTGTTATTGCTCAAAGAGATACTCTGTTTTACCTGTAATTGCAAATAAATCAGGCTGACAGAGATGCCACTACACTGGGCTCTGCTGCGTGTCAGGGCCTTAGAAACAAGAAAAGGTTGGAGCTGTAAGGGTATGAAGAGGAATAGCTGGATGCCGCAGCTTACCTCTGAACAGCAGGCTTTTCTTCTGCAGAGAGCAAGCAATTTTTTCAGAAGTGTAATGAACCTTAATGGATAGCAGTAATATTCTCACCAAAGCATTACATCTGGCTTTCAGATGTTTACTGGAATTGCTGTGCCAGTGTTAGGTTAGCAGCAGAGGGAAAATGTACAGAGGTGGCTGACGAAAACCCAAATGTTGAGTTGCTGCTCTCGAATGAGGATAAGAGGAAAAGTAAAATGTTCTGCCCATCTTGGAAAGAGATGACTTGCCTTGGTCTGAGGTAGGTTCTCTGGAGGGTGATCTTTGGTCTGCTCTTAGGAGCTGAAAATATATATAAACCCAAGTTCATGTAGCTGCTGTTGTATGAATAGCATGAAGTTATTAATGTTTGATATTGATAGGCAGTGATACATTATTGCAGGGATGAAGAGACTGAGGCATGGGCTTTATGCAGTAGTTGAGATGGGTTTATATGTGTGTCCCTCTGTCATCTGCCACAATTAGATTTGAAGAGCCTTGTGAAACCTAGACTGAGGTTGCTTGTGATTCAGGATACAGAAAAACCAGATACAAAATTTGATGACAGAGGAAATGTTTGACTGTGATAGCAGGACTCCTAAACCTATATATACTGGAATCTCAGCACTCTGACATGAAAACACTTCCTATTTATATTACATTTTAGGCTTTAATGTGTCACTTGAGACTATGTGCTTGCAGCTTCAGCACTTACGATTTATTGAGGATATCATTCCATATTTTATAGTAATGTCAAGTGAGGCAAATAGCATCAGTCATGTGCTCTGATGGACACAGCCCTGAACAGCAGGGCAGAGTGTGTTGGGCCCAAGGTGGACCCAGCCTTTGTGGTTCAGCTTCAGAGCTCTGCTGCTTGAGGAATGAAGACTATCATATGCAGGCCATGTGGTATCATAGAGACTATGGGCAGCTAGTTTTGGGGCGTGGGATAACATTATTTACGCATGTTAACTTTTCAGTCAAGGGAGAATCTTGCCAGCCTGGGATTCATCCTTTTTTCCTGCACTTCTACTGTACCAAGTTCATCCTGAAATGGAAGAAAACAGCTCTGAAAATAAATACAGCATTGTTGTGTGTAAGATTATATGCTGTGCTTAGGCTTGGGAGTTTTGGGGTCCTGTGGTATGCAGTAATTGTGCAAGAAGAAGAATTCAAGGTGGTTTAAGTTTTGAAGTTTTAACTAGCCAACACATGCACAGTAGTCACTACCAATAATTTTATTCTTGTGCCATAACTGAAGTTAAAATGAGTGTAAATGAGAAATACTAGGAGCCATTTGAATTTTTCTGTCTATCAGGCACTCAAAATAATTCTGTTTTAGAGGTGGATGGTGTTTTATATGGCTGCTTGGCCTTTAAGGATTATTCTTCTCGGAAAGAACATCTATTATTGCTGTATCCTTACAATTTCTGTTCAGTTAAGATAAAAATAAAGTGCTGGAGTTGTGTTTATAGTCAGGAGTCGTAATAAAAAGAGCAGCCAAAATCAGGCTTTTTTTTTGTCATTGACTTCATTTTCAGTGGTGTAGCTATTAAAAACCCACAATATACTTGTTTTCAGTTATTTTCAGTCAGTGTTGCATCTGCACAAGAAGGGAAAGAGGTTTCTTTTTTAGTATACTGTGCGTTTTCCGCATGTTCATGCTAACAGTTCCCACAGAAATGCCCCACTTCCCAGGTGCCCTGGCATAACAGGGACAAGGCTCTGTGAGGGCAACTGAATGACGAGGACGATAGTTCATCTAGCAGGGAGGTGTTGCTGAGGTGGAGTCGGCCTATGCTGTGTGTCAGAATTGGTTCCATAAAAGACAAGAGATGGGACAATTCACTTCTAAGTGCAGGAACAGGCTTGTCCCAATGTGCTGGAAGATGAGCAGGTGGGGAAGATCAGCCAGGTTGAACAGAACAGCTGGAACTCAGGGGGGGAAAAAGAAATAGTTTATGACCTTTGGAAGAAAGGGAGGGAAACTCAGGAAGACTGCAAGGATGTCATGATTTTATGTGGGGAGAAAATTAGAAGGGACACAGCTCAACTACAACTTAATCTGGCTACTGCTATAAAGACAATAAAAAATGTTTTTATAAATATACTCGCAGGAACAGGAGGGTTAACAGAGAATCCCCATCCTTTATTGGACGCACAGGGAAACGTGCTGACAAAGGATGAGAAAAGGCTGAGGTACTTAATGCCTTCTTTACCTCTATCTTTAATAGTAAGACTCATTGTTCCCTCAGTACCCAGCCCCTGGAGCTGGAAGATGGGGGATGGGAAGCAGAATGAAGCCCTGAAGCCCCAAGGTTAAATGGTCAGTAAGCTGCTACACCCCTTAGACATACACAGCTATGGCACCAGATGGGATCCAGGGGAAGTTCAGGGGAGATCTTAACACTCTGCCTTGATAGGAGGTTGTAACCAGGTGGGGGTTGGGCTCATCTCCCAGTAACAAGCGATATGACAAGAGGAAAAAAAAACAGAGCATAAAATTGTAGCAATAGTAAATGGCCTCAAGTTGCACCAGGGGATGTTTAGATTGGGTGTATGAAAAATTTCTTCACTGAAAGGGCTGTCAAGCACTGGAACAGATTGCTCAGGGCGATGGTGGAGGCACCATCCCTAGAGGGATTTAAAATATCTTTTGTTGTGCTTTAGGAATGATATCCCCCAATTCAGTGCTCCCATTAAGACTCCCAAACCAGACACAGCTCACTGGCTCCCTGCCTCCACCTTCCACTCCCCGTTCTTGCTCCGGGGTGGAATTGAGAATTGGAGGCACAAAAAGGTGAAAATCATGGGGTGAGATAAGAACAATTTACTGGAAAAAGCAATGAAATAAGAAAAATAAACAGTAAGAGCAACAATCAAAAGGTATAGGACAAATGATTTATATGATTTATATGGACCATTTCTCTTGCCACCATGTGAAATGATATCAAATAATAGTGGTCTGGCCATGCCCTCTTCCTGGCTACTGTAAAAAATTAACCCTGCCCTGACTGAAACTAGAACACGTGTAGATGTAGCACTTAGGGGTGTCATTCAGTGGTACACAGCAGTGCTAGTGGAATGGTTGGACTTGATGGTGTTGAAGGTCTTTTCCAACTTAAATGGTTCTGAGATTCTCTAAGTACTTACATCTTATGCCTGTGTGTTAAGGGATGATGCCACAGCCAGTTACTGTCTGGAAGCCTGCCCTTAGATTAATTTGGTGGATTTAATTGATTTTCCACACATCCCCTCTTCCATAGCAAAATAAGCTTAGAGTCTGCATATTAATCAATGCATACGTTTTTCTTTTGTGTATTGTCCTCACTGCCAGTTAGTGATAATTAGGCTGTGGCTGTGTGTCATTGTTGCTGACAAACAGGTTTGCACAGACTCTTGCAGTGTGTTGCTGTGCTGTGGCTGTTCAATGTTATATACTGCCAGCGTGGGTGCTTGTGGATGCTTCTTAATCGATTCGGCCTCAATGCGACCCAGATCAAATTTTGCACTCTGTGATCTTGTTACGTCCACTCCCTGTACACTGAGTGTTTTGATGCTTGCCTTGCTGCACACAAATTTATTTTCTGATTTTTGTAATTTGTTTGTGATAAACTGAATGGAGAATTAGAAAATGGGTTAACATTTCTGTTAAAAAATAAAATCCCATGTGATCTATGTGCATATGTACCTTGGTTATGTTTCAGTTAGGTTAGTGTGGTAGTTCAAAATTGGTTATCTTGGCCCTTCACTGTGCTGCTGGAAGGAAGGTCAGGCTCTCAGGCTGGATTGGTGGCCCAGTGCATCACTGTTTTGACTTTTAGAAGCGGGTAGTCCCTGCGATTCTCTAATAATTGACATTGTTTTTCAAAACTGGAAGTCAACAGAACATCCTCTTGGTGTTGGTCTGTCTTGTGAGTATTTTGATTTATAAGTAGTTTCTGTAGCTTCAGTGGTAACTGATTTTGCAGGGAAGCATCATTCTGCTCTGGGGAAATGAGAGATGCTCCTCACTGGTGCTTTGATCTGGTTGGGTTAGGATAATTTCATACTTCATGTGGGGGTCTTTGTGGGACACTATCCTGAATTTACTGTTTGTTTTGTTTGTGAGAAAATAAATCCCCCCTTTACTATTTAAATTGTGTCCTTGGCAAACTGGCTAGAGTCTGTATTCCCCAGTGGATTTAGCTGGTGTATGAGATTAAATTGTCATTGCTGTACCAATGTGTACGTAGTATACAGTATTGCAGTCTTGTTTGTGCAGGAAAAATAAAAGGCTCCTTTTTGTTTACCTCTTCTCACCTGCTCAGAATTCAGAGATAGGTCTTCTATACTGCCTGTGTACTGTTTTTTATAAGGAGTAATACCGCTTTGCATTCTTTCATTTATTTTTGTGTTCCTTGAATCTTGGTAGGCATTTACATTGAAACTGTCTTTGTGAACGGCTTCCAAAACTGAACACAGTATTTAGCATTGACAAGTAGCAAAAGGTTTCTGTGATGCTTTAATCTTATATTTCCACCTTTCAAGAGTCAGCAGAACTGTCTGAGTAAGGTTTGCAAGTGGAATGGGCTAAAAGGTTATAAAAGTGGGAATAATTCTCCTCCTTTGCCATCCCCTCATTCTTGTCCTCCTCTTCCTTATGGCATTTGCTCTCTGAGAAGAGCCAGAATTGGTTTCTCCTGAAGGGACTTTTTGTTTTAGGGTCTATTTTTTGTTACAGCTTGTCCCATATTACTAATGGCAAGACATGTCCTCTTGTGGTAGAAGGATCTGCTTTCCATCCTTTGTGAGCTGTCCTGGGGAAAGAAAGAGGAAGGATTTGTTACCTTGCCTTTGCACATGTGCATTTTTTTACATAACAATGTAAAAAAATTGCCTGTGCAGGCTCAGAATGGAAACATCAGCCATGTAACACTGATCCCTTCCAAGAATAAATGCTTGAGTGTTTTTGTATTGTGCTGGAGATCTGGGATTCATGAAGGACTGAATGGCAGCTTGGGACAATGCAGGTTTTGTAGCCTTGTGCTGTTTTCAGTAGAATAAAGAATGAGGGAAGGAGTGCTCAAATGGTGGTCTGAAGAAGGTATTTGGTAAACAGAATTGATTTGGGGTGTTTGCTTTTCCAATAATTTGCTACCTCTCAAGTGATTTTCTCATAAAATTGTAGCAATAGTAAATTACATCATAACTTTATTTTTTTCTGACAGACTTTGCAAGCGGTTTAATATATAGCTAGCACCATAATAATAGCTCCATATCCCCAAATACAGATTTACGGAAGTTTGGGGGTTTTCTTCAGGTTTTTAAGTTTGTAAAGTTTTGTCTTCCTCAGTTGTGTGTTTGGAATGAAGTGATGCCAATGTTGGGTAAAGGCTCTGATTATTTTTAACGAGCTTGCTACCTAACTGAGAAAAGAAAGGGAAGAAGAAAGCTGAGTAATGTACTTTCTCAAACATTATTTTACTGTACGGTGTTAATGCAGGATGTCTGCTTTGCTGCATCTCCCAGGGAGGGTGGAGAGAGCCCTGCATGGCAGTGTTCCCAGCCTCTACAGTGACCCTGACACTTCGTGCTATTAGGACTTCTAAAAATGACTACCTAATTTTTCTAGTGAAAGATAATGTTTTGAGGGAGCAGGAAAGACATCCCTGTGAGGAATCTCACTGTAGAAGCATTTTTAGGTCTGTCCATCTTGCAGCTCTGACCCAGATTTTCAGCATACTTTGATAATACTCAAACACAGAAAGTTTTAAATGATTTAAACTCTTACAGGTCTTTAATTCAGTCTCTTCTTCAATGACGGTGATGGCTTTTCAATGGTGTTGTTTGGACATCTCTTATCAAAGTCTCTTATGTTTCCCACAATGCAAAAGTACCTGGCCAGTGACCTGAATAGTGCTGAACTTAGAAAATAAACTTCATGGTGGTTTTGACCTTCCCTTGTAGCTGCATCTAAAACCGTCTTTGTGTTGCTGTCCTGTACCTTGTCATTTCATGCAAGCCCTAGTGCAGGAGATAAAACAGTTATTTAGTGCTTCAGGTACTGCTGGTTGTATAACCATATTCATGTGTTGTGTATCACTGAAGTGGATTTATAGGGCTTGTTTATTCAGGGTAATTGTGTTTGATAGATTTTATTAAAAAGTTTTGAATCACAATTGGGTAGATGCATGTTTTGATAGCTCATATCTTATTTCTAAGAAAGTTCCTTGAGCTAGAGACAGAATGTAGTATCTGTGTGAGGAAGAGAGTTTTGCAAGTCCTGTGAGAACAGGCCAAAAAAGTCTGATGACATGACCACCCTGAAACCTTGCAAGCACTGGAGAAAATGCTTTCAATCCCTTACTTGTTTGAAAAGGCTAAGAACTGATGGCTTGACATTTAAACCAAATCTGCATTCAATTTATTCTTCTCTGTAATGTAGGAAGAAATATATGTTGTAGACTCTAAACTTGTCAGGCAAACTTATTCTGAAGATTTGCCGAGATGGTGGAAGGCCATACACCCATGTGTATGGAATCTAATTCACAGTGAACATGGAGGAAAAACAGTAACTGTGTTCTTCCTGTTAAAAGATGAGGAATTATTGTAGGAGTGCTAAAATTGTAACAGTTGTTTGCATTTGTAAATCAATAAAGTGAACGGATGTTTGCCAAAGTCAGGAGATGGTTAGAGGAAATAAAATACCTTTGTGACAATTTACCTCTCTGGGAGCCTGTGTAGTATAGATAGTATAGATACTTGTTTTCTCCCTTTGTGTAGCAAAAGAAAAATAAAGAGTATCTGAAACTAAGTATGTGTGTTTCTGATGATTCTCTTGGTTACCTTGAAACCACTTCAGCTGTCCTCATGGTTCTACAATGCAGGTAAAAACAGTGCTGGTGTTAATGGATGATATTTTGTATTGTTAGCAGAGGAAAGAACTGCATAATGTACACTGTCTGACTGCAGAGAGGGAGGATGAAAGGCCAAGTGGCCTTGTCAGCAAAAGGGAGAACTCTATTACTAGTTGTAATGAGTTGAGGAGCTCTTAAAAATACTGAGTTCTCAGAATACTGTGGTTGTGGGTGATTTGCTGATGTAGAAGCATACTGTTAGTAAAGTCCCCTTGGTATGTGTGTACATACTGTGAATGTAATACCAAGAATTGCTTTATTTGGAGTAAATCCTCAGGTTGGGGTCATGCGTTGTGCGGAGTGCCTCACCACTGCAGACTGAGTGTGATGAAGAACACTTACCTTGGCTAAGCCTAGGCTGAGCACAAGTAAGGAAACTGCCTTGTCTTCTCCTGATGGTTTCCAGGGCCTCTGGAGCCAGATACTGTACTGCTGCTGCTGTGCTGTTTTAAGCTGAACCCTCCTGATGTCTTGGCAAATGCTGGGAACTGTGCCCACATTCCTGAGCTTGTGGACAGGAAGGGGGAAGCTGGGAGGAGGTTGCTTCCTTACAGCTCACTGACAAGCTTGTCTTCTGCTGGAAGGTGGTTGTTGCCAGCTGGAAGGAGAAGGACTATAAGCTCCAGTGCAGATCTGTGGCCTTTTCACTTGTCTTGGGTTGAAAGCACTAAGTAATTCTTGGTGTCTTCCTGTATGAAGGTAGTGCTTGAGATGGTCTCAAGGCTCCCATGGAGATGGAGTCTTTCCTACTTGGAATTTGCTACTCTGCATTGTATTTTCAGGTCATCTTGATACTATTTTCTTAATTTAGCTGTGCCATGCTCAAGGAATCCTGCTGAAGTTATTGTGGCTGCTGAGCATGGCTGCTGCTGCTTTCCACAGCAGAACAGGGTAGGAAATGGAAGGAGAACTTGCAGGGAGTCTTCTGAAGGTGGGAATAGGAAGGCAGATGTAGGCTGCCTTAGATTACCTTAGCCTGTGCATGGAATAAGAGCAGTATATTAAGGTAATTACTGATGTCAGCTGTATTTTGTCCTGTGTTTTCAGTGGTACCGTTTCTTTCAATCTCTCAGCATAACAAGTGAAATGGAGCCTAGTTGTGTAAGATATCTTGGGTTTGAGGGTTTCTTGCCCTGAGTGTGAAAACGAATGTGTGCAACTTTCAGAGAGCATATTCTTTTGGAAGAGGAAGAAACATCCACAGAAGAGCCTTTGTTGCAGCTTGAGGCAACTTCTGCCAATGTAGGTCATAAGCACTTTTTCATATCTGCAAGATAAATCTGTGGAGAATTGGAGGAGAAATAAACTGTTGTGTTGTTGCTCTGTAGTATTTGTATTGTGGGCAACTCGTGTAGAGCTTGTGCTCCACATTTAGTACTCTTTGTCAAATTCCCTGTTAGGGGTCAGCATCCCTGCTTATAGTCCTTGAATGTTGCATCAAGCGAAATAAAATACATTATTTTTGCTTTCACTGCAAACTGTGACCTAGCTAGTCTTAAATAAAAGTTGATAGCCATTGTGCTTGTTTCTCTGTTAGTGTGTGGAAATTAGGCTTCCTTCTAGTTCCCACACAAGGCATTATTAGTGTTCAGTGGGATTTTCTGTACTAGAGCACCAGGCTCAGTAACCAAATAAAATTTTTTCTTCCCTGCCATTGTTGCAGTGTGCATGACATCTTTCATGGTGTAACTCATTCTTATTACATCTCAGTAAAGCAACAAGTAGGAGGTGGGAAAGCATAGTATTGTTTTCTCTTTCGTGATGACGGTTTATCAAAATGCTATAGCTGATGAGTGTCAAAAGCAAGATGATGTTTTAATCTCCCAGATAATTAATTTAAAAGACAAATGAAAAAATCTCCAAAAGGAAATTATTCTTTGAAGGATTTATATATTCTAAACAACAAAAATACAATGGAGCTAATTAGGGGAAAAAAAGCTCACTTTTCAAGTATGTGGTTCCAACATCATGAAAAACCCTGGAGAGTTTCTTGCCCTTTTTAGTAGAGGGCTAATGCTTTGGGGTTTTTTTATGCTTAATGATCTGTGGTGATTTTAATCTACTTATTGGTGAGGAAACAGCTCTTCATCTTTATTATGTCATCTTATTTGGATCAGTTCTCTCATATCTGGCAATAGTAGTTAACAATGGATAATCTCATTTATCTTCATAATTTGAGGATCTGAATGTTGCCTCCAAATTAATTTTAATCTTTTTCATGTAAATCTATTCAATTAATATGAATTTGAAATACAGTTTTTAAGGATGCTGCATTTGAATGCAGTGCTTCTCATGAGCATTCAAATCAAACGTGTGTGAGCATGTCTATTTTGCTATGGCGGTTGTCAAGACAGAGAGCAGCTGCTGTTAGTGTGTGGACCTAGAAGAGGACTCTGAGGCCTTAGTGTAGTTGAAGAACCAGAAAGTTATAGTCTGAATTTTTGGTTTCTGGTTCAGCTCTTCATTCAGTTGTTTCTCTGTCCTTGTCTGGATGAGAGATGTTTGTGTAAGATTCTGGCAACCACAATTAATAGCATAACTTCCCATAGAAGAGCAGGAGTTGTCAGGCACAGTTTTTCTTGTGTTTCAATGTTTTGCATAATTAAACTTGCATTACAATAACCTGTATTATTAGAAAATTACTGTAAGAATACCACACTGGAAGAGAGTTCTTGGAAAGTTCAGGATCTGGTTTCCCTGGCCCCCAGACCTAACCAACAGCCAGAGTATTCTGAGCTGAGTATAAGATCAGAAATCCGGAACTCATGGTGGGAGTATACCTTCTGAATAGGAAAGAGTGAGAGCATAAACAGGTACTCTGCTGTCTATTTGGTTAACATTCCAAATACTGAAATCAGTAAAGCTTTTGCTAAAGACAGTCTGTGGAAGAATTCAGATGAAGGCTGTATCTTTAAAGAGAACAGTTGCTGTAAGATACCAGAAGTAGGGTTTGAAAATTTAAATGTATATTTCAGAAAAATTAGTGTACTTCCTTAAGGTGGCTTTCATGTATTGGGAAGAGTGGTTTGAACGTTTTTTTTGTCTTGTCCCATATTTCTTCCTGCATATTAGTTGCTTTTCCCCTGTTGTTTTCTTGAATCTCATAATGCATTTTGGAAAGTCATAGGCTTGACATAACTATCTTTCTGATGATTGTGTCATTAGAGATTTGTTTTATTTGAGGCTGACTGAATTCCTTTAAGTCCAATTTTGTGTGGTTTTGCATAACTTTTTAAGCTGAAGAGTTGTGTTCTATAGAATAACTGGCTTGCATGGTCAAGCCTGTAACTTCTTTGATTTGTTATTTCCAATAAAATTGAGACTTCTGGCTTATATAATCTGTTTTTGTTGGTCTGTCATGATTGTGCAGAGGGGTATGTATGTAACATACCTGGTATGTGATCCCTGCCAAAGGGAGAATTGGTGTATTCCCATCATATATTACTGTTGCCCAGCCTGATGAAGAAAGCTGCTGGGTTGTTTCTGTGAGGGCTTCACTCTGCCTTTATTTGCTTGGTTTATTTCCTTACTCTTGTTTCTTGTTCATAAGTCCTGAAAAGGAACAGGTTCTTGGTTTTGAGCATTAGCACAATGGTATGAAGGTCATGTACAGTAGCATTTAAACATTAAAAGAATGTGCAGAATGCAAAATGTAGAGGTGAAACCTGAAGTGTGCCCAGTTGAGAGAATGAAAAAATATTTTATTTTTTCTCCAAACTGAGGAATCCTCTACCTTTTTCTGTTAAGGACTTCTGAAGATCTTTTTCTTTACTGCTTAAATTTCTATTGTTAATGTTTTATGTACGCAATAATGATGGTCTTGTCTTTGGTCTGGTGGATGAAATTAAATAAGCTGTCTGTGTCTGCTAGAGCCAGAAAGTAGCGAGATGGAGAAAAAGCTTTTTCTTGGAGACCATGGAAGTGGGACATAGCATCACAGGTTGATGGCCAGACTTTCTTTTGAATGTGGTACATGAATATTAGGAAAAAAAACCTCATGGACTAGCACCTCAAAAACCAGTAGCTGGGTGCACAGTGATATGAAAATAGCTTGTGTCTAGTGGGACAGTGAGGTTTGGGTGGGGTTTTTTTTGTTTGTTTTTCTTGTGTTTTTTAGTAACTGGTGACTCAAGTACCCTAAAAACAGATCCAGGGCCAGATCTGTTTCAGCATGGGATGTCTAGTAAAGCTGTATTAATTCCCTCATCACAGTTCTGTTGTGGAGAGATAAAATTTCATAGATTTTTATAGAGGAAGGATTGAGGAACTGTACTTTTAACTCAAAATGAATCAAGTCTGTAAACCATCTACTTGACTCTGTCAGGCTTTTGTGTATGCCTTTGAAAGTCATCCAGGTAGTGTGTTATGTTGTTTAATCCTGGTGTTGACAGATTAGTTCCTTCTGGCTTGCTTGTAGTGGTGTTTTTGTGTGCTAAAAAAAGGTTCGTCTAATTGGAGATGTGTTGGCATCTTGGGAAACTTACGTATTTCAGGAAGGATCTTCTGGACATGTTCTTCCTTGTAGCAGTCAGTGAGTCCTCATCATGCCAAACACTTGATGGTTAAAGTCAGCAAATGCCAGAAATAATCTTGTTATTTCATCTTCATGTTGTTTGCAGGATGAAATTGGGAAATTGTTATTTTTTAAAATATAATAATAATAATTCTAGTAATCCAACTAGTCAGACAGCTTGCAGAGAAGACTGAGTCACAGACTCACTGCTTGAGCAGAGAATAGTTCTGCATCAAAAGAAGATGAGAGGAACCTTTGGCATACATATAGAGTGCTGTCATAGTGCAAAATAGCTGAAACACCTCATGTTAAAACTGGTGAATTACATCAGACTTCTCACATGGCTCTCTTCAGATGTTTGTGGCTCAGCACAATGGCAGCAGAGGATGATTCCTTTCTGCATAATTTGGAGAATAACCTAAGTAATGTGGTCCATGGAAGAGTTTCTTTAGCAGTGTAGATGGTGCCTCTGTATCAAGGGCAGATAAAGAACTGTATGCGAGATAAGTAATAAAGAGAATAAAATACCCATCTCAAAGCTTCCTTTGAAATCCAGTTGACGCAGGGTGGAGGTCCTGTTTCACAAGGAAAAACCAGCTCTTCTGGCTGTGGTGAATTTTTCTCAGGTAGGGAGGGCTTTGGTCAGATTGGAATGTGGGAATAATCTGAGCAGGTTGGTTTCAACTTGCATTCTTTCTTGGAGAAGCTTACAAATGCATTGTATAGTTGCTGCACTGCAGTCATTCTGTAGATTTAGAGTAATTAGTTCAGTAATTTAGTGTTGTATTTCTACAACAGGAAAATGATGTAGGCCCACAGGATTTTCCAAATCTGAAAAATCTGGTATCTCTTTTTCAAGGAAGTTTGTTTAGGAAAACTCGTGTGCCTTGTATACTTTAACTCACTTTGTCTAATTACTGTATTGTCAAAAATATAGGGTGTTAGCACTGTGTAATAAATCAGTCATACAAGAATCATTCTTGGAAGTGTAACTCCAGTGTTGTGGGTTTTGTACTGTTTTTTAAAGTTGTTATTGTTAGTATTCATTTATTTTATTTAGAAAGTTTCACATCCAATTACTTAAACAGAGGCCTTTGAAATCATATTGTAATCTGTACTGTAAGCAAAGTTTACTGATTTGCCCATAGGGATCTAAAAAGATAAAAAAGAGTGCTGAAGAGGTAAATACTTTATTTCCTTTCTTCCTCCTTCAAAATGTTTCTAAAGATCCTTCTAGAACCCTGTACTAAGGCACATGGAAGACAGGGAGGTGATTCAAGACACCAGCATGGCTTCACCCGAGCGCAAGTCCTGCCTGACCAACCCAGTGGCTTTCTGTGATGGAATGACTACATCAGTAGACAAGGGAAGGGTTACAGATGTCATTTGTCTCAACTTCTGTAAAGTCTTTTAACTCAGTCCTCCCTCCTTTTCTCTAAATTGGAGAGATAAGGGTTCGATCAGTGGACTGGTAGATGGATAAGAAAGAGATTGGATAGTCACATCCAGAGGGTGGTGGTGGTCAATGGCTCAGAGTCCCGATGGACATCAGTGACCAGTGGTGTCCAACAGGGGTCTGTATTGTGATGAGTGATATTTAATATCTTCATTAATGACATAGAGGGATCGAGTGCACCCTCAGCAGATTTGGTGATGACACCAAGTTGAGTGATGCTGTTGCCACACCTGAAGGATGGGATGTCATCCAGAGAGACCAATGAGCTTGAGAAGTGGCCCATGGGAATCTCAATGGATTTAACAAACCAAGTGGAAGGTGCTACACCTGGGTCAGGGCAACCCCCCGTATCAATCCAGGCTGGGGACGAACAGATCCAGAGCAGCTGTACAAGAAGGATTTTGGTGGGTGAGAGGCTGGTCAAGACCTGACTGTGTGCACTGGGAGCCTGGAAACCTGCCGTGTGCTGGGCTGCACTCAAAGCTCTGTGGGCAGCAGGAGAGGGAGGTTGTGCCCCTCTTCTCCACTCTGGTGACGCCCCACCTGCAGAGCAGCATCCAGCTCTGGGGTCTCAGCACAGGACAGATGTGGACCTGTTGTGGCAAGTCCAGAGGAGGGGCACAAAAGTGATCGTGGGGATGGGACACCTCTCCTATGAAAATAGTCTGAGAGAATTGGGATTGTTCAGCCTGGAGAAGAGAAGGCGTCAGGCTGAACTTGTTGTGCTCTTTCAGTACCTGAAGGGAACTTACAAGAGAGATGGAGACACACTATTTTTAAGGGCCTGAAGTGACAGGACAAGGGGGAGTGGCTTCAAACTGACAGAGAGTAGGTTTTGATTAGATATGAGGAAGAAGTTCTTCCCTGTGAGGCTGGTGAAGTACTGGCACAGGTTGCCCAGAGACGCTGTGGCTGCCCCATCCTTAGAAGTGTTCAAGGCCAAGTTGGATGTGGCTCTGAGCAACCTGGTCTAGTGGAAGGTGTCCCTGCCCATGGCAGGGGCTTGGGATGAGATGGTCTTTAAAGGTCCCTTTGAACACAAGCTTTTCTATGATAAATTAAAGATATGACTCTGTGAGAGGTTGAGTAACAATAAATTTTTTGGATGGAGGGAAAATGTAAGCATCCCTGAAATGGAATGCCATCCTTTTACAAACTATCCTTTTGCAGCCCAGTTTTAGCAGGAAAAGTTGAAAAACAAATAGCATAAAAAAAGAATGAGGATACTATACAGAAAAATTCCTTTTCCATGAGATACTTAAGCATGATAGCAGAAATGTGATAAAAATTGTGAAGCTGTCTTACAGTCATCCACTACTTTGAATTAAAAATAAGTCAGTAAATTACTGAGCATTGACATTGGAGGGATAAAGTTCATTTAAGAAGCTGATGTTGCTCAAATGTTAACCTCTTTATCAAGTTCATTGAACTAGGATTGTTCTTCAATTTTTGTCTGAACAGATAGAATTTAGTTTTGTTTCATGTTGTTGAGTCTGGTTCTGCATATAGTAATTTTCCTTTTGACATCCTTCCCAGGTACACATGCATGGACATAGGTTTAAAATATAATTTACACCACCAAAAACCCCAGGTGCTTTAATATAAATGCAAACTAGAAGTTATGGCTTTTTTAATACTTGCTTTCACCTTGTAGTTTCAGTTTTGCAGCAGTGAGTTTCATGGGTATGAAAGGACCCCAGAAGTTTTTCCCCAGCCTGGAGTAGTTCTGTGGTCTGTTGCATTGCTGTGAAATGTGCTCTTATTTTTCTTCTACTTCATGTATTTATTTAAGATAAGTAATAGTGGCTTTGAGTGTTGGAATAGAAAATACCATGCTGGAATTAGATGGTTTACAGTGATTTATTTCAGTGCAAAACCTTGATTTGCCCTGTAAAACAATCTTGTGTTTGTTTTGGGGTAGTGACAGCCTTGCAGGTGATGAAATTTAAATGCAGATGCTTCTGCTCAAGTCTTGTAAATATCTCTTGTATGCACTTGATTGCTGGTTCACTCAGGTCTTTGGGGAAGGGAGCAGTCACCTCCCTGTTGCTCCACAAGATAGTGAACTCAGTCCTGGCATATTTTTGGTTTATTTTTGATACTTGATTTCAGAGTAGAGAAATGCCTGGGGATGGTTGGGGTGGCATTCTACAAGTACTTGGAATGTGACCTGAGGGAAGCACTAAAACTTAAGATGTATGGAATAGATACAACCTATACCTCAGGACCTTGTGAAGGGTGTGGGTGAGGAGAATGGTTGGCTGCCAGAAGATAGTTTTGAGAAGACTGTATTTTCCTCTGCAGACTTGCTTTTAAGTTATTTCTGGAGCAGTTGATCCTTGAGCTGCTGTGGAGATGTGAGTATTGTGCTGTTGTGGTGCATTTTGTCATCATTGTTTATGAAGCAGACCAGGAGGACAGTGCGCAGATATTTGGACTTGGGTTAAATAGGTTATAGTCAGGGCAAATAAACTTCTCTAGTTTTCTGGAAGCTATTTGATGGAGTCTGTTTCTCAACCAAAGTTTGGATGATGACTGTTTGTAAATTAGATATGGGTCTTCCCAGGCTTTTCTGCAGGTTAGGAAGGTGGTTCTTTCTGCAACTGTTTGCAATAAACGTTTGTCTTCCATGAGGAGCAACTGTACTGAGCAGTTTTATTGAGTAATCAGTAAAGCGTTTTTCTGACCTATTTCTACAGGCTGTTGACAACAGTAATCGTGGCTGCTGTTTTTATATGAACATTATACAATAAAATACTGTTTCTAAATTATTCATGTTGGTTTTGACAACCTCTTACTCCTTTTTATCTCTAAGGAAAAGTGAGGAGATGGAAAATTTTCCTTGGTTTGACAAAGAGCCATCCTAAAGTTGTGAGGAGACAATAATTTGGTATTCCCCCTTTTTGAATTTGGGTGGCTTTTTTTTTTTTCTTCTTTGGGTGGCTTTTTTTTTTTAACCTGATTGCATTTTTAAGAAAGGAAGAGATTTTTTCATTGTGTATCTACATGAGCAGGTTTATAAGTATAACTATTCTTTAAAGGAGTTGTGATCTGTGTAGATGCTAACAAAACTAGGAGGAGAAATATTTTATGGCTTAAATAAGATGTCTAGAGCAGAGTGTAAGAGAATACAGTCTGTCAAAGTTGATAGCTAACCAATGTGTAAGAATCTATGGATTTGTGTCCAGTGGCATAAGCCTGTATTTGCATGGCATTTGCCCGGTTTGAACCATGGATTTCTAGGACTGAGCAACAGTCTTCACTTACAGGGTGCAGCAGAACAGACAGTCCAGTGGAACAAGCTTGGTCTTTCCACGGGGAATAACAAGTCTCTGTATCATGTTTTGCTCACTGAATGTGTAAGGCAAGCAGAGAGCCCTTTTGTATTCATTCTATTTTTACCTCTCTTCTTTATAGAAAAACAGTTATGAGTGGCCTCACTTCAAAGATAGAATTTATTTTATTTTGTTAATGCTCATAGAGGAAGCAAACTGCTGTGTTTGTGTATGCGAGTTAGTACTGCTTCAGTTAATGAGAAACCTCAGATTTCAACCCAAATATGATACTAAAGTTTGGAGGAAGCACAGCCATGGGTTGGAAGTGTGATATGTTATGTGATTGGATACCTTTAATTTTTCACATTATTTGAATCCCTGTTTTACTGTTACAATCAACAGAAGTTGTTAAACCTTAAAACTGTAGTCACTGGCTTCTTGGATGAAGGTTTGGACTAGCATTAGCATTAAAAATGAAAATCAGAGAAGGATTATTTTAATCATCTCCTAAAATAAGGAGGACATTTGTTTTCTTGAGCAAGTTGGGGTTGTTATTGAATGTCCTCTCCTTGAAAGTAATGGCAAATGAAGTAATTAATGCAAATTAGATACACTTTGAATGTTTGTAAGAGTGGCTTCAGGTTAGTGTTTACAGAATAAAGCAATATGAATCACAGAAACTGTCTTAGGGACTTCTGGGGAATGGTTTTTCATGTTTTGGTGGTTAATAACAGCACATACAAGGTCTGATGCTTATTTCCCTATTATGTTATAGTCCTTAATTATAAGTTAATAGCAGAACTATCTGAAGTGGTGCTACTTTGGTTCCTTGATGGAAAACCTCTTGAGGGTAAAACCTGTGTTTTCTGAATATAACCTGAATTGTGAAAAAAAGCCAACACTTGTTGGTTAAATAGGGATTATGAAGACATATTAGTAAAAACACTTCTTGTTTCTGTAACTGCAGAAAGCAATGACAGAGAGATTGGCGGGGGAGAGAGGGCTATGCTTTCTGTCTTAAATACTGATGGTGTGTGACAGGAAAAGGCCTTTTGATATTATGATGGAATGGTAGTGAGCAAAAAAACTCCACAAAGTTTTTTGTTAATGTAAAGTATTTCTTATTACAGTTTTGCAACTAGATAAATTCCTTCAGTCCTCTGTACTCTGCTATCAAAATCCTTTTTGAGTGTCTTAGAAGTAGTATAAATGGCATCCAGCATGCCATGTGGATGTACATCTCTCCTCAAACTGATGTGTTAAACTGCCAAGCCTGGAAGGCAGGAAAGCAGAGGCATCTCTTCTACATCTTAGCATGGAAAGGAAACAGATTCTCTACATCTTAGTCTTTTAATGCTTGCATGATTTTTTTTTTTCTTGTATTGTATGTAAGTCAACATTTTGACATGAAATAAATACTTGTAATGCCTGTCTTCTCTCTAAAAACAAACAGAAAAATACTAGGAAACACCTATTTTTAGAGACAGGCTCCAGTAATTAAACAATGCTGTTCAAGTGGCCTTGCTAAGATTGACCTTGTTTTGTCCTAAGTTGACTGATCTGATGAGAAAACAGCTGAATTATGCCCCTCTTCTTTTCATATCCAAAGCAGTGATATACCCAGTGGGCTTTATCTTAGAGTTGTCTTCTGATTTCTGTCTTTAGTGTTGATTGCATTTACCTTTCTTTGATATCCTCACCTATGCGAGTATGCAAAATACTGAAAGCTTATCCTTGAAAGGTATTTTAAATTTGTTTTCTCTGAAAATATGTTTTAAGCACTTTATCATTTATCTGCTCATAAGAAGAAAACGTAGCAGAGGATCATGAAGGAAAATGCACACAGCTGGAGGTGAAATGAGTTTTGAAACTGGAAGACAGTCCTTTGATATGCTGGAATTCTTTAAGGGAGACCTTGTTGTCAGGATTGAGCTTTACACAGTCATGGAACTTTCCATTCAGAACTTGTACCCTTACACTTTTAAAAGTTAATAGTTTTGTTTTCTATATGAAAAGATGTCAGGTTGGTGCTTGAATGTCTTGTGACATAGTAGACTAATGCAGAAATCTAAATAGTGTTCCATCAATTGAAGTAATTTTTTTCAGAGTCCTGTAGATGACATTTTTCAAATTTAGGTAGTTCCCATTACAGAAATGGATCCCTGATACAAATGTTTTGTGGAAGTTGATGAGTAGTGTTCTTGCTGTGTATCTGTAAACTGGATGTACTGAGAAAACCTGAGCATAACGTTTGAAGTTACCTTGAGACGCTAATTGATCTGTTATTTAATGATTTGCCAAGAGGCAGGGAAAAAAGCACATGCTGCTACTCCAAGGTCATATGCAAAGTAGACAAAATATGTGATTATACATCCATTAATATGCTTGGTTTTTGCTTTTGCAGAATACCAATAAAGTAAATAGTTGCTGTTAATGTAATTTGTGTCACATGAGTTAGTCTTTGCGAGTCTAATCTGCCTGAGAGCTTTAGGATTACTCAAGGAGAGATTTGCCACTACAGGCATTATTGTAACAAACTGGACTGTAGCTTTATGTTATATTCAGCATTGCTTCTATAGAAGCTGCTTATCAGTGTAGATTGGTGCTCTAGATTGTTTAATTGTATTGTAATGCAGATTTTTTTTTTCATGTCAGGGTATGAATGTAAATGACTTGAATCATTGGTTATGAAGAAAAGTTGAGTGATACATAAAATTTGTCATCAGCTCACATATTTTGACTGGATATACCTTTAATGTAACCAGCGATTAATTCATTCACATGTTTAAAATGGTATGATAGTATGTGTGGGACAAATCAGTTACCTCTGTGTTGGTTTTACTAACATGTTAGTTTCCTGGGTTTTTTTGAGTTTTTAATCTTTGTAAGAGTATGTGTAATGTGTGGGCTACATTTTCCCACCCCTCCCCCAAACTACTGCTGTTCAGTCCCTTTTATGATCAAACTGCTGTTCGATGTTTCTTAAAATCAGTAACATTTCATGAGATTTTATGTTATCAGGACCTTGCACCGTATAGAGACCCCTTGAAATGACTTGTCTCAGCTAAATGATATCTTTTATTTTTGGCTTTTATTTTGGTTTAACTTGGCAGTGTTAGATTTACAGTTGGACTCAGTCTTAAAGTCTCATTCGAACCAAGTGAATCTTTGATTCTATGACCTAAATATTTTAGTTTGGTTTAAAATATCTGTTAATTGCTCTAGTATTTCTTTGTAATTAGAAACATTTAGCTGTCCTAATCAATAAGATGAAGTACTAGGCTGAGCAGGTCATTAGGCCCTAATAGCTCAAAATATAGAAGGCTAAATGTGATTGATCATGACTTGTCTGGTAATTTTATTAAGCTGGGAGATGTCATAGGTTTTCTGAAGGGAATGAGATTTTAAGTAGACAGGCATACGTTGTTGTGTTTTTAGAGTTAGCACTTTAAATTGCCCCCAAACTCTGTCTTTCTAGATAGGACAAAAAAACAAAACAAAAGCTCTCTGTTATAAAACCACAAGGCGAGTTCTTGGTAAATTTACAACTTACAATTTTGAGTGAAAAACATTTAAAATCTGCTGCAGTGTGACTGCTGTGGGCTTTATTAATTTAATAAAGATCTCAGTTGGAAGAGCAGACTGAGAATAGAGTTCTCATCCACACATCACCTGTGGAATGACTCACTTCTATTTTTATTGAAATTTTGATAGGGTTATGTTGCATGTATAAAGAAAAATAAAATAATTAATTTGGAGGATATTTTGCAGATTGTTACAGATGTGTCACATTTGAGTTGCTTGCCAGAGTTTTTGAGGGTATTAGAAGGAGTAAGCATGTGATAGTTTTCCTGATCAAAGCATGCCAAGGCAAGGTGTCATCCCAGTTATTGGAAAATTCTCTAATTATCCAGTAGAATGACAGTGATAGTTGACTGTTAAATAGTACAGAATGTACTCATTTCACAGGACAAGAGAAATTGAGATAGTAAAGGGAAATCTCTGCAAGTTGAGGTGTTCCAGTCTTTTTGGGTTTTTTTGTTTGTTTGTTTGATTTTTTTTTTTTGAGCTGAATTTATTATTATGTTATTTTGAGCATAACATCTTATGAACATCTTATGAGAACAGGAAAAGAAATGTTCTCTCCTTTCTCTAAAAAAACCTAAACAAAACCTTTTTTCTATTTTGTCATTTTCACTTTCAGTGCTAATCCAGTGGGTAGTTAGATGTTCACTCCTGTAATGTTTCTTAGTGTGGAGTCTGGGGTTTTTTTTAGTACTGTAGGCATATAAAATTCATTAAGTCTTTTTTGTGTTTCTTTAAACAAAGATTGGTGAAACTAGTATCTTGGGTTTGCAAACCTCCCATAGTACCGTAATTCTGTTTCTTCAGATTTTTTATGAACTTTAAAAATGTTTTTAATTTTCCTCTTGAGATGCCTTCTAGCTAAGAAGGCATCTCAAGAGGAATGTTAACTCGTTCAAAGTTACAAATAGATATTTAAACCGAAATTAACACTCTGCTGTACTTTGAGTGTGACAGACTATCCTTTAGAGCATGAGGGGCAATGGAGAGCTGTAGACTTGTCTCTTGAGGTACCTAACCCAGAGAGGTTTCTCTTTATGTCATGTTCCTCAGGTGTGAAAGAGAAGTGACTCCTTTCAGCTTGTACCTTCAGGGATTGGCTCTGGATTTGCCTTTGGTGCTGTGGTCCCATGGAAGAGATTTAAACCATGCTGAGAGTGCCTCTGAAGTCTGGCTCTGTGCCCCAGCAATGCTTGATTTGGGTGTTGTGGGCAGTGTGTCTGTGGTTCAAGGGGAGGAGCACCTGTCTTGAGCCTGGTATTTTAATGCTTGTTGGGGAGATAATATTCTGTAATTTTTGGTTGTGAGCTAGACCTTTAGAAGACCCATTTTGATACCTCCCCAGGCCCTCTGCATTTTGAGGTTCAATCCAAGCAGGACTTAGGTGGAAGCTGCTTTTAACTCACCATCTTTATAAGCCATGGTAAAATAGAGCCTGTGTGCTCAACAAGGAGATGAACTACTGAGGGGCTTGAAAGAAGATACACCTTGAGGTTTTTTAGGAAAGTCTTGCTAAAAACTTGTTACATTTTTGTTTAGTTGTTAGTAAACCCCTCCCCCCACAGTATAACAGCTATGTTTGAAAAATTAAACTTCTGTAATTGTGTTCCAACTGTGCTCATTGTTCTGTGTTTAGCCCGAGCTGGTAAGAAGACAGTTCTGGGCCACAAAACAGTAAGGTTACAGCTTTAAAATTACACTATTGTAACCTGAATTTCTATGAAGACTCCATTTACACTTCTCTTATTTCCCTGAATCAAAAAGTTTGGTCTTTGTTGCAATGAGTGGATGAATCTGGAGGTTGTTTCAGGCTTGCTTGACCTGTTGCTGCTTAGGCTGGACTGCAATGTCAGATGTTAAAATTAAAACTTGTCTTCTCCTTCCAGGTACCTGCTGATGGAAATGCAGGGCTGCTGGCAGAGCCTCAGATCGCCATGTTCTGTGGCAAGCTCAACATGCACATGAACGTGCAGAATGGAAAGTGGGAATCGGATCCCTCTGGCACCAAGACCTGCACTGGGACGAAAGAAGGGATTCTTCAGTACTGCCAGGAAGTAAGTGCTGTCTCAGGAATAACTGTAGTGATTGTTCTTTTGAAAGCCTAAGTGCAAGCATGTGCTGGAGAGCTCAGTCTGTAGGAACCTTCTTTCTCTTTTTTGACTTCTTCTCCATTGCCTTCTTGTCCTTTCTGAAGATGCTGTCTCCAGCACCTGTTAACAGCTTCAAGAATGGGTTGCTGAGGGAGTCACTGGGACTGTTGGACAATTTTGTGTCTCTCTCTTCTGCTCTTGGGGGATAATTTTTTATTGTATGTGTGCAATGAACTTCTTTCTTATGAAGTCTTTTGAATAAAGCTGAGATGACAGTTTATTATTGAAAATGCTCTTGGTTTTTTCGGCTGATTAGGAAAGATCAGCTGTAACATGTCTTCTGTCATTCTGTCATGACACTGAAATGCACTTGGACAGTCCAGAGTTATTAGCCTCTGCTACACACTGAACCATTCAGTTTCTTAATAGAAAAGCTTCCCCTGCACATGAGGTCACAATGACTGATTGCATATTCGAGAGCAGAAACTTCTTACTCACTTGTTTATATCCTAAGAACAGATTGTGGATCTAATTTTGTTTTGTCTTCATGATGTGATAGTGCGATAACCTCGTACCAGTGTGTGACAATTAGAGAAGAAAATGCGCTATTTCATGAAATGAAACAAAAGGGCATGGTTTGAGTT
Organism: Dasyornis broadbenti; assembly: GCA_013397935.1. Classification (NCBI taxonomy): domain Eukaryota; kingdom Metazoa; phylum Chordata; class Aves; order Passeriformes; family Dasyornithidae; genus Dasyornis; species Dasyornis broadbenti. Next base: position 92,726 of record VZRN01002335.1, read on the forward strand.
GCTTAGTCTTCACATTTGCTGTGCCGTCTCTTTTTTTTCTTTTTTAAGTGAGGACTATTGCTTATTGCCATAGCAGTAGCTGCTTTGCTTCCTAAATGTCAAACCAGTCCCTGTGAAAATGTTTCTTTAGAAAGCAAGAGAATGTATTTTTCAGATCTTTGTTCTCTTAGCATCTTCTTTCCTGTTCTTTCACCCATTGTTTGTTCTTTCTGGTTTTTGCAGTGTTTTGTTTAGTTTATATTGCATTTAGGCAAATTATTCATTTAAAAGATGCTATTGTAATGGTAACTGAAATTGATTCTTCATCGGTAGCTTTTACTCTTTACTAAGAAAATTGCTTTGTGAAAATCATAGTTTTGTTTGTCACTAACAAAAATACCTAACCTATCCTGTGAACAGGATTTCTTGTGGTTTTCTGCTGTCTTCTTTGATTTATCTAAACAAAGTTGATTTATGCATCATGAAATTATTAACGATAAGGGAAGAAATAATAAAAGAAAAGCATAAGTGACAAAAATGCACAAAGTAGTGAGGCTATCTAAAGTTACAGAAACAAATATGTGAATTTATGGAAATAAGATTAGAAAGTTTGGGGGCTTTAAGGCATGAATATCTCAGTATGTTGTGGGTTCAACCATAAAAGCTGCAGGTAGGGAAGGATTCTCGAACAAAGTCTCAGAGCTGTAACTGTCAACTGACTGTCAGGTGATTTTGAAATCTGGAGTGGCATTTTAAAAAAATGTCCTCTCAAAAGTAAAGGGAAAAGCTAAGCAGAAGCAGTTAGAAGGTAATAGACATAGACTGTTAAATGACAAAGAGAATAGTAAGAAAAATTTTGACTCCCTAAGGAAAAAAAGGGCTTGCCATGCAAGGAGACTAGGAGATCTTAACTGGGCAAGGACCTAAGCATATTGGTCTGGCATAGATGTGAGTCCTGTCTGTAGCTGAGGAAGGTCAAAGTGACCACGATAGGTCTCTTTTAACCTGAATTTTTTTGCAAATCTGAAATTTTGTCACGATTGATACAGAGGAGAGACCCTGTGTTACTTGGGTGTTTAATGGTAAATATTTAAACTCCAGTGTGTTAAAGCCCTATTTTGTGTGCTTGACAGTTTAGTAGCTTAGTATTAGATGATTGTCACAATTTTAGAGCGTCTCCAGTTCTGGTTAAAAGTATGGCTTACGGATTCTGCCCTGTTGTGGGGCAAAGTGCTGGCAGGTCCACTCCCTAAAAATGGGGTGTGCTTTTTACAGATTTTAGTTAATCTCTGTTAATTACTGATGTGAAGCAGTGTGCTTTCACCAACTTGAAGTGAGCAATTCTGCTGTGGTGTATTGAAACATGGGAGTCTGGCAAAAATCCCTCCATCCTTTCTTGCTGTGCTAACCAGTATGCTTTTGGTTTGTTTGCTGCAACTGCTGATGTCCTGGTGTCCTGCTGTGTCCTTCCCACATTCTCCCTTGAGATGCACAGTGCAGCTGCTGTAGGCTGCTGATGAGAAGGGACAAGGTGGTGTGGAGTGTAAGAGCATGAGGCAGCAATGGGGTCTCTACCAGCAGGTGTTTTGGGGTGGGGTGTAACCATGTGAGCCCCAGGTTTTTAAATGATAGTAATAAATTCAACAATGGATAGCAAATATTAGGAAGTGCAGAACTGCTGACAGCAGTTTAAAAAGCCACATGGAAGTTGATCCAACCCAGCAGCATGGAAGGAAACTTCCAGTTCTGTACAACTCTTGTCCATGGTCCTCCTTACTTCCCCATGCCCCTTTGGCCAAGTCTGTGGCATGCTGGGCTTGGACTTTGGCTTTGGCCAGGGAATGGTACTGATCCTTTGCTATTATTAAACTTGCCCATGACCCCACAAGAGAAATGAAGATTTAGACAACAGCACCCACTTCTACAAAAGAAATTAATTTGTAGAGGATTGCTAGTAAATGCAACTCAAACTGGTTTCTTAGCTTTGGAGAACCCCTTGTTATTGTGGTTGGTATTACAAATATGCCTAGTATTTCCCTTGCTTTCTGCTGTTTACTTTGACTGTAAAATAGTGCTTGCTATCAGGGAATGGGACAAATTTGCGTGACTGCAAGATAGTGCTTGCTATCAGGGAATGGGACAAATTTGCGTTTTCCCATTAGCAGGAAGCAATAAGCAGTAAGGCTTATGTTGGAATAGTATGCAGGTAAAAATGAATGCTACCTTCCAGCTTCCTTGACTTCAGTTAAACTCTGACACTGAACTCACAGGAAGTGGTCCAGGAAGCTCATCTGCATGTTCTCTTATGTTCAGTGTAACTGGTGGCTTCTCTTGTTGGTTTTTTTGTTTTGTTTTTTTTTT
>VZRN01002335.1:95102-161034 GCA_013397935.1 Dasyornis broadbenti
TTTTTTTTTTTTTTAATATCACAAAATGGAAATTTCTTGGGTGTAATGAAGTGCTGGTTGGAGAAGTACAATTTATTAGTGGTTTCTTTTAATGTCAAACTAGCTAGTGTGCTGCTGTATGGATTGTACCTATTACCAGGAAGTAAAACTGCATGGGCTTGATCTGCAAGCAGCTGTCAAGTGCAACTGCTGCACGTTCTAGAACAATGGGGCATTGATGTAAATGGGATGGTTTACTGTTCTGTGTGTGCCAGAATCTCTAAGATGTTGAGTGATCTAGGTGACACTTCAGGTCAAGCCACTGGTCAGTGAGTCCTGCTGCTGACACTGCAGCACCAGCTGTTTCAGAGGAATGCTGGGAAAACCCTACCATACTACACAATTACTCGATAACTACCCCTGGGGAAAGTTTCTTCCTAACAGTCCTTGATGGGGTGGTTAGTTGACATCCCAAAGCTGATGAGGACCGCTGCTCCTGGATTTGCCTTTTGTTGTTTTAAGGAAGGAACTGGGTTGCCCCCACCTACGTGTATTGAAGTGCTTCAGTGGCACATTATTGTCATAGGAAAGTACCTTTGGAAGTCAGGCAGCTCCTGTCTTCCCAAATAGTGTTCATAAAACCCATCTGGAGCCTGCCCTTTGGCAATGTATGCTTTCAGAGTTACATGAATATGCAGAGTAGGAAGTTAATTTAGGTGTGCTCCATTCCTTGTTTAAAGGGAAAGACTGTTCAGATGGAAGATACTGGCAATTTAGAGCAGCTACTATGTACAGAATTTTATATATAGTAATTAGGATACATTATATGAGTTTCTTGAAGGACTGAAATTATTTTGCTATCTGTGCTGAACTCACAGTCCAAAATGGATTGTAAAACAGTCATAGCTGGCAAAAAAAGATTTTGTCTAATGCATGTTTTTTTCCTCACCTAGTTTCGTTTGGAGATGCTTATTTCCATTTTAAGTATGCATGTAACCTTTGGCTTTTTTCTTTTCCCCCAAGGCCAAACCACAGCTATAATAAAATAAGTTTGTGTCTTGATATTGTGAGGATGAATGAAACCTGGGAATTTGAGGATCTAGTGCACTTTGTAATCAGCAGCTGGCTTGTGTTGCAATCTTTAGCTAGATGCTTAGAGTAACTTTCAGATGTAAAGTGAATGTTGGCTTTGGGAGGTGTTAACACTTGGCATCTCTGGAACCATACCATGATTGCTTGGTTCCTTTTGTAAAGTCATAACACATGTCCATTTTCTTTTTAAACATCACTGGGATGCATGAGTGTCCTGTGGTCAATGTGTGTTTCTTACAAAAGTCCTCCCCAGAAATAATAAAATTATAAATGCATGTTACTACATTCTTTATTATTATCTTTGTGTTACATGGAGCAGAAAATAGTAGGGTAAATTCATGTAACAGGTAATTCGTTATAACTGTTGGAAGAACACTGTTGACATTTCTAATCTCTAGTTATAATGCTTCCAGAAATTACATCTTGTCATTTTCTCAAATCTCCTGGGCTTGTGCCATGTGTTTAGGTATGTTGCTGGTGAAACCTATAAGCCACTTTTAGCCAGGCCCAGTACAAGCTGGAGTATGACCATACCAAAGCTTTGACATTAATTCACCCCACAACCCCCAGATGTCCCCTATTTTGTAGATGGGCTAAAAGAGCCACCAAATTACTGTCCCATCTCTCTTTTACTTACTTGCTTGGCTCCCTGTTGTCACCGTGTCTGATAATCCTACTGTGCTTGTTGTCCTGGGGCCTGCTCCAGGCAGCACTGATGGCAGAAGTTCCCTCTTGCTAGTCTTTGTCTTCCTGCTGAAGTGTTTGTTGAACTGCCAGGGATGACAAGGTTTTTGAAAAGAGAAAAATTGTTTGGCCCTTTTTTCTGAGAATTTGAGGTACAGTGACAATGGTCTTGCTGCTCTGATAATGGTTTCTCTACACCTTGTAATTTTCATCATAATATGAATTGTTTTTATCTAGGCTGCATAATGTGCCCTTTCTAGTTTCTCAAAGCAAATAGCCACAGTATTAAAGGTGAAAATTAACTTGAGACCTGCACTACTTGAAATTCAGCAGACTAAAAAGTCATAAATTTTGCTCTGAGGAGAACAATCCATTTAATGAATCATCATGGAAAACATACAGATTTTTGGCAACACAGAATGTCCTTAAAAACAAAGACATTTTTAACAGAAATAGGTGTTGATATATTCTGAAATGTGTATAGTCATGCTTCAGAGTCTGGCTGAATGGTATCGTAGCACTCTTTGCATTGATTATTGAGGTCTTTGCTTTTACTTAGCTTTTGGTCCACAGCAAAGGTTGTACTGGTTAACTCTTTCTGCTGGTGCTTAAATTGCATATGCTTGGAAATAGAAGGACTACTACTGATGGTATGTTTATCCTGCAGTTAAACCTTAGTATATTCACCTTCTTGAGGAAGAAGGCTGGGATTTTTAGCCCAGACTTCAGTCTATGACTGAAATATATTTCAAATCAAGTGACTAATAAAATGTGGAGCATATGTTGCAAGAGGATTCCTGTCTTTCTTTTGTTGATAATAAAAGATCCCCTCTTGTTTTTCCCTGCACTGATTTTTTTTTTTTTTTTTTTTTTTTCTTGTTAAAAAAAAAATCCCCTCTTTTTTTTCCCTTCACGTTTTTTTTTTTTTTTTTTTTTTTTTTTGCATGTCTAGAAAAGAAATTAAGTGAAAAAATAAGGGCTTTTCCAAAGAGTGCTTCTACTATGAGGCTGAGGGAGAAAAAATGATGAAAAGGGATGAGGGTTGATTGTCTGCATAAACAAATATTTAGGTAAATATGTACTGCAGTGTTTAATGAAGCTGCAATGCTGCATTTCCCCCTAGATTAATTTTGAATTCCACAGATATGATGGACAAGAGTAATCAATGGGTTCCATCAACATAATGTTTGTGCCAGTAGCACAATAGTTTATTCTGTCTTCTAAAAGACATGAGCACAATGGCTGTGTCCAGGGCAGGCCACTTGCCTTGTTTGGCTCATAGCTGAGACTGCCATTTAGCACAAGACTGAGAAAAAGTTCTATATTATCATCAGCAAGCTGTGTTCTCTGCTTGTGGTTTGCTCCTTCAGGTTACAGAAGGACCAGCCACACTTGCACTAGATGCTCAGCATGCCCAGCCAAGGGATCAAAGCTCAACTGACCCAACTCTTGGTCCAAGATACTTCTGGGAGGGATGTATAGTGTTGGTTGTGGTCTGTAGAGATGCTGCCTTTCCCATACAGGTCATATCCTGGTGGGGACAACACAGCTGACCTTTACTGCTGCATTTCACAATTTTTTTCTGTCTTACATGAAGAGTTATAATCATATGTGGTCTGTTATTTTCTTTACAGACACATCTCCCAATCTTTCACTGTGTAACTCAGATGGGCTGGCAGCAGTTGTTGCTTTAATAAATAATAAGCCTAAGACATAATAGGCATGAAGCGTGATGGTTACCTTAAGTAAAGAAAAATCTGTTATAAATATACAACTGTTATGTTTCAGCCATTTTAAGGAGGAGAGAGAAACTATTTGCAAGAGCATGTAGTAAGAGGATAAGAGGAAATGGCTTCAAACTGACAGAGTAGGTTTAGATTAGATATTAGGAAGAAGTTCTTCCCTGTGAGGGTGGTGAGGCACTGGTGTAGTTGCCCAGAGACGCTGTGATTGTCCCATCCCTGGACATCTTCCAACCTTCCTGGCCTTGGATAAGATGATCTTTAAGGTCCCTTCCAACCCAGGCAATTCTATGATTCTTTTCATCCACCTTTTGAGACCATGGTTGCATGGATACTTCAGTCTGGCACAGGTCTATGCCACTTTTGCTAAAGATTGATCTGGGTCGTCTTGAACTCCTGGCACTTTCCACTGTGATGCAGTTTTTATTCTTAGGAGAATGTTTTTAGAGATAGGTCAGTTCCTTGATCCAGCTTCTGTGCTAGCAGTGGCTCTTAGAGGGATTTTAGCAGTAAATAGACAAGAGATGGAATAATGCAGGATTTGTGCCCTGGCAATGTCAGACTTGTGTCCATTTCAAGGCACTGAAACCACAGTCCCAGCATCTGCAAGTGTGCCTGTACAGATGGATGGGTGATGCCTCCTGGGAATGGTGCTCCTGCAAACTGGAAGGCTGCCTGCAGGGTTTGGGTGGTTGAGTGGTTTTGAGTGTTTAGGGGCTTCATCTCCTTCTGGTCTTCCTCAAGTCTCGGCATGTGATTGTATTTGTATGAATAGGTAGTATGCTTTGTGTCGTGTTCGATATTTTTTTAATCATCCCCATCCGTTATGGATGCCTTTATAGCTTTCCTGTGCTACAGCTTGTTATTGTCTTAATCTTATCTTGTTATTGTCTTCTTATCTTGATTTTTCTTGTGGTGATGGTGTTACTGTCTTGTGGTTTGCTTTTGGGGAGTTTTTGTGAAGGCAAGTTTCGTTTTTCTTTTTCTTTCCCATTTCACCCTTGTCCATCTACTTTGGAAGATATGGAAATGAAAAATACTGGCTATGGTAGTGATTGCTTCTTTATAGCAGTGTCTGAAGCCTGTCATAGGAGCAGCGATTGGCATCACAAAATGAGTTCATATTCAGAGGTCTCTTGGTTACTACTTACAGAGTTTCAGTTGCTGGTTCTGCAGGCAAAAATAAAAAATGGGAAAAACAGTTTCTCTCATTGCATAGCTTTGAAGTTGTCAGGAAGTACATGTTTGCTTGAATTCATAGCAGGGCAATGGTCCAAGGTTGGATGGGGGAAGTATTTCCATACAGCAGCATTTTCATCCAGTTAGCTTTTATCCAAGTAAAACGATTCTATAGCACTGTATTGAGTGCCTGCTTTAATCTTCCAAATACTGTAAGCCTCTAACTAATAAAAAATCCCACTGATAATCTTTTTTTAGAGATGTGTGCTCCTTACAGAAAATTGTTCTCGATGGTTCTAGATTAATTATAATAATGGAAAGGTTTCAGAATATCTGTCCAATTATTAATGGTTTTATCCACCTTTTCCTCTTATAAGTATATAGCAGGTTTTTAACAGTTTAAGCAGAATTCTAGCTGTTAATTTCGTGGTGGTTTTTTAAGTTGGTTGGGACAAGATTTTCACTGCAGGAGTGTTATTGCAAATTACTAACGAAAAGGTTTGAAAGGTGAGGATTTTTGATTTTTGCATTAGTTTTTTTTGTCAGAGTTCTTGAGGCATTGTATTGGTTTTGCACAACCTGGTTTTTGGTAGTGAGGGGGCCATAGAGGTGGCTTCTGTGAGAACCTGCTAGAAGTTCTACCATGTCTGGCAGAGCCAATCCCTGATGGCTCCAAAGATGGATGTCCCGCTGGCCAACGCTGGACCAATTAGAAATGGTGATAATGCCTCTCTGATAACTTATTTAAGAAGAAAGAAAAACAAAGGTTGTGGCGTAGTTTTAATTCAGTCAGAGAAGAGCAGAGTGAGAATATGTGAAACAACTGTGCAGACACGAAGGTCAGGGGAGAAGGAGGGGGAGGAGGTACTCCAGGCACCAGAGCTGAGATTCCTCTGCAGGCCATGGTGAGGACCATGGTGAAGCAGCTGTGCCCCTGCAGCCCATGGGCTCCATGGGAATGCAGAGATCCACCTGCAGCCTGTGGAGGAGACCCACGCCAGCGTGGGTGGATGCCTGGGAGGAGGCTGTGACCCTGTGGGAGACCCGTGGAGAAAGGGGCCCTGCTCCCAGGCTGGAGCAGCCTGTCCTTGAAGGACTGCACCCTGTGGAAGACTGACCCATGCCACAGCAGTTTTGGGAGGACTGTTGCTCGTGGGATGGACTCACATTGCAGTAGTTCGCAGAAAGCTGTTGCTCGTGAGAGGGAGCCACATTGGAGAAGTTAATGGAGAACTGCCTCCTTTGGGTGGGACTCCATGGTGCTCCGTGAGAACAACTCCTCTCCCTGTGCAGCAGGGGAAGCCTCAGGTGATGAACTGACCATAACCCCCATTCCCTGTCTCCTTGTGCCAGTGGGAAGGAGGGAGGGATGGGGGGAGAAGGTATTTTTAAGGGCTTATTTTACTTCTCGTTATCCTGCTGTGATTTTGTTAGTAATAAATTCACGTTATATCTCAAAGCTGAGTCTATTTTGCCTGTGATAGTATTTAATGAGTGATATCTCTCCCGGTCCTTATCTCAACCCATGAACCCTTTGTTAAATTTTCTCCCCTCTGTGTAGCTGCAGGGGGAAGTGAGTGAGTGGCTTTTGTGGGTGCCTGGCATTTGGCCAGCATCAACCCATGACTGGCATCTGGCTTAGCATTGAGATTAAAACCAACATTGGATTTCAGGTCCCTAAGACGGTTCCAAATTGTTATGAATCCTTGTATGGAAAGGGAAACTGTTCCTTCTCTTGAGCTAAGACAGGAGTTTGTACTAGAAAGACACTGTGTAGTGTTTAGAGGATACATCACAGTATCTCTTAAACATCAGCTTTGTACCTTGTGAGTGCCAATAGCTGTTACATATATTAACAGAAAAAAACCCAAACCACTTATTTGTACAGTAATGACAATACCATGTTTAATTTTTTTCTTCTGCCCAGATATGAATATCAAAACATGAATTGCTGTTCATCTGGTTATGAGGAAATATTATCCAATATAACATTTGTTTTACCAGCATAGTTTCTTTCTATAAGTATCATTGTAGGTTAGAAAAGCAGCAATCCCATGGGAATGTAATAATATTCAAGATGTCCAATTCCAGCTGTGTGAAGAAACAACACATTGTTTCCAAGCCAATGCAGTTTGTTTTCTTTGATTCTTATCCGACTCACAGGTTTTCTTGAAGAACAGTGATTAGGCATTTATAAAACACCTGATTTGTCCATTTGTTACTCACTAACACTTGGCCTGGGAAGACATCTCTACCACAGTTGTGGTCAATAAGTGGCTTCCTTGTAAATTCAGGTTCTGAGGAACTATAATTTTTTTAAGGCACTATCAATATCCTTTAGTATTTTTTGGCTTTTCTTGTTTGGGCCAATTGCAGACTTAAAAAAACAGATTCTGATGAGTGCTTCCTCAAACATCTCTGAAGTTTTGCAGGTAATGTTGCTTTTCCAAGTTCCTGCACAGCTTGGTCAGTCTGTACACTCTATCTAAGAGAGAAAAAAAATAAAAATATTCATCTAAGAATCAGGAATTACATTTACGTAATTCCTATTAAATAAGGAATCTAAGAGGATTTGATTAGACTAGTCTTATTAAAGCTAAACTTGTAATACCATGTAAGTTAGTATGTGTATAATTTTTAGTATTTTAGAGGAGATTGTCATAGAAACTTATTTTAAGCTATTGCTGAGAGCGCATCTGTGAATATGCTAACAGACAGATACTTGCTTAAATCTGGGAGATGACTTCTAGTATTTTGAAGGCAGTATGGATTGGAGTCACTCTTGAGTAGTGGTATGATATGCTCCTATCAATTTCATTCCTTTAATCCAGGTGTTTCTTACAGGAGCTTTACTCTGGTTTGGAGTTCGGAGCAACACCGAGGGCTGAGGTGTCTCCCATATTCAGCCAGGCTTGAAGTTCCTGAATGTCCCTGCTTTTGCAGACTTTCAGCTTATATGTCTTGAGCTGTTGTAGCTTAGGATCTGTAGCCAGATCTGAGATGGTCAGATTTTGTGAGCTGACTTTAGAGTTGCTTACTAAAGCAGCACGAATGCTGCTGCAGAATGGTTTAGCACAAGTATTGATCTTAAGCAGCACATGCTGTTGCAGAAACAGTCAGTTTTCTTATCTTCTTGCTTCTCATTTCATCTCTGCTAAATTTCAGCATATGTCTGATTTTGCAGTGAGGAAATTTAGGGAACTGAAATGGCACAAAGCAAATCCCAGCAAACAGAAAAAGGGTGAGTTTTCCTCATTGACCTTCTCCTCAGATGAGCTGGATTGGTAATGTTGGAGGAGGTGTGAGGGCAGGACTTCTTACGACAGCTGACCAGAAGATGGCTTTGTTGTAGTCTTTAAACAGCCTGTGAAGAAAAGCTTTCTAAATATTTCTGAAGGCACTACATCCTTCTGCCTCTTGGTTATATGTGTTCTCAGAGGAACACATGCTGTTAATCCCTGAATTTCACCAGCAAGCTTTCTCTGGCTTAGAAAAAGACAATAGAAATAGAAAATGAGAGAAAAGGCAGGTGAAAATAAAAAAATGTGGAAAAGGTTGGTGGGTTTAGGCAAAGCGATGACAGCAGGAGGAGACAGAGGAGAATTGAGAGGTGAATGAAAGACTGAGAAATTTGATGTAATACAGTATCCTTGTAGTGATTATCTGATCTGAAATTTAGTTTTCTTGGGTCATTTCCTGAACAGTTCCACAGACCTACCATAAATATTTTGAGAAAAAGCATATGGACCCTCCACCTCAAGTGCAGAATCCCAATTGCTGCTGATTTTGCTGTAACTTGGATTTCTGCCAGGGTTTTGCAGCTGGAGGTACAGGAGGAACATCAGTATTGCGTGCTGGTTTCTAAGATAAGGATTCTTTGTTGCTGTTGTTTAACAAACTAAAAGACTGTCTTTTTCATAATACACAAGTGGATTTGATATTTGCAAATTAATTTATCATGGGCTGTAGCTGTGTCATAGAATTTCTGTTTTATGGGGTGTCAGATTGTCAGAGGGTCAGCCTAGTCATTGTCGCTGAGCTTCAGCAACGGAGCAGTGCCAAAGTACTTGCACTGTGCTGGAAGTTAAATACAGAAATCTGTGCAAATTCTTACATTGACTATGCTGCTTAGATTAATCTTCAGAGAAGGAACTTCATTCTAGTTTAATGTTTAACTTTTGCGAGTACTGAAGTACAGCTTATCTCAATTACCCCACCGAAAACTAGAAACTGCTAAGCCACACAGCATAGTAATAAAGTAGATTGCATCATAACATAATCCTTAAGATAAGAGCATTTAAAGCTTTGATCTGCTTTTTTTAGTTTCTGAAAGTTTCAAGAGAAGTGTAGGTGCAATTCTGAGAGGCAAGAAGTAATTTCTCTCCCAGGATAAGCCAAGGCAGTATGGAGATTTCTTGTTTATTTTTCAGCAATTTGAAAATCCTTTCAGTCAAGAAGTCCTTGATTGGAATGGTCATATTTGATTTATTTATGTTTACTTCAATCCAATTCAGTGAACTTGATTCATGTTGGAGAAAGGGTGCCAGATCATTTAAATGTAACTGTATTGTTTGCCAGCCTTACTGTGAAACAAACTTTTAAAAAAAATTGCACAAAATTATCATAATTCCTTTGAAAATTAAAGTTATCTCTGGATTTTGAGGAACTGGCAATCTTGATGACTCTGTCATTTTGTTAGTAGGCTGGGATCTATGCAGGGTGAAGAGGGACATGTACATGGTCCTGTTTCAACTTTGCAGTGGTTTGTATTGGAAAGCAGATGCAAGGTTACAGTCCTTACCCTGTCCTTTGAAATTCAGGATCAGCACATCTCAGAAGATTCATAATTAACTTGGACTTCAGTTTATTCTGACGTCCTCTTTGCTCAGCGTGCCTTTGAGCAGTTGGAAATGCACATCCCGTTTCTGAGAATAAGATTTTAAATATATTGGTGTAGAAGTTTTATGGGATATGATTGGACTTTGTTGTACCACAACAGTGTTGTTCCCTAAGGATTGACATCACCGTGGTCAGTTGAGTCTTTGGGAGCAATTTGAAGTGGTTTTTCCATTTGGCAACCATCCTAATCCTTTGGGCACTGTTCTTTTGTAGAAGGAAAGAAAAAAACCTTTCCGTTTTTCAGGTTTTTTTGAGTTGGATTGGATCTTTCTGTTAGAGAAATTCGTGTCAGGGTTCCCACTGATTTCAGTGGAGCATGCAGTACTAAGCCTCAAAAAATGTTTTGCTGTCTGTGTGGGAACAGACTGCAGGAGGAAGAAAGCTGGCAAGAAAATGTTCAGCTTCTTTTTTTGGTGGGGAATGGAGCACTAAGACAGTATGTTCTTTGGTTTCCAGGCTTCTGAGCTGCTACTGGTAAATCTACAGATGCCTGTAGGCAGCCCGATGACTGGCAACTTCATGTACATGGAGATTTGGTGCTTATGTGAGTTTGTTAATGTTAGAACCTTTCTCCTACCTTATGTGTACAAGGTTCAGTAGCCAGCTCTACATCAGTGTTTCTTACCTGTAAGTGGAAAAAATGACCCAAAAACTTTAGCGCCTAACCTCTCCTCTGCTATACACAGCTTGGAGCCTGTGAGTAGAGGGGCTTGCTGAGGAAGTGCAGAGGTGAACTGTGGGCCCGAGAGAAGACCCACCTCATGTTCTCACTGCTGGAAGATAAACCATGGTGAGTGGGTCTGATGCAGTAGTGCAGCAACAGAGAGGGACTTTCTGCTGCATGTTTTTCATTCTGTAAAAAACATATGATTTTACTAAAAAAGAGTGCATAGCGAGTGTTAAGCAACCAAATTACCCTGGGAAATGTTTCATTTGTACTCCTGTTTCAGCCCTAGGGCTGACTCAGTCTGCCATTACAGAGACTTTGTGCTTGTGTGTGTCTGTGTACAGTGCGTCAATCTTGGAAGTCTGGCGTAGGAAAACGATGGTAGGACTTTGCTGTGTAACGCACATTTGATGATGCCTACTTCACTCCTTGCATTGCTTTCAAACTGGCATTTGCTGGTGGACTCCCAGGCACAGCTTCACTGGAAGGATCATAGCCAAAAGCGCTCGTTTTCAAAAGTGAGGAATGACTGGGAGGTCCTCCGGATAAATACCCCCACGGACATCATTCAGGGGCTCAGGATGATGGCTTATTTCTTTAGCAGCCAAAGTGTTCAGCAGAAAATTTAGATTAGTTGAGTTTTCAGTCCAATTTTTTAACTGGAAATGAAGACATCAAGAAGTTTACTAACGTAAAACAGAAGTTTTACATATTCTGTGGAAAAATTTCCAAACTTTGTTGCAAAGATCTTTGCAGGTGGCAGTCTTGATGTTCTCTCCATATCTTCCTTCTCTTCTTCCACCATGAAGCAAAATTGTAGAAACAATAAGTGCAATTTATAAGTAAAAGTGCATGGTAAATGATATGCAGAGCTTTGATGCTTTTTATGGTTAATGAAGATTTCTTAATATTCTTTTGGGACATTAACTTTCAGTAATGCTTGTGAGTATTATCAAAGATATGAGCAGTAGATACTGCTCCCTGTAAAGCAGAATTTGAACCACATATGTACAAACTGCTCCTTGTCAGGTTCTCTTCTTTGTGTGACTCTGCTGAGACCTCCATTGCCTGATGCTCCCACTGCCTTTTGCTAAGTTATCCCCTTTTTGTTTCCTGCAACGTGGAAATGTGAAACAAATTGCTGTGGAAGTCTGTCCTGGTTTAAAAGAAGCCAGCAACCTTCCTGGAATGGTAAAAGATGACTCAGTCTCTCCAAATTATTGTAACTTTGAAATTATGGGGCTTTCAGGCAAATATATGGGAAAAGGAATAACAGTTCTTTACTAGAAAAAAAAAAAAAAATATATATATATATAAAACAAGGCAGACAAACAACAATGACAACAGCAAAAACAAAACAAAACAAAACAAAAAAACACCAGAAAAAAACCCCATAACAGCCTTTTCCCACCCGTCAAGCAATTTCCCCTTTGGTGTAGTTATGGTCACACCCAGCAGGGGGCGCTGTTGGCTGCTGGGCTGCAGTGACTCCCCCGCAGCTGCAGGGGGCGCTGTTGGCTCAGGCGGCTTCAGAGCCTGCCCGGGGCAATGGCGGCCTCAGGGAGAGAGAGAAAGTGGAGGGTGAGGGGTGTTTCGGTTTTCCCCTGGCTCTTGTGTGTCCCGAGGGTGTCCTGGTGACGAGGCAGCGGCCGAGGCTCCAGTAAACATCTGGGAGGTGCTCCCTCTGGAGAAAGGGAGGAGGTGAGTGCATGTGTTTGCCCTTAGGCACCCACGCAGATGGTGAGGGTCTCTCTCCCAGCAAGGGCAGGTGTCGAGAAGTCCCAGTCCCATGGTCGCTCCTGTGAGCAGTGGCCCACCAATGGCAAGGAGAAATGGCAAGGAAGACGCAGCAGTAGCAGGAAGTCTGCTGGGCAGAAGTCTGGCACCAAAACCCACCACTGTTCGCCCTCCAAGCTGGGAAAAGACTGAACTACCCCCAGCTAAGAAACTGCCGAATACCACACAGCTTCTCCCCCTGCCCCAGAACTATTCCAGTGGTATGACAAGGCCCTGGCTACATCTTTTCATCTTTAGTCTTTTAAATCGATATCCATTCACCATCTCTATGACAGCAAATGGGAGGAAAATTCCCTAAAGAAAAAAAGAAAACCCAACCCCCAACAAAGTCTCTGCAATGTTTATGATTCATCATATTATTCTTCTTTTACGAAGTTCTCAGTTTCTTTGGAAAAGAAAATGAAAGTGAGTGAGAACTCATTCAAAGGGAAAAAAAAAGGCCTGAAAAAGATGGTTCTTTGAAAATATTCCTACTTTGAAGCAGAATACGTGAAGCAATTCAGTTTTTTGGTCTCCTAAAATGCAATATCCAAATTTCTGAAATGTTTCCAACATTTTTTCAGGGAATTCCTTTAAGAGTGAGAGGGGGCATGTCTTCAAATACATTTGTATCATAAGGGATTTTCTGCATTTGAAAGTTCCTTCAGACTTCAGTATAATGCAAGTTTAAAATGAAATCCTGAGTAAGTTAATATGGCTCTGATAAGAAAGAAGTACATTTTTTAAGCTTATTCAGCTTTTGGACTGAAATTTATTGCCTGTGTTTTGGAGCATTCTTATTTTGTAGCATCTCCAGTTTGAACACTGACACATATGAGACATGAAAGACTAATGAACTTTAGTCTTGGTAGTGGCTCCAAATTGCAGTTCACTTGAGTAGACAAGGCTTCAGAAAATGCTTAGTGACAGTTTTTATTGATAAACTTTCATGGTGAACTTCATTTAATCTGAGACATAGTTAATATTGGTAATGAACTTGGAAGTGCCTGATTTATCTCAGTCATGTATTCTGCAGGTTGCTGTCCTAAGAGAGCAGTTTTTAGGCTGAATTGGTATATCTGCAAGGCAATGGTAAGGCAATTCTGATTATCCTGGACAAAAAAAGGTATGAGAAAAAATTGAAGGAAAACATGTTTATAAAATCTGTCAAGGAATGATTTATTTCTTCAGAAAGGAAATTTTCATCTTTTTTTTCCCTGACACTAAATATTCTCTAAATGTATTTTAAAACTCTAGTCCATATAATGTATATCTCGTCCACAAGAACACGAATGATTAGAAACCATTGCTAATTGATTTATAAAAAAAAAAAGTGCAGTGTCATCTTGCAGCTTCTCAGGTAATTACTGTAGGTATCTTGTTTAAAGGACCAAGACATGCAAATATATGGCACTGAATGCATGTTCCTGTGTTGTCCACAAACAGAAAATGTTATTGATCTGAATGTTTTTTGTAGGTGCCCTTCATATAGCTTTGTTCCTCGTTCCTTCATTCTATTTTTGATTTTCTTCTCCCTCCCCCTTCTTTTGAGGTCAGCTTTTATTTTAGAACATCAGTAGTCCATTTTAACTTGCAGACTTCCCTGACTTTTTCTGTATAGCTTTCACTACAGGAACCATGCATGGTTTTCTTGTGTCACCAATGATGGAGTACAACCACTATTTCAGAATATGACCTTGTATTACCACTTACATTCTTAGCACTAGAGCCTGAAGTTGATTTCATGAAAAGGGAGTTCACAGCCATGTTCATCTCTTGGGGCATGCATACAAGTGAATCTAGGCTCTTAGACTGATAAATTACCTTTGGCTAGATCTGCAGTAAACTCAAGAATGCATAAATTAATTAGATTATGAAAAATGAGTTCCTGGGCCTGTTACTTTGTGACAGTACTTGCATGGCCTCGAAGATAACTTTGACATAAAGTAGGTCATTTTGTAAGCAGTGGAACTTGGAAATATTTCAATAGAGAACAATTAGGTGTTTCCAAGTGTATTTTCATAAATTTTCTGCTACAGCTTAGGTATATTTTGTACTGTGATTTCCTCAACAAGCATAACTAACAACTCAGCCACCTATGTTCCCATTTTATAGAAATATAAAATGGGAACATAAAGCGGGAGGTTTCTTTAGGTAAGGCTTGTGAAAGTAATTCAGGTAGGTAATTTGA
Organism: Dasyornis broadbenti; assembly: GCA_013397935.1. Classification (NCBI taxonomy): domain Eukaryota; kingdom Metazoa; phylum Chordata; class Aves; order Passeriformes; family Dasyornithidae; genus Dasyornis; species Dasyornis broadbenti. The sequence continues at coordinate 109,312 of VZRN01002335.1, forward strand.
TGATTTAAAATATGTGTATTATAGCCCACTTATATTGATGATTTCTTTGAAAATCTGGGGAGAGGGAAATAGTAACTTTGTATGTGTGGTGATTTTCACAAAGCAGTTACATTCTTTATTTCATGCCTTCACAATGGTACCCCATCCTTGGGCAGAAACTGCTAGCACAAGAGCTGCTTCTTTCCCTGTCAGCCCTTTTTGAAATATATCATACTTGAGGTGAAATGCAACGTTTCATCTTCATTATGATAATACCACAGAAAGAAAGGTCAGACTTTGTTGTTTGCTTCTTTGTGGGTTTGTTGTGGGTGGTTTTTTTTGATGTTGTTTGGGTTTTTTATTTCTTATTTTTAATTTTTTTCTTCTCATATTTGCTTTTTTAAAAGAATGGTGAGGATTGCTCCTGAAGATCTGCATCAGGTAGCTGAGCCTTTATTTCTGTCCCCAGGATGCTGGTGCTGTAGTCAACACAGTTTTGTTTAAGCACTTTCTTTGTGTATTAGTTGTCTTATGTGGATCACTGGCATTTCATGTATTGATGTGATTGAGGAGCTGCTGCCAGGAGAGCACTATGCCTCACCTTCTTCCCATGGATGGTGCTGTTGGAGGGATGGCAGCCTGCAGGGGAACTTGGAAAACCAGACCTTGGTTCTCTCGCTGCTCACATTGTCCCACCTTCCTTGATCTGGTGCCACAGTGCCTGAGGCAATGCTTAAAGAGGGAAGTGGGTGGATGAAATACTGTATCATGCCTAAAGGAGGAGGTTTTTATTATTATTTTAAAATTATTTCTGGCTGCCTTTGTACTTTCCCCTCCACCACCTTTTTGGGAGGATAGCAGTCCTTGTCCTTTGTACATTATATGTTACTTTGAGATAAAAATACCCTGTTAGCTTGATTAGGTATTATTCTGTCTCACTGCTCTAATACTTAACCTTATTCATACAGAAATTTAATTCATAAGTGCAAGCGCAGAAGTGAAAAAAGTGCCAAGAAAACACCAACACCCCCAAACTGTTAATTGCTTCTTGTAATGCTGTAGAGTAACAGGCATGTAAGATTTCAGCTCAAGCAGAGTGAATCTGTGAACGGGCTTGTGGTGACATGACAAAGTGGACTTTGCTGATTTTCTGTGAATTAAATACTCTGCCTATGGAGAAGTAGAAGTGCTTGTTGTGCTTCAACTGGATAGGGAAGCAGCTTAGAAGAGACTGTAAGTCCAGTCCTGTTTACTCAGAGGTTCTACAGTATGAGAAGCTGGACATTGTCTGCACTTACAGAGAGGCTTTAGAGACCTGATGTGGTAAACAGAATATTTTTGTCAGGGCTCAAGTTTTGGAGCATAGAGACATTTGTGCTGTAAATGCATACTTACTTTCTGCATACAGACATTTGTGCTGTAAAATCTAGAACTTGAAAGGCAGTGAGGAGAATGTGTTTGACCATGCAGCCTTATTTCTGCTTTCATAGGCCTCTGCCTTCCCAGTGTGCAGAGAAAAACATTCCAAGAAAGCCAGTGTGAGTGTTCAGTTTAAGTCTTGTTTTAAAGCGTGGAGCCCAGTGCGTGGATTAGGGTCGAGCAGGCTGCCTTGCAGCTGGCAGCCTTTCTGAACACTTTAGTTATAGGATAAGTGGTAGTCTTGCATGAAATTCCAGATAAAAACACATTGGGGGATTTTAAGAGAAGAGATCATGTCTATGTGAAGCTTCATATGAATGAACCAACTAAATTGGTCACTGCACTGAAACCAGCTCATGTTTCCACCACTCTCAATACCCAAGGCAATTGGGGAGATATACCAAGATGTTGTATGTACCCAGCTCACAGAGTGATGCATGTTGTCATGGCCAGGAGTAAAAACTGCAGCAACATTTTGATCTCTGCCCCCATCTCCCCATGATCTGTTGTTAATGCCTAGAAGGTTCATCATCTCCCCTCTTTCTCTCACACATATGCACACACCTGCATGTTCTGTTTTGCTTTGCTTTCCTTTCCATACGATAGGATCAGTAAGGAAGGAAACTAGTTGGAGTGTTGAAATGTTTGCTGGCTTTGTATGCCTAGAGAAAAAAGGAAGAAGACTTAAGAAAGAAGACAGCATTTGGCTCTTAGGATGGAATTTAAGAGTTATTGGGTGGGCAGAGAGACTGGAAATTAGAACTAATGATGCCAGGATGAGTGGATTGGAGATGCAAGAGTTGGGATGAAAGGAGTTGAAATAGTTGGGTGAGTTTTGTGGCAGGAAACTCTTGAACAGCAATTCTGCGTCTAACAGTGAAGCAGCTGAGACGTTGGAAAGCAGGAAGATTTATTAGCTGGTCCCAAAGAAATAGTTATAAGAGCAGTATGTGAAACTCCTAGGTGAAGGTTGGCTCCAATAGCTAGTGAGGCTGGAGCTAATAAAACATAAAAGGATGTTATGGATGGATGCAAGAGGATGTGGCTGAAGATAAGAAATAGTATGTCTCTGGAAACTTGTCCTCAGGATTTAATTAAAAGAAAAAAATTCCCTGACTGGTTTGAAAGACATTCAGCCTGGGATTATTTATTTATGCTAAGCAATTTGGTGTGGGTTTTACTTTAGGAATTGATTATTTTTGAACTTTTTCTTCTAAACTGCAGGGTTAGAAGTGTATTTGCATACTCTCTTCCCAAATGGCAGCTGGAAATTAGTGCAAATACCTGAGATGTTATTTGCAGCAGCAGATGCCTAGGACTTCTGGAACAAGCTGTTCCTTCTTGATTACCTTGCTATTTCTCATGTTGGCCCATGACAGAGAATTTCAAAACTGCTCCAGTGCAGTTAATTCTGGGTTTGGCTCTCATAATTCTCTTTGAGCAAGTGAAGGCATTACTTGGGTTACAGAGTCACACAGGAAAAGTTTGGATACCAGCTTTATCAAGCCCTGTAGCCTTGCTGCGGAAGGGCCTGATGGTTGAGAAAGCCAAGAGCAAGTGGCTGAGCATGATCAGACATGACAGGACACAGCTGTAGCCGCAGAGACATGGCAGAGAGGGAAAGGTGTTCTGCCGGTGATGCGAATGTGCTGGGTTGGAGGGGTGATAGTTCCTGGGCAGGGGGCTGCCGCCAGGAGAGTGATGGAGCTACTGTGCAGTAGTGTAGAATAGCTGTTGTAAAAACCAGTAATAAACTAGGATATTTTTATATGAGACGTAGAGTAACTTTATTCTGCATATAACTGTCTATTTTTCAGACACAGACTGCAAGACTGAGAACAGGACATTTCTTTCAGGGTTGATGGTGCTTGTGTCACTGCTCATGTGACACCACTCCTGCTGCAGCTAATCTGGGACTCTGCACTGTCACTGCACTGTCTACTAAGTTGTAGATTGGAAACCTTGCAGAGACACTGTGCATGGACATACAGAAATAATTATCCTATCCTTCCTCTTCATGGAAATGCCAAACAGTTGGAAATGAATGTAGCATGTCTGCTTGTTGCTGCTCTTCAACACATCAATGCAAAATTCTGGGAAGCAGAATATTTATAGATTCTATATATACTTTTGAAAGGAATAGAAATAGTTTTTGATCCCACTATAGTTTGTTAATCTGGAATTGAAAACTTGTTATAATAGTTGAAACATTGTTTAGTTATCCTTCGGCTGCCATTGCTGTCAAAAGATCTTTTCCACAAGCAATTTTAAGACACTAGTCTTCCTAAACACTGGTTATTAAATGTGTAGGTCGATTTTTGTGCTTCTAGTAACCGTTCGCAGATTGCTTCACTGAAGTGTTAAAACCATTCTTTGTCCATTTTATGCACAGAGGTTAATAGCTACCTGTGTCACATCCGTGATTTTTGTTTACAATTTTAAAAAGCAGATTGTCTGATAATTTCTGCGAATAATTCTTTTTATTAAAGTAACATTGATATTTTAAATATGGAATATTCAACACATGAAGTTGCAGTGTTCAGATGAGAGTAAACTTGTCCATAGACCAACTTGTTTGGTTGCTTGTTTTCTCTTTTGGGGAAAGCTGGGGAGGACAGCAGGCAAGAAAAGTCTGGATGTAATCAAACTCTATCATACTTTGAGTTATCTTTCCTCTAAGTAAATCAGAGTATTCAAATGATTTGAGTTGCTAAAGATGCAACTGCTAAAAACAATTATTTTTTTTCTGACTATTTACTGTTGTAATTTCTTCTTTGCTTCTTTTATCTATGTGAATATTCCTTTCTAGCATTTCTGTAGTCACTCTTGGGTTTAGCTTTTAATGTAGATACTGTCACTGACTGGCTGAGATGGACTTCAAGCAGAATTCCAGCTCATAAATTCCTGTCAGATACAGGGTGTGTCAGCATGAGTTGTTTGGTGGTGTGCTGCAGGGAGTCTGAACATTGTGTTTTCTGAGAGACTGAGCAGCCTTTTTTCCTCGTGACAGTAGAGAGTTAAATATTATATTTGAATTCAGTCTGACTTAAAAGTCTTGCTGTGCCAGATGCTGAAGCTTAGGGTAAAAGGAAGATTTAAAACTCACAAATGTGTGATCTAATTTAAGCCAGGATATCATGAGTAGGTACAGCAAACAATGGGAGGATTAAGAAGAAAGAATTGAAGGAAACAATGAGAAAATCTGTCCACTTCAGACTGGCAATTAAATGAATACATCTCTCTGATTTAGAGCAGTCAGAATTCAAACTGATGTGGGATGTAATTTGGAGAAAAATACTAAGGTGTTTAAATTAAAAAAAAAATGGCAGTTGATTACATGCTAATTTTGCACCTTAATTTCAAAGAATTTTTTTTTCTTGCTTCTTGCCAAGTTGTCTGGCATTTCAAACTGTTGGTGAAGATGTATACCAATTCCTGATTATGCCTTACAATCTCAAAGATACTGTTTTTCTTTTTCTTTTATTTTTTTTCCTCATTAAATTCATGTTAAGGTGTAGTGCCACCCTGTGATTCACAAGGGGTGTGTGTATGTATGTTTATGTGCAAGTATGTGCATGTGTTCGTGTTCCATTTTACAGTTTCCATGGATGGAGCATACTCCATTAGGAATTCGTACTATTTGTTACTCTGAATCTTGCTCTCTTCTCTATGATGATTCTGCTTTTAGAATATACAGGAAAAGATCCTTATGCTCAAGAAGTAAGAATAAATTTTTACCACTAATTCCAATCAATTATATTTGTAGTTCTTTGAGATTTACATATAGTTATTTCTATTGCTGTTGTTTTGATTATATAATAAAAACTGAAGATATAAATTGAAATAGCTTCACTAGTCCCTTAATCATCAGCTAACCTTGAAAACATTTTACAATTTTATTTGAAAATATGATAAAAGAAACAATATTCTGAATAGTCAAGAGTTACTCTAGAAGATGAGGGCCATAATGAATAATATCAGTAGGTGAAATACTAAGGTTTTGAATTTAAATGTCTTTTAGTATCAGAGATGACTGCCTCATGATTACACTCAAGTATTACTTAAAGATTGAACCAAGATGTGTTGAACTTGTGTGACTGGGTGAATGAACTTATTTATATAATCATGTATCAGAGATTGATTTAAAAAAACCCAAAAAGTATCTTTCTTAGAGATTTCAGTTGCACATAATGGTGGTATTTGAGTGCTGGCAGAGGTTGTCCAGAAAGGCTCTGGAGTCTCCATCCCTGGAGATCCTCAGAAGGCATCTGGACATAGTCCTGCGCAGTCAGCTCTTGGTGGCCCTCCTTGAGCAGGTAGGTTGGGCCTGATGACCCCTAGAGCTCACTTCCAATCTTAATTAGTCTGTGATTCTATAGGGATCAGGGCAGTCCTCAAAGGTGGCTGGCTAGAGGAGAGGTTTGGGGATGCACCTACCTGCGCTGACCATGCCAAGAGGCTTCTCGGCAGCAGGAGTGGCAGCTGTGGTGGAGATGACCCAGCTGCTTCTTTGCTTCAGTGTTGTCCTCTGCTGTACCCTCTTTGGTTTTCTCAGATTTGTTTCAAAAGAGTCTCTGACCTCCATTTGGGTAGCACATATCCAGCTAGTCGTATCATCAACGCCTTTGTATGTAGACAGATACAAACACCATTTCATAGAATCATAGATTATTCTGAGTTGGAAGGAACCCACAGGGATCAGCAAAGTCCAACTCCTGGCCCTGCACAAAACAGCCCCAATGATGCCACCATATGCCTGAGAGCATTGTCCAAATACTCGAACTCTTGTCAGGTTTGGTGGCACCCCCTAGGGAGCCTGTTCCAGTGCCCAGCTACCATCTGGGTGAAGAACCTTTTCCCAATACCCAACCTAAACCTTCCCTGACTCAGCTTTGTGCTGTTCCCACTGGTCAGAGAGATCAGTACTTGACCCACTACTTCCCCTTTAAGTTCCTTTAATTGGGAATTAAAAATATTTTTTCCCCAAGCTGAGTCTCTCCTGCCTGTGACAGTAATTGGTAAAGATTTTCAACCCACAAGCTTTCTCATATCCTTTTCACCACTTCTTTTATTAAGGATGTCTACATTTTAGTCCTAAACCCTGTATATCATCAGATCTGGTAGTGGTAAAAATGAGTTTTTTAGCAAGATTGTATGAAATTCTGAGTAGCCTGAGTGGCTTTTTAGATTTTTGTTTATGCAAAATATGTTTCGGTATATATATGAAATATAATTGGTTGGTAATAAAAATGGAAGTAAATGAAGATATAGCTGTAACTCTTGATTGCCAGTTAAATCTTCTAGATTACATTGATCTCTGTTTCCTCCACTGTTTCTTTTAAGATGAATTAAAGGAATTTCTCTACAACAGGTTACAACAATGTGGAAAGTTTGGATATCTTGCAACTTTCTAGCGCTGCTTGCGCTGACACTGTAGAAGGAGCAGTGACTCATTAGGGACACTATAAATAAATACAAGGCTCATTTTTCTGTGCCAGTAAGTAGGTCCCACTTCAATTCAGAGCAAATACGTTATATATGTCTAGTGATGGAAACTCTCCTCAGCACATACACTGCTGTTAACCTATTGGTAATGAAATTCAAAGCCTCTTTTCTCTCCTTAAGGGTGGACCGAGCTTGTTGTGAGCTTTCAGTGAAAATTAGGAGTTTGGTAACTGATGTAGTAATAGAAGAGGCTTCTTTGTATTTCTTTGTCCTTGTGTGCTTTTGACAAATACTGCTAACTACTTAGCATTTGGTCCACTTTACTAACCAGCAGTTCAAATTTTGGATGTGGGTAATAGTAAAAACAAAAATAGCATATGAACTTATTTTTCCCTCTAATATTATTGTTTCAACAAGGCCCTACAGAAATAGTCCACTCTTATTGTTTAGAAATTCATCTCAGGAAAGCAACTAAGTGTATCTTTGTTCTTGTGGATCAGAATCTTATTTTCTATCGCTTTAAAGCTATGTACACATTCATGTGGGTGAATAAATTGTTTTGAGGTGTTTGTCTTAATTTCCTTTTTTAAATATTCCAGTCTTTCCATTTTGAAATTTCTTTAGTTGTCTTCATTTAAGGTGTTTGCTTCTCTGCCAATGACAAGTGATGCTTAACCCTGGGCAGTGTTAAATGTCCCTGAAGAGAACATGTCAGTTGACACTGTGATATATCAAGCACATGACTTGTGACAGCACCCAGAATTACATAACTATGGGCTATAGTTACTTGAGTGTGACGTTTGTGGAGGTATGAACTGGAAGAGTTCAACATGACAATGCTATAGGAATCATCCAAAGAAAATCCAATCTTCCTCTCACATCATGCTTGTTAGCTCTTGAGGCAGCTGTGGAGCCTTGCAGTGTAATATTTATACAGCAGTTAAGGTGTGATATTTCCTTCTAATCCATTTTGGCAGTGTTGTTACAGGAATCATGAGCATGTGCAAGAGCTTTCCTTGAACCTTGATGTTTCAGTTCAGAATTCAGTATTTGAAGCACTGATGGAGCAGGGGGAGCAGCAAGTTCCTCTAGAGCCACTTTCTGCAAGCAGTGTGAAAATGGGGGTCTGTATGTAGCGTGAACAATCACCTTCAGCCTTGGCCACCTGCGACAAAAGGAAGAAACTAAAGTTTCAATCTTCTGAGTGCAGGAAACTTTCACACTTTTCAGTTCTGTCTTGTGAGCTTTCTTGAGGTTGCTGTATGTAGTGTGCTGGGTTAACATCCCAGGCTGCAACTTCAACCTCTGCACTTCAGCCTCAGTTGTAGTGAGCTGAGGATGCTGTTGAAGCTGTCAAAGATCTGACAGATGGTTTCTATGAAGTACTTGCACAAGGCAAGAAGTATCTGATTAATAAATTATATTTTGGAATAGAAGGCAGGGATAATATTCAAGATCTTTAGCAAAAAGTGATTTGTTTAGACAGTATTTCTTTCTATAGTAATTTCCTTGATGTTATTATCGTACCTAGCCTTGTTTTAAGCTGTTAATACAGTTCAATTTTAAAATTGTACTAGCCCCTTTGTGTCTCTTAAGGACGGTAAGAAAATATTTCCAATTATTTCCAGTCATGCTTTGATTGCTTTCTGGTTGTTCCCATGTGTACGGACCAGGCCACATTTGTTTAAAGACTACTGATCTTGAATCTGTGAAGGCTGTTCTGTTGTGTATTAGTATCTTTTAAAGTTTAAGACTTTAGCTCAAGCTACTTGCTTCATTTTTGCCATGGTTCTATTTTAAACCTGTCAGGGGAGCGCCAGGAGGCACTGGTTTTCAGATGCTGTGAGTAGTGGAGATCCATTATTGAAACAAATCTTTTCTACTTGAGGCAGGACTGACAAGATTTTTAGACGGGTTTTCCAAGCATCAGTTTTGGACTCTCAGAATTCACCCTATCTCAACCCAGCTTTCTTTTGTTGGGGTTACATTCTTTCTCTGCATGATGTTTTTGGACCATCTCCAGTTCCTTCAGATTTGTTCCTATTGTTTTTCTTTTCCATTGGTGGGTATGAGTAGACAGTAGTTTTCGGTGCACCTAAATCCTCAGATCTGACATGGTAGTAAGATTGGTAAGTATTGTTTGAGGAAAGGCAAAAAAAAATTAGTACTTTCTGAGTTTGATGTTAGGGCTGGTAGATTGCCAATTTGAAAAATGAAAAGTGAGAGCTATGGGCTATGCTAGCATAGGAAAGGGGGGGTGGGATAAAAGGACTGAGGGGGATAAAAAGCTGAAGTTGTGGTTCGCCAATAAATCAGTCAGCAAGTTTGCTAGTGTCATGGTCGTGGGTGTAGAAGTGTGTTGTGGTATTAAAGCAGATAGAATTTTAATCTCAGCAATTTAGAAATTGGTGATGCAAACCTAAATATGAATAACTATTTCAACAGACTTTTAGTGCTATGCAGACTGCAGCAGGAAAGAATTATGATGTTTGTTAAAATGGTTGAGATGAACTTTAAGGCATGCTATTAATTTTAATTGTGTGGAGATTATGCCCTGTATATGGAGTTTTGCAATAGCCTAGACATGGAGAAGAAGGTATTTAACCGTGAAACACCTGTTTAGCTGATCTTTACCTTAGTCAAATATAAATGGCCAAGTTATCATTTTGACAGTCAGCTGTAACCATCATAATTTTTCTGAACTGGCAGCCACATGTTTTTACTGATGAACAGACACACCAGCTTTCCAGGTATATGCACACAGTCATACCATGACATAAATATTTTACACAGCAGAAGAGGGAGAAGAGAGGGAAAATGAATATTGTATAGTTGGAAACATGTAACAGTGACCCAGATTACATATTTGTGATAACATTTATCTTTTTCTATACTTTTAATGCTAGGTCTACCCTGAATTGCAAATCACCAATGTTGTTGAAGCCAACCAGCCAGTTACGATACAGAACTGGTGCAAGAGGGGATGGAAACAGTGCAATGGTCACCCGCATATTGTGGTTCCCTACAGATGTTTGGGTGAGTGACTCAGTTTCAGTCTGTTTTTTCTTGCTCTATTTTTTTCAGTCTCTTCATGAAAAAGATAGAGAATCTACATAAATATCTTCTACCTCAGTATTATTGTCTTTTCTGAAGGGAGTTTTGTCCAATTGTTCAGTCCTTTGAAACTGCATTATCTAGAAAGAAAGTACTCTGGCTCTTCTCTAAATAAATCCTTCTTTTTTCACATTAATTTTTGAATATCTAGTACTTGGACTCTTACCATGAAAGACTGGGAATCTGTATTTGTTGAAACAAAGCAAAAGATGGTTTATAAATTCCCCCATTTTATTCTGCAACTTTACTTTTGTAGCAGTAGCTTGCTGTTCTCTCATGTGTCCTTGGTGATTTCAATCAACTAAAAGGGAGGCTGAACCCTCATTTTTTGGTTAACTATTACTTTTGTCTGCATTCAGAAAATGGAATCCGTAATTTGCTGTTTTCATTAATATTCTAGGCACAACATTTTCTTGATCTTATTCCATGAGTTATTTAAATATGTTGCTTTACCACTTCCATTTGAATTGTGATAAATGCTGGAGTTCAGAGTTGGGTCTTACTTTTCTAGTAAGCCAGTACAGCTTAAAAGGCATGGAAACCAGCTCATACCAGTTACTCCATGAAACAAATAATGAAAGAAATTTAAAAAAAATATGCAATGTTTCTAGAATTTTTGTTCATTTCTGTAGAATAGGTAAAACACAGGGCATGATCTGCCCTTAACAAAGCTGGGACTGAAGAGTAACCAACAGAAATGCTACCAGTATGGTCAAAGGTGCCAAAACAGCAGGTGTGTAAAATCTGTGCTAAGTATCAGGGAAATTTTTTTGTTTGGTAAAGTTTCTAGATCTGATATTTGTTTGTATAGATATAAAATAGGTGTTTCTAAACCTTCATTATATCATTGTTGATGCTACTGAGGTTCTGCAGTATGAGTTTATTCTGAGCAAAAATCATCAAGGAGAACCCAAATTCAAGACTTTTGGTGAGGAGAAGGACCTGCTCTGGGTCTAGGAATTATGAATTCTGATTCTGGGAAGGGACATACTGGTTTTTGCGTTTTTCCCAGACTTCTACGTGACTTAAGTTGGTCAGTTCCACCTAAAACTTTAATGCTAAAAAGGACATGCTCTTTTACCCATTTGTTGCTGTGTTTTCTTTAGTTTTTCAAAGTCAGGATAGAAACATCAGCTTGTAGTGTTGATATATGTATAAGGACATATAAGCAACTCGTTGGAGGTGAGGTAGAGGAACTGCAGTCTCACCTAGAACTCATCACAATATATTTGATCAGACTCCATGTGAGTGCACTTGCACTCATTAGAGATGTGGCAGAAGAACATCAGACTAGTGGAACTATAAAAACTAATTTTTATAATTTATTTTATTATCACCACAAGCAAAGCTCTGAATTAAGAAAAGGGAACTCTTAGACTCAGGACTCTATCCTTATGTAGATTTGGTCAGTGCCCTGAAGGTCTTTCAACCTAATTTAAGCTAGAAGACAATGTCATCATGAGAGCAACTGACTATAAATTGGCTATGAATAAATTAATCTGCAGATTATAAGGAAGTATCTGCAAGCGTAAGGAGCTCCAACAGCCTTCTGGTAAAGGAGTAAGAAGTCTAATAATGTGAAAGAAAGTTCATCAATTTATGGACAGAACTATATGCAGTTCTTTGCAGTAGTGAGGAACTGGACTTGGACTTTTAAGGTGTCTTCCCTGAGTTGCAGTTTTGAAAGAAAAATCGTTGCGTGTCGTGTGTCTGCTATCTTAGGTAGGGAGGTAGGCTTTGGAGGCAAAAATTTTGAAGGTGTTTAAGCACTTTATTCTCATTAGCCCTTAGCTCTTATTTTCTATTTTAAAAACCCTGCATATGCTATTTTGTGTCTGATTTCTTTGTAATTGAGGCTTATGTAGTTGTGTCTGACACATTGTTGTGTTTGTTACCCTTCTTGTATGTTGACATTCATCATTTGGCCCTGACTAGAATAAACCTTAGATATTGATGTTCCCAAGGGTTTACTGAGGGATAGGTGGCCACATAATTGTTTCCTCTGGAGGAAAAATGGTGGCTATGGCCATTATCTAATTTCTTTGTCAACCAGCCCTCAGTTTGTTGTGTACTATGTCTGTCTTGGAATAGTTTTTCCTAAATCTTGGGTTTTTTTACAGAACTAAGGAGTCCAGAGAGCTTTTAAAATTTCTTTCTCTCCTCCTAGTACTTCTTCAATGTTAAAAGATAATTTTTTTAAGAGTTGGATATTGCCTGTCAACTCTGTCTGTGCCTCAGCTGTTTTTAGTGTGGTAGCTCTTAGTGGGCATTGCCAATGCCCATTCCTCCAATTTTAGTGCAAATAGACCCTTGCCCTAGATGACTATTAAATCCATCTGGTAAGAATTAAGATACCAAGAGAAAGTGTGTCAGTGAGCAGCTGATTGCAGGGTTGAGTCTTAATTTTGAGTTGCTCTGAGGGTCACTTCAAGTATCTTGAGTCAGCTCAGTAATTTCTTCCATCTTGACTTTTATTTTTCACAGTTGAGAAACTGTGAGTGGCAGAAGTCTGGCTGCTTTCAGGCCAGAGCATCTTCACTGTCTGTTTCCATCATAATCTTCAGCCGAAGCTTTGAAACCTGTAGAGCTCATTTCACTGCAGCTCTTGACTGCTCCAGGAGTTTTTCTCTTTGAGACTTGTGCAGGGCGGTAGTTACAGCAGTTATTTATATTAGTATACTGTAGTAACATCCATCAGATTTCCTAAATTACACAGCTTCATATTTTCTTAAGAAAATGCAACTAAACCATAAAACCAGTAATTCAAACAAGGCAAAATGAAAGCCCTTTATTTGAGTCAGCCATGTGTCTTTGCATTGACCACAGAAATATTCCCCCTAAAAATGTTCTAATTAAATCTAAAGCTTAAAGAGTTAAATTACATTTTTTTGAGTGAAGGGTGTGGTGCTTGATATAGAGCCACAAATGTGTTTGGGTATACAGCAAAGATGAGGAGCTGTGAGATGTGCTGGTGGAAGAGGTAAGATCTGCAGAACTCCCTCCTCCTGGTCTCAGGTGTGTATGCCATCCTCACACCTGTACCACTTGCTGTGTGGCACAGCTGCAGGGTTACACCAGACAGTGCCAAGAAACCAATGATTTCTGCTTTGCTTTACAGAAACTGTTTTTGGGAAAATATCATGGCTGCAAACCTGGCCGTTTAAGTGTTGGTGGGAGCTCTGCCTATAGCAGCAGCAGGAGGGCAGGATTTCTGCCACAACTGGGGCAGAGTGGCAAATAAGCTGTTCTAGTTTGCACTTTCTTCTCTATTCACTGCTTGCCTGAGGAAAAGCAGCTGGTGAATTTGTGCAGTGTGGGCTGTGAAATGAGGTAGTTCACTCTGTGTTCCTTGCACAGAGCAGGCATCCTTGTCCCAGTGATGTGATTCTTTGCATCCCTTGGATAAATATGTGGCTATGCTTTTCTGAATAGATAACATTTTCTATTGGTGAAATACACACCAAACCTTGGATAGAGAAGAGAAGGTCAATTATGTGGGTGTTTGTGGATCAATATATGGGCACGGCAGGCAGGATATGCCAAGGTGTGGCAAAGGGGGAATTACAGGGATTAACTGTGCTGTGTAACGTGCATGTTCAGGAGTGGCTCTGCCTCATTATCCTGTTAATATAGGCTGCTAAGCACTACATTCACAGTGTTGGAAGGATCCAGATGTATTGGAATCTCATTGTGTATATAGCCTCTGTCAAGCAAAATGTGATTACTTGCAGTCATTTGTTCATAAACAAGTGGATTAGGTTATATGACAAATATATTTTGCTGTTTGGTTATGTAGTGAAAAGCTGGCTTTTGTTTCTGGTTCTAACAAAAACGTCTTTGAAAATACTTGTTAACTTGTAATGCTTTATTACTCTAGCAGTTTGTGAAGTTATCCACTTGTTGATGTCAGAAGAAAAGGCACACTCAAGTTTTGATATGCATGCCTAGCCAATTATATGAAAGAAAACACCAAGGTTATGCCTGCAATGAATCATTTAAATACAGATGTATAAAATTGGTAGTTCTTCTAGTAGCTTACTTGCAATTTTAATGGTGGAATTTTTTCCCACAAGCATGTGAAGTGCCTGCATATTTCTGTTACATGGCAAAACTTGCTGGTTTTTCCTCCTCTAAACTCACATTGCACCTATTTCTATTGCAGTGGCAGAGCTTCTCTTTTGGCTTCTCTTCTTTCCACTGGCTTTTCCATGCAGTGCCTAATCAACAGAATGACATTAAATAATTGTCCTGGAGTTTTCCTGTCCCTGTTAGTTTAGGTATTCGCCTCCAGCTTGCCTCAGTCTCCATTCAGCCATACAAGTGATGCAGACATGCCTCACACCACACCGTTCCTAAAATAAAAAAGTTCTCATAGTTTCAGCCTACACAAATACAACATGTCTAGTTTTTCTGACAGCACTAGCTGACAGGAAGAAGATCTCCAAAAATACTGACAATCTGAATTGCTTAGTGGAGAGGCCATAGGTAGAAAAATCCTAGGCACAGTGAAAGGCGTAACTGTTCACTGGGGGAAGTAGTTCATCTCTCTTTGTTCTCTTGCAGACAGAATTCCTATCTGCTAGTGGTATATTTGATAGAGTGCTGGCAGATGGATGAGAAAACCAGGCACTTTTTTTTTTTTGGTGAAACTGCAAGCTCTGCAGGGCTAGTGAGGTGTCCTAACATATTGGCTTCCTCCCACTGCAGCAGAGCCTTGCACAAGCTCTCTAGCCAGGTCCTTGCCCAGGTCCAGCCCTGCTGGCTGCATGTCAATAGCTTTTCAGTGTTGTACTGGCAGTCAGAGCTTTCTCTAGGTCCTAGGTCCTTATGGTTGAGCTTGTTGCTGTAAGCTTTTAGGGCCTCAGTACTTAACATGTGTTCTTAAATACACTTCCCTGCAGTGGTGTAATTAAGAGCATGCCCTAATGGGCTTCAGCAAATAGAAATGGTTTTCTATTATACCTGAACTCTTCTGGCCTGGATTTTATGTTCAGCTTTAGTAACAGAGAAAAAATGGGCTGTTAAGTATCGGTTGAGTCACTGATCATTTATATAAACAATAACGATTTTATTGGTTTATTACAATTCTAAGAAGCTCTCTTGTCTCATGGTTTATAACTGTGTCTTTTCCAGTATTTTCTTCTCAAAGCAGGACTGTAAACCATTACAGTGGTCTTTGGCATGTTTCAGGGGACAAAATACCATCATCTAGACGAAGAGGTAGGGAGCGGGCAGAGAAATCCTGAATGAAATCACCCACCAGCAGCACAAAAATTTCCTCAGGCAGTCACGAATCTGTTTCTGGAGGCTTCCACCTCTTCACCAGCCAAACATCTGTTCAGCTGTTGGGTTAGCCAGGTCCTAGCTGAAGGTGTAGAAACCCTGAAAGTGCAGAGATAAAGCAAAATGAACGTTCTCCTGATGATCAGAATGTACCTTTATGTATGACTAAGAGCAAATGTAAAACATCTGATTTTTACAGTAAGACCAGAAGAAGAAAGAATTCTGAACTTGTATATTTCTGTGCATTCTTAGGATGTACATATGTTTTACTTGTTTGGTGGTTACTGTAAGGTCACAACACAAAAACTTTTTGAGATCTTGAACATCACAGCTCCACAGATCTACTCCTAAAGCCGTAAAATAATTTCTTATAGGTAACCATGGAAAACAATATGTTTATTTGTCTGTTTACTATGGACAAAGGAAACCAAAACAGGTAGTGTACACACTTCAGGAATAGCTGACAAGAAGTAGTCACCAGTATGTGATTCTTTTTCATAGCTATCTGCTGAAGATAGCATTACACATTGTAGTAAATCTTTTTATGTTTAGGAGCTTAAGAAGAAAAATCAGTTTTCCTGCTTGAATGACCAAAGCTAGTTGGACTAAGTTTTCTGTCACTTGTAACTCTGCCCATGCTGAGATACTGGGGATTAAAAGCAGGTGTTCCTGCTTTTTCTGCAGTGCTTTATATAGAAAGAGTTAACCTCAAACAGTAGTGCTGAAAGATTATTGGTAAGGTTAAAAAGAGCTCAAAATTTAGAAAAAGGGGAAGCTAAGGTGCCCTTCTGACCATAGTTCGACCCTTCCTGTGCAGAGGATTCCAGGGAGGCTACGATTGTGGGGCTGCTCTGTCTGCCTGCCCTGTTCCTGTGGGCACTTGGATGAGCTGTTCTGTGTTTCTTTCCTGGTCCATCCTCTCCCATGCCCTAGTTACTGTTCACCACTCAGATCTTGCCTGAAGAGAAAACTAATTTTCCTCTCAGAAGTTTCTCTAATCTTACTCAAACACTTTGGAGAGCATAGGTTTCATTTCATAAAGGTCATGAGGGAGAGGGATGTCATCCTTAATTTATAGTTGGAAGGCTGGAGAAAAGCTGGAGAGAATCTTCAAAACTCTAACTGTCTGTTAATAGTTGGGCTCCAAATTGTAAAACACTTAAGACAGTCTTGATGTGTATGTACCCAAGGAGTCTTTATGAAGCATAGCTGTACCTTTAGTTTTGATAGATGGGTACGTTCATGCACACACAACCTGTGAGTAATGCATGAACCTGCTGTAGAAGTTTCGTATCTTGTTCGTTGTACGCATCTAGTTTTTGGAACAGACAGACCAGGAACTTTTCATCTGAATATCTTTGTAGTGCCACAGAGCTGATTTTCCTTATTTTTCATGCTTTTCTTCAGCCTAGAGAACTTAATTTTGCAGTGGGAGAATCCTGCTAATTAAAGTGTGTTGTTTGTTTTAGCCTCTTAGGAAGGAAAGATGGGGAGAAGAACAGAAATCAAGCATCCATCTTACCATGTGGTCATGAAATTGATCTGCATAGGTAGCATCTTTCAAAAAATTTCTCACCTAACTGAAAGTAGCTGTAAATTCTCATGCTAAATACATTCTGGTCTTGGAGTAGGACTAAATGTTGCCAGCAGCTTTGATGCAGTTAACTGCAGAGGGAGAGTCAGTGGTAGGATTCACTGGGTATTTCTAAAAGGTGCTAGGGAATATTCTGGAAATACAACTCAGTAAGCCTATCTGGGAGAGGGGATGCTGTTTTGAAGTGCTGAACATCCAAGAATATTGGACTTGTTAAGTGAGTATGATACTGAGCAAGAGTTTTTTTTAAAAAGAGTAGGTAGACAAATGAATAGTGTGCCTCCTTTGATTTTTCAAAAGATATTTAACAAACTCCATTACCAAAAGCTACTAAAGAATTTATTCTACCATGGAATAGAAGAGAAAACTCTTATGCGGCTAAATGAAGATAAGAAAAGGTAGGAATTAATGATCCATTCTCAGGCTAGAGAAAGGTCACCAGTAGAATCTCAAGGGATCAGTTCTTGTGCCAGTGATATTCAAAATATGTGTGATTTGAAAAAGAGGGTAAACTCTGAGGTGACCCATTTGATGAAGATACTAAGTTATTCAAGGTAGAGTTAATAATGGCAAATTACTAGGAATTTCAGAGGGGTCTTTGATACTGATTGACTAGTAAAATGGAAGCAAAAATTAATGTAGTAAAGGCAGTGTTCATGGGAGAAGCCCTAAGTGCAATAATCTTACCTTAATGTATATGGTGAGACTGTGAGTAGCTTCAAACTTCTCAGGATTGAAACCTTGGGTATTAATAGTTCTGTGAAAATATATGTTCATTAGTGCCAAAACCCAACAGTTTTAGGGATTATTAGGAAAGGAATGGCGAACAACACATAGAACATAACTGTACCACTATGTCAGCTATGGACTTTCTTGTATTTGTGAACACTGTGTGCAGTTCTGGTTTTCCTCAGAAGTACAGAGTGGAAACCGAAGAGTTAAGAGTAAGGGGGAGTGCTTGAAGTATGATACAGCTCTCATTTTAAAAAAAATGGCACAGTAGATTAGATCTTTCCAGCATAGAAAGGAAGACAACTGGAGAATCTGACAGCACTTTGCAAAGTCATGAGTAGCTTCGAGAGGATGGATGAGGAATGGTCATTCACCCTGTATTTCATGAGGAGACCTCAGATTATCAAATAAAACTTGCAAGCCTTAGGTTTCAAACAAACAGAAATAATTGAATAGTTACAAATTTTGTTGTGCAATGTTTATGTGAGCTCCTCATCCATCTGCCACAGTGTCTTTTGCATGCTGAGAGTCTACAAAGTTTCAAAACCCAGCAGTTCACAACAGGATAACTCATCAGGTGTTAGGGAGCCTAGACTTGAGTCTGTAGAAGTTGTGGTGAAACAGGGTCTTGGGGAAGTACTGCTGCATGATCTTCTACATATACCTTATGCTCTTTGTGATGCAATGTTGACCTGCTTTTGACCATTTGAGCTAAAATGTTTTGTGGACTGAGATAGACATTGTCATACTTATGAGGCTTCCTCTGCCGTATCAAAGAGTGCTTGTCATCAGACTAGTCATTCCTTTCCTTTCTAACCTGCTTCTCTCCTGCCTTTCTGTATCTCTGAGGGTGCTGCCCCTGTCTGGCTCTTCTTACAGAGTCCCTTGCTTCAGATTTTCCAGCCTTGCTCTCTTCTTTGGCTCACCAGATGCTACTGTCTTGTCCATCACCATTCCACTCCAGTCTTGCAGACATTGATGTTTCTTCACCTCTCCTTCCTTCTGAGTAATCTTCTTCCTACCTTGATGTCTGCCTTTTCCTCTCAGCATGTTCTCCCTGTCAGCATCTGCTGTCCAAGCCAGTTTTGTTTGTGTCTACTTCCCAGCTCTTTGTCAGATATGCCATGCATATATTGTCATCATATTTCACGCCTCACTTGGTGCTACCTGAGCAAACAGATAAGGACCCTGTGATCCTTCCTGGAAGCAATGAGATTGGTCTGTTCCAGCATGATGGCATAGGGGTCCTCTTCTAGTTTCAGCAGGGACAGAATTAGCTAGCACATTGATGTGTTTGGGATTTAAAGTGAGAATAATGTTGTTAACACACGGATGGTTTAGTTGTTGTTGAGCAGTGCTTGCAGTTAGTCAAGGAGTTTTCTGCTTCTCATCCCACCAGCAAAGAACTGGGAGAAAACAGCAAGGACAGCTGACCCTAGTGACCAAAGGGATATTCCATGCCATATCATGGCATGCTCAATATATAGACCTGGGGGAAAATGGGCCATGGACTCTGCTCGGGAGCTGTCTGGGCATTGGTCAGTGGGTAGTGAGTGCAAGCCTGTTTTGTAGTACAATACAGTGCTACTAATAATTTTTTAGTAGTAGTAGTATTTCTCCTCGCTTCCATTTCTATCCTATTAGGCTTTGTCTTATTTTTCTTTTTTTCTCCCCAGTTCTCTCCCCCATTCCATGGAGAGGGGGATGGTGCAGGGAATGAGTGAGCAAGCAGCCATGTGGAGTTTAGCTGCCTGCCAACTTAAAACGCAACAAGCACTTAAGATGAAGGAAAAATATCCTTCTGTCATAGCAAAAAAATGCTCTGGGTTCTGAGCATTAAGATGTTTGTGTGTGTGTATCAGCATTTCGTCAGATGTAAAGAAAGCTGCAATTACCTCAAATTAGTTTCTGTTTTATTTTTCAACAAACTACAGTAAAATTTAGTTTACTAAAGTGCTCTAAATAGATTGTTATACAGACTGAGTGTTGTTTGTGATGTTGCTTTATTTGTGTTGAAGGAAGATTCTGATGCTCTATTTGACAGATGACTTGACTGCTGAGAGATATTCTACTTAAAGCTTAGCTAAGATGATGTTGTGTTGTATAACAAACATGGTCATTCGTTTCCCCTTTGGTGGCTTCTGATGAATGTTTTAAATGGTCTTTAATTTTCCCTTTGCAGTGAAAAATGAGATTCCATGTTTCCTTATAGTTGCATTTAATTGTTTGTTAAAACAAACCCCAGACAGAAACCTCAGCTTAAGATATTTTTTCTTCTTCAGGATTTCTATGCCGTATGTGGCTTATAACATTGATAGAAGATTTCCTTAGTCTTTATTTCAAGTCTATTATGTTGTAGGCAGGATGGAAGAACACTATTGATCTCTTTTTGAAGTGCTGGCATTTTGATTCTTCTTGAGCATTAAGTCCAACATTAAAATTGAACAAATCAGGGAAACTGGGATTAATAATGCATCAAGCTCTGAAATCCAAAGGAGAAAACAGCCCCAGTGATGGGCACTGTGGAAAGGAGAATCGTGGTTATGAGTAATGGTGTTGAAACTGCATTTCCAAAGTCTTGTGGAACAGTGGATTGGGCCTGTGACATGCTTTTAAAATAGTCAGTCCTTGTCTGAGCCTGCACTGTCCTCTGTCCCACGTACACAGGCAATTGCGAGCAAGGCAGTGCTCTCACTGAACTGTTGCTTTGTGCAGAAGCAGATGGGTGAATTCCTCGGGAACACTGGGCACAGTTCCTTGTTTTTGTCATTGTGTATGTCTGTTAGTGCTTCTAGAGTCCCCTTGGGTCCGAGAACAGCTGAACCACCTCTCTCTGCATGAAACACAAATTAGCAACGCTTCCAGGGTATCTACAGGTGCTGGACAAACACTGTTAATGTGCATTTGAGTTGTGTATTATATCTGTGTTGGGTTTTTTATGGTTTTAAACAGTATTTTGTACTAATGTTACCCATGTAATTTAGAAGTGACATTGTGTTTAAGCTTGATCACTTTGAATTTAAGTTCTTAATTGGTTTCTAGATTTGGTATTTTTTTATGACACAATACTTTCACTAACACATCAGAATTTCTTTTCAGGAAATATGTGTTTTTTAAGAAGGAACACAGTAAAATGGTTATTAATTTGTTAACCATAGCAAAAAAAAAGTAAAAATATACATATGTATTATAACCAGCAGTATATGTAGAGTTGTCAGAGTGCTGGTATGACATAATGTCCATATTTTTGGGGTTAATTTAAGCAGGTAAAACCATGTGTTTAATGATTTAAGTGTTTTTCTGTGAAAGGTATTTTGTCTTTCATTAGACAAAATTAGACTTTAGACATTTGTTAATAAATATACACTTACATTCTCATCTTTAGTGGATAGCCTGGGTTTTGGGGAAGGTTTGTGTCAGAGAGCTCATCTGTAACCTTGGCTTTCAGTAAGTGTAGGAAAGGGCTTGGCTAATTTTCAGTCAAGGATTTCTCATTTAGGGCACACTGCCCTTCAGGCAAAGATAAAGCTGGTACTTGGGATATGACAGTGCAGTACTTCAATGTTTATCTGCTCTCAAAAGATAAATTGTCCTTACTGGCAAGGGGAGGCATGGTAGCATTACAGGGCTGTGCTCTAAGTACTGGAAGTTGCTTAGTTCTAGCACATTCATTCATCAGATGTCATCATTGACAACATAAGGATGAAGAAGAGGAGTGGCCTCACAGTGGCCGTGCTTGGACCCAGCAGCACATTCCCATGAAATGGCAAGCTGAAATTCAAGGGCTGCAGAGCTGTGACGGGACGACACCAGTCGCCTTCCCGCTGGATGGATTGTGGCACTCAGTGTGTCCCTGGGGAAAGGATTACAGCACTTCATGCTTGTGTAAACATCCAAAATCTTTGCAAGCTGAACATGCTGGCATTTGAAGGTCAAACATGCTTCAACACTTCCAGTCTCCCTTACCCACAAGCACAGGCATCTTTATCATGCAATCAGGAATTCCCTTTAGGATTCCACTCTCTTTCATGTGAAAACTTATGCTTGTGGTTGATGCTAAGAATGGCTGTGTAGCAGGAGGCATTTTGTGTTGAAATGTGGGGGTTTAGTTTCTTACAGAAAACTTCTGCAATAGAAAATATAAGTTGAGAATGGTTATGCACAATTTGTAAGAACCAAGCAACCATTAATCACTGAGGACCTTGAATTTTAATGAACCTACGTAAATACTAGATTCTCTTTGAAACTGGAAAAGCAAGATATTTTTAGTATGCTAGTCATGGGATGAGTAGCAACAGGAACCCAAGAACTTTCTCATGAAGTTGTATTTGGTGTTTTGTTTTTTAACAGAATTCCATCCATTCTAAATTCTATCAGTTCATACTTCTGATAATAATTTTTGGCTGTGACTTCTTCAGGGTTGTCTTTGTTTGGTTTTTTTTTTTATTGTTTGGTTTTTTTTAAGTTTACTTCTCTTGAAGGTCTTTAAAGCTGGGCATGCGGTTTGTCAACATCACTGAAAACTGAGAGCTGAGTAGACTACAGCTATCAGCCCTCTCTCCAGGTCATCTGCCAAAAGAAATTCAGCAGTAGTGTGTATTTTTGAAGGAACTATTTTGGCTGTGTGCGATGTTTTTGTCCTTGGAAAGCTGTGTGAAGGTCAGGCAGAGGGTAAGTGGTCGGAATGGGGGTGGATATTCTGAGGAGCCACCAGCTTGGCCTCACGAAGCTGGGAAACTGCTGATGGGTACGCGTTCTGTCCCCTCCAGAGTGAGCTCTTATTTCCCTCCTACCACTACCATCTGCCTGCCAGTCTTTGCCTGTTAGCACAGGAGGTGTCACAAGTTTCTGTAGGTTGCTTATCCCTATTGTTACAGGAAGCTAAAGAAAGAACAATGGTGGTACCTAGGGATGGGAATGCACTGGCATTCACTTACCAAAGCAAGCATTTGATGGGAATGTCTGGGTGCTTTGGTTTAAGCCTATACTTGCATTTATTTATTTATTTATTTATCCTCCATGGGAAGACTTGCATTGGTTTATTTGAAAGGGACTGTACTCTGCTCTTCTCCACTTCTGCCTTCATTGGGTTAAAAGTGGGGAAAAATGCCTGTGTAGGGCAGTCGCAAAGTGATGGAAAGGAAAAATGTGGTTCTGCATAGCAGTTGTCCATGGCCAGTTTGGTTTTAAACATCCTAGATCTGATCTATTTATAAATAGATCATGCCAGCCCTGGAATCGCAGCTTGCCATTTCATGGGAATGCTGCTGGGTCTGAGACTGGACAATGTGAGGTCATATCTTAATGACATCCCCAGCCTCCTTGCTAACAAAATAAACCCAATAGCTTTAATACTCAGTGTGAAGGACTGCTGATTTACTGGTCGCAGTATAGTCTTTCCTGATGAGCGATTGCATGTGTATTAATGCATGTTTAAGCTGTTCTGCATTTTTTGGATTTAAACTTTATCCTTACATTTTGAAGTTTCTTACTGACCCTCAAGTTGAGAAGTGTTTTAGTATGTTCAGAATCACATGGAAACTTACTTAGTGATAACTAAGGGAACTTAAAGGTGAATTTGTTCCAGTTAAATACGTGAAACTGAAGGTAATACAAAGTCTTTCAGTTTAAGTAGAACATACAAGTGTGCTTCAAAAAAGAAAAACAACTTTAGTAGTAATCATTCTTCTTAACCTCCTGAATTTCTGTTGTCTTCTAGTAATGAATTGTTTTATACTTAAAAACCACAGAATTGATAGGTAAGAGTTGTATCTTAAGAGTTGTTAGTTCTGTAGCCAAGGTGATGTGCTTAACCCAGCCATTAAAAATGCTTCCTAATTGTTCAGTTTAAAATAGTGAAAGACAGCAAAAAACTGTATTAGGGATAATGAAAGAGGATCATGATTATTGGAAGTTGTTTACTTTATGCATTACTGTGTTTGATCTTTAACTCCCAGTGGGTTTGTCAGTGAGTTCTTGATGTGTAAAATATTTAAATTATCCCTTTTTTCTATTAGATCATTGCAACTAGGTCAACAGAAAATTGAATCTTAACCACTTGATATCAAAGTTAATTTTGGTAACATAAAATAATGTTGGCTCTGTAGTAATATTGGCTTCTACTTCTTTTTCCAAAAGATACTCAGGTGAATACATAAGAGTGTCTTTTTAGGAAGTCTGAGCCTCTGTGCTTTGAAGGAGGCTAGTTTTTACTTTAGTTTTAGCTGTTCCAAATTGAGTTGATCTTATATATGATATGTTTTTATTCCTTTTTTTTTTATAATTTAACCTAGGGCGCAATTTCTGAGTATGTTATTTTGTCAAGTCATTATCTTTCCCATGTGAATGTTCTCAGTCTGGTAGAAGATTATTGACTATTCATGATGAGCTCCCATGACTACAGATATCTGGATCTACCCAACAGAGATGACAAACCCTCTGGGAAAAGGACTGTCTTTTATGTTGCCTAACACAGTAGCACCCTGCCCTATAATCATGGAATATCCTGAGTTGGAAGGGGCCCATCAAGATCATTGAGTCCAACTCCTGGCCTCGCACTAAACACCCCCAACAATCCCACCATGTGCCCCAGAGTATTGTCCAAACACTTCTTGAACTCTGTCAGCCTAGGTGCTGTGATCACTGCCCTGGAGAGCCTGTTCCAGTGCCCAGCCACCTGTGGGTGAAAAGCCTTTTCCTAATATCCAACCTAAACCTCCCCTGACACAGCTTCCTATGACTGAAAAGCCTGTATTCATAATTTAGTGAAAATGTAAGCTCCCAGGCTCATCAATGACCCATGTAACATTTGGCTACCCAGAGTATTTTTTTTCTAGTTCTCTTGGGTTTTATGCTCTGAAATACTGGGTTGACTTTGAATATAGAAAACATATCATATGTAAATCACAATGAATGCTGTATTGTTAGTGTAGAAAACTGAAGTAATAAATCCTTCATGGTCTTTTCCTTCTAAATCTTCAAGTTTCAGATTTTGGAAAAAAAAAAAAAGTCAAACTTCATTCTAGTTACAGTGTGAACTTCCCCTCCACATGACCTTTTGCTTCATTCTGTAAATAAAAAACACTTTGCATGTCACTTTGTTCTCAGTTAGCGTGGGAAACAAGGATTTTAGAATTAATATCTAATTGAATCTTAATCTAACATTTTTCTGTAGCCCATCCAGAGCCTTTTTACGACTTCATTTGTTCTCCTTTACTAACAGTGATACCCCAAATTAATTTGACATATCAAAGGAGTAATACTGAATTCTCATGCACCTTTCCTTTTTGTGAAATTCTCTGAAATGATAGGCAGCTGTAGGATTTTATGTCAATTTTCACATATGTAACTGCCCTCAATTTACAAAATGTCTCATATGTCAAGGTGTTTCAAGAGTAACTTTTATATTCTAACAAGAATGAAAGGTGTAATTTCAAGTTAAGCTTATGCCATTCTATTATGTGTGAGCAATTGCCTGTGTACAGTTACTGTATCTGATCTGTTAAAACAGAACCAGTTAACAGCAGGTTTTTGGATGTTACCAGAGCTAAAACTCTGAAATGAAATGTTCTCTAACATAGCATGCACTGTATTGTGGCCAGCTACTTTAGTTAAGGATGTTGGAGAACTGGAGGGATACCTTTCAGATCCTTCCAAGTGCTTTGAGGTGCAACCTCTTCCTGTTTGTCCCTCTCCCTTCCTCCAGCAATATGGCTTGTAAGGAAGGTGTCTATGAGACGGCTTATTGGCTGAAAATCCTTTTGTTGTCAACTGCACATCACAGGAGAAAGTCTGAATAGTGTCTTCATTGTGTTTTGGCCTGTGTGTCACACACGCATGAGATGCGAAACAACTCATGCCCAAACCTTCCTCTTAGAAACTGGGTCTCAGTAGATGATACTTACTGTGGCACTGATGCCTAGAACTACGCTTTTTTCCCATCTCTCTGCCATAGAATTTCCAATTATTCTCTCAAGATTTCTGCTTATCACATCACAACTGTAGCTGCGGATGAAATGGAATAAAATAGCAATTTTGGGGAAAACTTGATGAAGAACTCATTGATGTGGCCTTTCATTTGGCAAAGCTGTTTATTTTAAAGTTCTGCTAGAAGGAAAGTGTTTGTTTCGCTAAACTGGAGCATCAGCTTGTTTGACTCTTTTGTCTGATGTGGCAGGTTCAGATTTCTTTCTGAGCAAGAAGGGCTATGCTGAAATAAAGTGCCTGAATATCTGTTTTGGCAGCTGTGCTCTGAAGCTTCTGTTAGGCAGTATATCTTAGAAAGACTTTTTAACCATGGCAGTCTAAATAAACTTCTTATTTAAATAATTAAATCCTATTTACAGAATCACAGACTGGTTGAGTTTGGAAGTGGCCACATTGGATCCTCTGGTCCAACCTCCCTGTTCAAGCATAATCATCCCAGAGCACATTGTGTACAGGGTTGCATCCAGATGGTTCTGGAACATCTCTAGTGAGGGAGACTCCACACTCTCTCTGGGTGATCTGTTCCAGTGCCTAGTCACTGCATAGTAAAGTAGTTCTTCCTCATGTTCAGGTGGAATTTTCTGTGCAACAGTTTCTTCCTGTTGTCCCTTGTCTCTGCTGGACACCACCAAGCAGATCATGGTTCATACTTTGACTCCTCCCTGCAGACACTGACAGGCACTGATGAGGTCCCCTTTTAGTCATCTCCTCTTGAGGCTGAACAGCCCCAGCTCCTTCAGCCTTTCCTCATAAGGAAGATGCTCCAGTCCCTTCATCATCTTCATCACTTTAATAGGTGAAGTTTTTCATGGTAGCAATTTGACTTCAAAAGTAAGCAAGGCTCTTGCTGTCCTCTTGGATCAGTCTTGGCCTGAGTATGTAATGACTTTGTTGACAAGGCATGTCCTCTGCATGACTTTTAAGAGGAGCATTGAGAGAGTTCAGCTTCCTGGGCAGCTGGGGCAAAGACACTTCGAAGAAGAGGCAGCACCACCAACAGATGTTGCAGTGGAGCACATTGTGTCTATTCTCCACTTCTAGTTACCAACAAAGCTAGAGGTTTATCTGCAATGTAGCCTTGCTGCTGATGTCAGAGGAACTGCACAGCATAATGTCAATTCACTTGCTCTTTTTTAAGTTTCAGCTTCTGATTGTTTGCTAACCTGTTATTTAAAGCTGTCTGCTTCCCAGTGTTGTGTGTCACTCTGTCCGAATGGAATTTGGGTTCTCCTGAGCAGTACCCACTTAAGCTAAGTTAATGTTTTCTCTGTGTAGGAACTCATAAGATACATTTCAGCTCATATACACATTGTCAAACATATACATAAAAATATATAATGCACTGACTTTAATTTCTTTAATATCATTCTTGCGTTGTCTTACACATTTGGGATAGGTGCTTTGCCATTAAATTTTTTTCAGTGATGGTTCAACTAGACGCTTTGACTAGGAGCAGAAATCTGCAAAGGATTTCATGATAAAAATAAGCTTTTATAGACCTTTTAGATATATTACAAAATGTTCTGCTCCAGTGGTTAATCTTGATTTGTTCCATCTTGTTTGGTCATCCTTACTGTAGGCCTACAATATGATATACTTAGTATTCTTGTAGAGTTTAATGTACTCCTTAGTGCTGCTCACCTTACTCTAAAGTCCATTTACTCTCTCAATTACTTTCTCGCTGTTGATGTGATAGGGTATTTGAATAAAAAAAAAAAACCAAAAAACTTCATTCTGATACTATGGGTTAGACTAAGACACTGTGCAGTGTTTCTGAGTATGAAGTCTATGATAATAGCA
This sequence comes from Dasyornis broadbenti, assembly GCA_013397935.1. NCBI lineage: Eukaryota > Metazoa > Chordata > Aves > Passeriformes > Dasyornithidae > Dasyornis > Dasyornis broadbenti. The sequence continues at coordinate 136,664 of VZRN01002335.1, forward strand.
AATATTATTCTATGTCTTCCAGTATTGGCATGGAATATACTGTTTATATTATTCCTTAAGGGCAGGATTCAGTTCTCAATAGAACATGATCTTACATATTAATCCTGACTTGATTTCTGTCCATAGTGACTCATTTATAACAAAGAGGAAAAAATGAAACAAGTTGGAATTAATCACTTGATAAAATATGAACATCTTCTACCAGCCTTCATTAACAACCGTTGTGTTCACTGAGTTAATTCTTACAATGAGAACTGGAGAGGAGCAATTTTGTTAGAAAGAGGGTGAGTTTTTTGTAGGTAGTAATATTTATATTAAGTATTTATGTGGCGTTGTGCATTCACAGGAATTGTTGACTTTCACTGAAAGCAGACAGTATGTTATACTGACTTCTGGATTATTGGGTGTTCTCATGAGAGGGTTAGTGACCCTATATAATACAGAGCTTTTGTTTCTTAGTTATTGGGAGCAATTCAGCCCCATTGTATTGGTATTAGTCAGCAGAGTACCTGTCCCCTTTCCTCTCTTGGCATGTTTAATGATAAAAGCCAGAAATTGTATTTCTATTGAGTTTCTTTTTAAAACTATTTTTTAATATCTGGAATGGGTCCAAAAATTTGTCTACCCAGTGAGGCAGGTAATTTCTCTAATCTAATTTACTGTCTTCTTCATTAGGCAGTCTGTCTTCTCCTCACTGATAGATGACGTTAAACAAAACCAGTGCCAAAAAGAAGCCCTGAGATGCGATATTTTTTACTTCCTTCCAGGCAGAGTATGGCTGTGAGTACAGTAAGGCCGTGAGCCATTACGCATTGAGCTCCATAGCACAGTTTTTTACCCAACTAGGACTGTATCCATGAAAACTGTAACATTCCAACTTGGATACAAAGATGTTGCAAGAGGGAGATGTGTTGCACACCTTGCTAAAGTTAAGGTGGATGGTATCTACTGCTCTGTTCTTAACTCACCAATTTTGCTGTTTTATCCGACATGGTAAGTCAGGTTGATCAAGCATGATTTACTGTTCTTAGATCTGTTTTGGCTATTGCTAATCATCATATCTCCATGTGCTCAGAAATGGTTTTCAGTAGGACTTGGTTCATGATTTTCCCAGAAACTGAAGTGAGGCAGACTGGCCTGTAATTCTCCAAAGCATCTTTCTTGCAAATGTGGTTGCAGCTTCTGCCTTTTTTCAGATATCAGGAAAAGCTCCCTCAGACTCTGTGATCTTATACTATATAAATCAGTCAGGTTTTGATTAAAACCTTGTATTTTAATCTGGTTTATAAATCAGAGAACTTAAAACTTCTAACCATGAAGGTGTTCTTTGGAAAACCAGTCTATGTTAGCCACAGACAAGTTTCAAGAAGTTCTCTATTGCCCTAATACTTAACAGCCTGGCTTACTAACCATTCAGAACTGTCCTTGATATGAAGAAATGCCAGTGTTCATCAGTTGTCTGTTGCTAGTAATTGGTATCTTATTTCTAAAAGATGTTGCTGTCTGAATGCAGATTATGACAATTGCGTTCAGTCTGTGTGGCTGCTGCTTTTATCTTCCTTGAGTTACACGCGCAGGCTGTCCTATCCCAGCTGCCTTGTGGCTGAGCTGCCAGACCACACCCCCATCCTTCCTATGAGATGAGTAAAGGCTTTGCTCAATATAGAACAAAATCACATTTTGTCAGGTAATTGTTAATTTGATTGCTTGTAAACTTTGCAAAACTTCAGTGCAGTTTGTTGTTTTTCCATGTTGCTGGTAATATGGCATAGTCCTTCTCCCACAAGTAGTAACAATTTCAGTGAAAGTTTGGTCAGGACTCAGCAGTGCTACGAGAAGTGATTGCTTAGGGTGTTAATAATCAGCAAAGTATTTCTGCAAAGTATTTCTTCAGCTGCTGCTTACGGAGTTATTTATTTCAACTGCTGCTTATAGAGTTACTTGTTCACTCATGATAGCCTTTGCTCAAGATGATATTTTGGAAACATTTACTGCCTGAACTGGATTTCATACCGATTTCTGTTCTTTGTTAGAAGAGAGAGAAGGAGAGCAACAACTGGATTAAATTACTACTGAAGAAAAAGGAATCCAAATTTTTATAAAAAAACATGCCATATGAAGGTGTTTAGGAAGGGGAAGCAAACTGAAGGGGACCAAACTGAAATACTGCTGAAGTAAACATGTCCATGTTTAAAATGTGTTATATTCCTCATTGCAATGTTAGCATTTGAAATGGCTTTTGATGGCCAAACCTTGAATGTTCTGTAGCATTTTCATTCTTTGCACCTATCTATGGTCATTACTCGCTCTAGACGTCAATGACTAGCAGGCCCTTCTCTAGCCTTGCTCCTAATACTAGATGCTTTACTCCAATTACCAAGAATTGCTCATGAGAAACATCTCATCATACAAAGCACAGCGGGATTACTGGTTCCAGTTGTACTGAATTATTCCCAAGCATCTTATCTTTATGCCATCATTCCATTTGATTGGTGTCTTTAGAAGTCACTGGTATGAGTACGTAGGGTATTAATGAATTCATTAATCCAAATTGCTTCTCACTGGTTGTTGTTGCCCTTTCAGAGCCCATTTTCCAAGTACATGTTATGTAGTGAAGTGCATTAAGTGTCCCTTCAGCCAGAGGGATGGCACAAAATTTTAAACTGCTTGGAGATTTGCATTTGCAGGTCTTGATGTAAAACATGTCTGCTGCCTGCTGTGGGAGGGGGAGCAGGAACTCTGGCAGCTGGTGTGCAGCTCTGCAGTAAGAAAATGTTAATAGCTTGAGTGTTAACATTTGTGCATTTGGTAGCATTTATGAAGCCTAATATGTTTTGAAATTCAGACACATTACAGCTTGTGAAAACCTGAAGGCAGCTGGGGGAAAAAACATTCACAAATATAGGATTCCTGAAGGTTTGGAATATATCTGCTCTTTAGAAATACCATTAAGTTTTATTTGGTGTTTATGTTTAAATATAAGAAAGGGCACTAAAATGAGTCCTGCAGTATCAGTCATCTTTATCAAATCATGGTGTACAGTTTTGTTAATAATTTCTGTAAAGGTTCTTGGAAGTGTTTTTATTTTTTAAAAGCTGTTGTCGTTGTTACGTCTTTACATTTGTGGAAACCAACTTCATTAAAAACCTCACTGAGTAAAGAGGAGAATGCCTTGAATAACCTAATTCCTTTCCTGTTGTAGAGTTAGCATGTGTGAGTGGGCTCTTCTCTTTCTCCCTAATTTGAGTCATGCCATGCTCTGCTATTTATTGTCCTGCCTGACAGAGCTCTACAGGAGCTCATCAGTCATTAAAAAATGCGTAATTGGAAGAGAACTTAAGTACACAAGTACAGTAATAAAGGGAATCTCTGTAAAGTCAGAAGACTACAACACAGGAAACAATTAATATTTTGAGATGCACACAAAAAGAAAAGCCTGAAAATGATGAAGAGAATGTGTTTCTGCAAAATAATTCGCACCACCTGAGGCTTTTTCTTAGTATCCATGATTTTTTTAATTAACAGTATCTCAACCCTAGACTGATGATGGCATAAAGACTGTTTCAGTGGCGTACAGATGTTATTTCGCTGTCCAGAGGATGAAGTAGGTCCTTTTCTTGAGGTAGTAGCTGGTCTTTTACTAAGAATACATGTAGCACCTGTATGTAGGACATGCCTGTTTTCTCTTTTTGAGCCTTCCTGGGTTAGTGAGTCCAGATAGAGTTTTTGACTTCGGGTGCATGGGTACTTGGGAAATGCGCCTCTTTGGAAGAAAACCTGTCTTTCTGTCAGTTACCCAAATACCTTTTGTGTTGATATTGGTATACATTGTTTTACCTGACTGACTCAGCAGTTACTGACTTTGAGGTCGTAGGACATGCTCGATGATGGCTTTTGTTGCTAAGCTCTATGAAAAGACATAGAAGTGTAGAACAAAAGGCTTTTGGTGGAATTATGCACTGGATGATGGAGAATTGCACTGTATTAAAGCACTGTCACAAAAAAAGGGATAGGACTAGAAGAATCTTACCTTGGTAAAATGAGCATTCCCAAATATCTGGAGTCTTCTGCACCATTCTGGATATAGGAAGTCCTCAACATATGAGGTGGGGTTCAGAAATCTTTTGAGTCTTTTCCCTTTTGTTACCTATTTCTTGCACTCCTGCACCCTACACATCCCCCTAAGTACTTGACAGGGATGTGTGTACTTCATTGTGGAAGAAAAAGAGTTCTACCTGTAATGGAGAAGGAGAATTATTTACGAAGAAAACATCTCAGGTTTTGTTTCTTGTGACAATTTTCAGGGACATGGAGATCAAGATACTTTTATCTCTTGTCCCTTGCACTTCCTTTCCAGGCTGTGGAGGTCAGTGCTTTGAGGAACACTTCTGTGTTTCTTTTACTGCACCTTTCTGTACAAAGCTATACAGGGTCAGGATGTTTTGTAAACAGAACGGCAGTGGCATGTAATGGCAGGGATATAACTGCACCTCTTAGGCAGCACTATGTAAGCAGCCTCTGAGGGCACACACTTTGTTTGGAGTACAAGTGCTGTTACCTGTGAAAGTACCACTGTCCTACGTTCTTCGTGGATTTTTTTTTTTCCTACTGGATTGTGGCCAGAATTCTGCCTAGGGATGTTGACAAAATCTTAGTAAATCTTCACAAAAATAGTCTCATTAAGCCTTTCATATTTCAGATCTGTTCCTTAGAGTTTTATGTTATTGTTCTTTTTTCAGGCTTATTTCTTTATGTGAGTTTTACTGACTTTTCTGTAGATCAAACGATTTCCGGCAATTTTTTTGGTTATTCTATTCTCCCATTTAAGGAGCCCAGTAATTCCCACTGTTATTCTGTATGCAGGACCAAGCAGTCTTTTCTAACTTAGCTTGGCTTTCAGCACTGGGTTGGTTTTGCTTGGCCCGGTTTTTGGTAGTGGGGGGGATGGCACAAAGATGGCTCCTGTGAGAAGCTGCTGGAAGCTTCCACCATGTCCAGCAGAGCCAATCCCTGATGGCTCTGAAGATGGACATGCCACTGGCCAAGGCTGGGCGAATTAGAGATGGTGGTAATGCCTCTGTGATGGCATATTTAAGAAAAAATCAAAACAAAGTGCACAGGCAGTTGTTTCTAGCCAGAGAAGGAGGAGGTGGTGAGAACATGTGAGGGAAACAACATGGAGACATCAAGGTCAGTGGAGAAGGAGGGGGAGGGGTTGCCAGAGCCAAATTTCCTCTGCAGGCCCTTGTGAAGACCATGGTGGAGCAGGTTCTCCCCCTGCAGCTCATGGGGTCCATGGGGGATGCAGAGATCCACTTGCAGCCTGTGGGGGAGGTGCCCCATGCCAGAGCGGGTGGATGCCTGGAGGACGCTGTGGTCTAATGGGAGTCCCAGTGGAGAGAGAGGGCCCTTGCTTTCAGGCTTTAATTGCCTGTCCTTGGAGGACTGTAGCCTGTGGAGGAGGGACCCACGCTGCAGCAGTTTTGGGAGGACTGTCTGCCCGTGGGGGACTCACATTGCAGCAGGTTTGGTTGGTCTGCTGCTTGTGAGATTGACCCACGCTGGAGAGGTTCATGGAGAACTGTCTCCCATGGGAGGGACTCTATGGCATAGCAGGGGAAGAACTCCTCTCCCTAAGCAGTAGAAGATGATCCTGGTGATGGACTGACCCAAAGCCCCACACCGTGTCCCCCCCATGCTGTCGGTGGGAAGGAGGGAGGGGGTGGGGGAAAGAACAGTATCTTTAAGGGCTTCTTTTATTTCTCATTATCCTCCTCTGACTCTCTTAGTAATAAATTCTCTTTGCAGCTCTAAGTTGAGCTTGTTTTGCCCTTGGAATGTTTTCTCCCAGTCCTTTATCTCGACTCATGAACCCTTGGGTAATTTTTTTTTTTTCCCCTCTCCTCTGCCCAGCTGTGGCAGGGGAGAGAATGAGTGAGCAGCTGTCATGGGTGCCTGGCGTTTGGCCAGGGTCAAACCACAACAAGGACCTTCCAATTTCTTCTGGCCAGCTCTTTTTATAGCACTGCAGTAGACCTGTTTTAGCCAGACATGCTGCTGTCAGTTTAGGATGGGGCCTGGAATCTCAAAAAACCAACCTCCCTACTCAAAAAACCATCAGAACTCTCTACCAATTACTCTACAACAAGCACCCACTCGTGGCATCCTTCACTTCATGATCTTCTTTACCACTGTAAACAGCTATGCTTCAGTCACCAGTGTGTTCACCGGCCCTCCAGAGCAGCTGAGCATGTTCTTGTACAGATTTGTCAGAGAGAGCTACTGCCATGATGGAGTGGAAAGGAAAAAGTGGATCTAAAGGATCTACTGGGGCTGTAGAGAAGAGAGGGGAAGAAGCAATAAACAATTAAGTACAGTGCAGGAGAAGAAGAAAGGTTATTACTAAGGCAGAATCACATAGGAGCTCTGTGACTGAGGCAGGATGGAGTCAGGTTATCCAGACTTCATTATTCCTGCTGTTTTCTAACTCAAGAATTCCAATAAATTAGATAGGATTATGTAATTGTGAGGGAAGGGGCTGTGTCTGTGACAAATACTCTCTCTTTTGTGGGAGAAGCTTTGCAGATATAACCTGTGCACCAAGGAATTAGAAGGGAGAGCAACTCAATCGTGAATTTTCTTATCTTCCCAAAGTGAATTTTGCAGCCAGCTTTTGGGCATGTTTCTTGGTAAACTGTGTTTGAGAAGCAATCTCTTGATTTGTGGTGCAGGGCAAGAAAGTTTGCTACTGAGAGTGATGGGTACCTAGAGGAAGAAAACTGAAGGGAAAATACCTCAGGGAGCCTTTTTTGGGCTGACCTTTGCTGCTGGTCACACTGATAACTTCTGGGATGGTGTTTTTTGACTTTGTAGGCTTTTTAGGAAGGTAGGACAGGAGCTGGATTCCATGTGGTATGATGCTAGGGTAATGGGCTTTAGCACAGCTTTTTCATTATGCGTTACCGAGCAAGAGAGGGACAGAAGAGGCATCTTACTGAACTCACAGCAAAATTTTTCTGTGAAGACTGGGGAGACAAGTAAAAAGCAGGAGTGAAGTAAATGAACGTAAAGCTGCAATAAACTGTTGAGCTGCTGAGGACTTTTAAAGAATGTTTATTTGTTTTGTCTATAAAGATGCCAGTGTGTGATGATGTGCATTTGAATTGTCTTGCATGTAAACAAATGTATCTGTTAGTGGCATAATGCATCAAATCTGATCTTGTGTTCTATCTGGGAAGTAAGACAATTGTATCAGAAAATTCAATCAGGCAAAAAATAGCAAACTGAGCAGAAATTCCATTTATGTCTGTGATGGAAGAACTACAGAAGCAGGAGGATGAGGGTTTGAGAAATAACCTTTTTTAACATATATGTTGGAGGTTAGAACTTTTCCTTTCTTTTTTCTTAGGGAATTTTTCTGCCGTTTGTTGCATAAGAGATGATAACAATACTTATGAAACAAAAGATGTGGCTGGGGCGGGGAAGGGTGCAGTTTGCTACCGTCTCTTAGCTGGGGTGTTTTCTCTTGGAAAGTGCAGAGATATTGCAAGATTTGGCTGGAGGTCAGGGCCTGGGCACAGCTCTCTTGCACACTCTTGCTCTCTCTCGGGGTTGGGAGTGGAGACAGTTGTGGTTTTGGTTACCAGACTGTTGCTGCCCAGGTGATTCACTGCCACTGTGGAGATTTTGTCCTTCACTGCTTCTCCTTATCATGAGTGAGCATCTGCTCGCAAGAGCAGCTGTTGAACTGGTACCTTTACAACACCCAGCCTCACTGGGAAGGGGACCCCAACCCCCTCCCCTTTCCTGGAGGGAGCATCTCCCAGCTGCTTGCGGCAGCTGCTTGTGGCAGCCCGTCTGCTGCTGCCCAGCCTTGCTCTTTTCTGCCACTGCCTCAGGCTTTTTGCTACGCTTTAACTCGACACCCTACATCTGCCTGGACACTCCCCCCCACCTCCCACCCCCCAGCTCCTTCTGTGGCTTTGGAGTTTTTGCTACGCTTTGCCACCATGGGTTGTGCTCACCTCTGCTGTTCCAACCTGCTACTTCAAGGTTCCTGCTACAGTCCATTCAGCTTCCTGAGTGGCACTGAGACAGGCTGTTCCCCATGAGTTTGCAGAGGTTGTCCCTTTGCTCTCACTCTCTTTCTCGCTGGCTGAGTTGCCATTACCATGTGGAGAGGTGACTGAGCCCGAACCACAGCACCCCCTGCAGCTGCAGAGGCATCAGCGCACCTGCCCTGCCTGGCCGGGAGCCAACAGCGCCCCTGCCGACTGTGGCCATAACTGCACCAAAGGGGAAGGTGCTTGACAGCTAAGAGAAGGCTGGTGTTGGGTCTCTGGTTTTTTTCTGTTTGTTGTTGTTGCTGCCGTTGTTGTTGTTTGTTTGCCTTGTTTTATATATATATATATATATATATATATATATGTATGTATATGTTCTANTGTATGTATATGTTCTAGTAAAGAACTGTTATTCCTTTTCCCATATATTTGCCTGACAGCCCTGTAATTTCAAAGTTATAGTAATTTGGAGGGATCATATTTTCCATTCCGAGGAAGGTTCTTGCCTTCCTTGGCAGGCACTTGTCTTTCAAACCAAGACAGTATGGTACCATATGAAAATGAAGATGTAATAAGCACCATGAATTAATTGTGTGTATATCTCTCTGTATATAGTTGATTGTTTTAGTAGACAAATGTACTTTGATGGATTGTACCTAAAGGATTTTAGCCCTTTGACTCCAGAGTTCCATGTGAAATATTTGGACTTGCCAAAAATCACAGTATATCATGTGATGTATCAAAGCTGGAGCTCCTTTTGGTGCACGTGTGGATATTTAGATGTCAATGAGTCCATTACAGTGGGATTTTCCTTTACCTCAATCTTGTGTCTGAAGCATGTTGCATTTTGTGTGCCATCACAACATTTGTGGAAAGTACGTTAATTGCCATGATTTATTAACACTGTTGTAAGAGCATCAAGATGCTAACACATAGTGCAGCTAGAACTAGAAGTCAGTTCTTAATCTAATGGAAGAGCTTTGCTCATCCCAAGTAATTGCCTTTTGTAGCCTAGAATAGTGAAGGTGTTTTACTTGAGAGTCATTGCATCAGGATGTATTTGTTACTATGTCTGCTAAGGCACAGAATAATAAACCATGTTTTTGGGGGTGTACTCTTTATCTTTTCAAGTTTGATTGAAAGCAGGAGAAAAGAATGGTAAAGATACACTTACTTTGATGCTGGGAAAATGTCATTTGGAGACTCACCGGCCTCACTTTTGAATGCTTAAAACACAGTGGATGGCTTTGCTCAAAAAATAATAATTCCCCCCCTTCATCTATAGTTACAGAAAATAATTTCTTAGTACTTTAAGGATGAAGGTCAATATTGAGATTAATGGTGGTTTTGGCCAAGCCTCTGCAAGACCGAAGAGTTGTAGCTATTCCGGCTTCATGCACCAGAGGTGGATGCACAGATCATGCTGTCGCTTCTGCTCCTACCCTTCAGATTCGGGTCTGCATTGCTTTCTGTCTTCAGTGCTGTGGGTCTCGAACTGAAATTCATGTTACAGGCTACAGATAAAATGGGGAAGTGGGGATACTTTTACTACAGAGCTGTTTCTGGAGGCAGTTCAGAGTTCATCCTGGAACTGGATGTTCCAGGGCTGGAGTTCATCCTCTTCTCATCAGAAAAATAAGATGTTTCAGGCTGCTGGGGCACAGGCACTTTTTATCAGCACCACTTTGCTTTCATGTTGGCTGATGGATGGGTTTTGGGGAGAGGCCTTAAACTTCCATTTAAAATTAAATTTGAAATCGAAGAAATCTGCAAATTCCTTGTTTACTATAGGCTGTTAAAATCCTTCAAACAAGAGTGAAAATATTTAACCATATGGCTTAACAAGTGTCATGCCCAAGTTCAGAGGACAGCCATGCTGTGGGCTGGAGCAGGCATTCATCCCTGCCAGAGTCTGGGCAAGAGCAACAAACTCTCCTTCAAACCAGATTTTGACAGGCACAACATCTTCCTCTTCTTCTGTAGGTACTGAGTCTAGTATAGGGAAGCCCACTATGACTGGTTCTTTTTATCACTAGTTAATTGTGCTTACTGAACTCTTCTACTGAAAATTTTTTTAAGTATCTAGGTGCTTTGCATCTTCTCTGCTTTTCTGGACTTCTGAAGAAAAGAAAAAGCATTTTCAAGAAAGCATTGTTTCCTTGAACTTGAGGCTAGTGCATTTGGCTTGCACTCTGATGCAGATTGCAGCTTACTTTTAATCTTCAATGTTATAAATGAGAAAGCATCACACATAAAGATTTAGGTAAACATCACACTTAATAAAAGTTCATAAAGCTACATGTCTGCTTAAATAGACATAATACTGTATGCATAACATAATATGTTCTAAAGAAATGTGACTGTTTGGGCAAAAGAGCTGGCAGAGGTGTTGGAGCTGAGGAGCTGGGCAGAGCAAAACCCCAGGGCAGCAACACAGGGAAGGGGTTGATCTCTTCCTTGGTGCACCACACCAAGTGTGGGATGGCTCTGGATAATCTATGCAAAGTCACAGGGAAGTGACACATTTCTCTGAATGTGCTCAAATATGTACTGTGCAGGCACTTGAGCTTGTAAATTTGTTTTAGCAAGGCCTGTGTTCTCATTGGTGAAATGAGAACATGAAAATGAAGCCTTGAGCCCTAGAGCCTCAGCATGTGCGCTGCCTCCTCATGCAAAATTTAGCACAGGCTTTGTTTGAAAGTACTTCTCTGAACATGCTTACTTTTTGGTTTGGAACCTAACCATCTGCAGCCATTAGCTAGCAGGTGTTTGGTTTTGTCATGGATTTTCTTTTATTACCTTTATCATCGTTGCTTGCTTTATTTGCAGTGTTGGAAGGATCTTCACATTCCATCTAGTTTGTGCAGTGGCTGGAAAATCTGCTGATCAGGACCATGTCTCGTGTGGTACTTTTACTTTGCACTACTTTGCCCTGATATTTTCCATTACACAGATAGGGCAATCATCTTGTTAGGAGCGTGCCCACTTACTGAGCCTTTTTCTTCCTAGAGAAAATTTTAAATATTGTGTGAATGGTTGCCTATAATCCTAATTCTTTTGTTAGAGGTTGATTCTTAATGCTTTTCTTAGTATTTGCTGTTTTGAAAAATGAAATGTCTGGACCAGAACTTCGGTCTTACAGCAAAAAATCTATTGTAGTTCCAAGAGTATTTTTCAGATGATAGAATGTCCTTGACTGAAATAAAATTATGAAATATCAAACTGTGGCAATATAAGCTCCAGCAAAACTGTTTTTGAACAATGTGAGCCGCTAGCCTGTTATGATACACCAGGATGGGACAATAGAAGAAGTGTGCTACAAACACAGTGGAGAACTGGGCATCAAGAGAGGCATTACTGACATTGTGGGGGGCAAAGACAATATTTCTAAAATGAAATTAAAATGTGACTTACTGCATTGACACAATTGGTGTTGTGGTGATACGCAGTTAAAAGTGGAAAGTTTAGCAAGAAGCAACTTGCAGGATATTGGCAGCCTTCAGCTAAATGAATGATAGGCACATGGTGGTGGATTTTAATGTGGTAACACAGCCTCTACTCAGAATTCCTCTTCAGGGCAGTTTTGTCCAGATGGCCAGAAACCCATAAGCCAGCAGGGTCTGGTTTTGTCCAGTCCTTCTCTGCAAGAGCAGGTGAGCAGCTACTAGAACATGAGTAGCTGTTATACTGGCATGTTAGATAACCGGAGGGAATGTAGTGATTTATAACCTCATCAACAGACAAATGGTGCCATCGTGGTTTATTATTAGAGTACCTCCACACAAGACAGATTTCCAGCTGTAATCAAAATACAAGAGATCCTGAAGAACACAGAAAAACACAGTAAAATAGCGATAAACATAAGACAAGCAGAGATAGTGTTGTGGTGGTAATGATACCAACCCTTTGTGGTTAGTACAAATTTTGCAAGTGCCCCCCTTTCCATGGTATGGTCAGGGTTTACCATGGCTTGCTGGGAGAGCAGGTATGATGTGTTGGTAAGGACAAGGGTACAATTTGGGGCTGGGGAGGCCTTTAAGGCAGTGCTGCTCTCTGGGGAAAGGCTTATCCCACTTAAGCATCACAGGCAGGGTGTTGAGGGCCAGCCTGGTGCAATGCAAAGTCAGTGTGCTGCTGTGTTGGAATTAAAAGTAATATTGGAGTTGAATTTAGCAATCTCAGCACCTGGTAGTAGCAATTACAACCGGCACTGGGCTGGGTTGCTCCATCAGTCAAAGAAATGTAGTAATGTACAGCTCTCTCAGTCATGGCATGTACTGGCAAAGAAAAGTAGTATTACAATTTTTCCTTATTTTTAGAGCCTCTCTTTGGAGGCAGGATTCCTTTCTCTTCATGTGTGCTTGTTTCCCTGGTATATTCTGTGTGTTGCTCATTCAAAAAAGGCAAGAATCAATCTTATAACTCAGCAGCATTGAAAATTAAACATGTACAGAAACGGTACAGGTGGAAGCTTGCCTGCAAGCTTAAAGTGCTAGAAGTGCTTCTTTCTGATGGATTTGTGTTTGTATTAGACTAGTCCAAGCAAATTAAACATTACAGTTGTCAAGTGATTTCAGTCTAGTTCGTCAAACTGCTACTTGAACATTAATTTATTTTAAAAAGAAACAACTATAGTAGAACAAAAGTTCAAAGCTTTGCATTTGAACTTCAGTAGTAATTATCATTAAAGAAATGAGAAAAGTTTCTAGAACATGAGCTCTGTGTACGTCTAAATAATGGACAGTCAAATTTTATTTGTAATAAAAATAGAATTGAAAGAAATAGAAATCACTCATAAAGTTACAAGTGATTGCTATTGCCCAGATTTTCACACACTTAATTTAATCTAATTCTATATAATGAAGGAGTATTACATTGAACAGCCATCCTTCTCCCCAGATCCTCCCGAAAAGCAGAGGAGGGCTTGTTCCAATGGATTGTTGTTTTCTGTGATAATTCAACAATTGTTTACAAAATGGAGCCTTATTTGAAATGAGAATTTATATTACTGTGAGGACGCTGTTGCCTTATTTTCAAGCAATATGACTCTATAAAGCAGTGCACACTTTCTGTATAAAAGTCGAATTTAACACTGTATCTTCACTTCCATCTGAACATCTAATATTTTTGTAGTGTATTGTTATCAGTTGATTGATATAATTAGGTGCTCGAAAACTAATGTGCCTTATTTTAAATGAAGGCATACTTTTAACGACACTACAGATGAAGCTGCATTGCCCAAAACTTTGGACATACAGCTTTCCATCTTCCATTTGGTGGCTGTAACTCAGTGGTGCATCTGATTGTGTTACTTTTCACAGAATCATAGGGTGGGTCAGGTCAGAATGGACCACAGTGGGTCATCTGATCCAACCTCCCTGCTCAAGTAGGGTCATCCCAGAGCAATGGCACAGGATTGCATCCAGGTGGTTCTGGAATATCTCTAGTGAGGGAGACTCCACAACCTCTCTGAATGATCTGTTCCAGTACCTGGTCACTGCACAGCAAAGAAGTTCTTCCTCATGTTCAGGTGGAACCTCCTGTGCATTTGTTTCTGCCCGTTGTGTTTTGTCCCATTGCTGGGCACCACTGAGCAGAGCCTGGTCCATGCTCTGACCCCTCCCTGCAGACACTGACAGACATAGATGAGGTCCCCTTTCAGAGTTGTCTCTCCTCCAGGCTGAACAGCCCTAGCTCCTTCAGCTTTTCCTCATAAAGAGAGATGCTTCAATCCATTATCTCTGTAACCTCCACTGGACCCACTCCAGTAGCTCCGTGTCTCGCTTGTCCTGTGGAGCCCAAAACTGGACATAACACTCCAGATGTGCCTCACCAGGGCTGGGTAGAGGGGCAAGTTCACCTCCCTTGACCTACTGGCAATGCTCTTCCTAATGCACCCCGGGATTTCATTGGCCTCCTGGGTCCCCAGGGCACTTGTAGGCTTGTTGTCCACCAGCACCCCCAGGTCCTTCTCCACAGAGCTACTCTTTGGCAGGTTTTGGCTCCCAGCCTGTGATGATGCCCAGGGTTACTCTTCCTCAGGTGTAGGACACTGCAGTTCTGCATGAAATCATCATAATCCTGAGTCTTCAACAAAGTCCCTGTGTGCTTGCCCAGTGCTCAGGCACTTGATTAAATTAACAGTTACCAGTTACTTATGGCCTGAGAAAGTTCAGGTATGTGTCAGGCTCGTTCCAAAAAGCTGCAAATTTGTGTGAATTTCACTACAGGATTTGTGTGTGATACCACTGGGAACTGAGACTTGAAATGAAAGTACAAATTTTGTATTTTGGGTTACCAAAAAGTGTACTTATTAATTATTTTTCCAAGTTTATTTTGGACACCTGTAGAAAGTATTTCTGTTAATTTGCAGACATTAGAGTGTGGTAGGGAAGGATAAAATAGCAAAATACTTTTTTTTTCCTAGCTAATTAACTGAGTTAAGGAAACTAGTTACTGGTTTCTAGTTGACTAATTGACTTTAAGGGCTTCAGATCAAAAGCACTGAAATATAGCAAGAAATCTAATACAAAATACAAATCTTGGGGATTAGCAAAGGTATATATTTGTTGAATTCTGCTTTCTTCCTATGCATTAGTTGTTGGTTATTTTTAAGACTTGACTTTTGAATTGTAAGCCTCAAGGACTCTCTACTCAACAGTGAACTTGTAGTCATCTCATTTTCATCAATTAATCTGTTAGTACATCCTAGTAGCTGTTGGACCACCTTGATTCTTTCATTTAACACAGTTTTTTGAAGGCTGTAGGCAAGTGGGCTTCAGAAAACTGATGATTTATGCCAGCTGAGTCATGTGCTTTCACAATCCAGTGTCTGTTCAGTATATACATTTCTCTAAAGTACTCTGTAATTTTTCCTTTTAAAAATGCCTTTGAGAGCGTTTGGGGTTATTTAATTGCAATGCCAGAATTGTACAGAATTACAGTGATTTTAGTTTAATAAATTATCTTACTTATCAGCTGAGTTTCTTCTTACTTGTCAGTACTGATGCTGTGAGCAGTGTTTATTTCATGAGCATATAAATTTTTGTTCTGCTGCTGAAGACGGAACGATCTTTTTGGTCAGTTATGTCCTTGGGAAGAAAGACTCTTCACACACTTGAATCTGACCAGATATTCTGGTGATCATGAATTACCTTGTTCCCTGGCTGATAAGCTCTACTTGCTGATCAACCTTGTGGGCTAACCCAAATTCACCTGGTAGATGAAATAAGGATGCAATGAAGAGACTGCATCAGCAAAAATAACTAAGTTGACTGTGTTGCTGTGTTAGTGCTGTAATTCAGTGGAAATATTCTCAGATGCTTTGAAACAAGATATTGGTGTCATTTGTTCTATGTAGAAAACCCAAGTGTCAGAACACTTCATACCCTCTCCCTACTACTATTGAGATGCAAAATGTAGTTGTCCCTTCCTGCCCCTGTAGTCTCCTTCCTGAAACCGGATCTGCCAACTCCTGATTTCATGTTACACCACACAGGTCTGCAATGGGTCCTGCAAGTTTTATTAGACTGACATTTTCAAAACCTAGTACATCTGAGATCAAAGACAGGAGCTCCTTTTCAAGGCAATTTGGAAGAAAGTCATAGTTGATGCACCATCTAGAAACTGCTCCATTCTCTGCAAACAGACCCTGCTACTGATTCAAAAGCTGCTAGGAGTAGCTAGAGGTTTGACAGAATGAGGTATTGGAAGTAAAATTAATTTTTCTTGTGTGTTTTTTTTCTTTCCCTTGCAGTGGGCGAGTTTGTGAGTGATGCCCTTCTGGTGCCAGACAAGTGCAAGTTTCTCCACCAGGAAAGGATGGATGTGTGTGAAACTCACCTGCACTGGCATACTGTTGCTAAAGAGGTACATTCATCTGTCTTAAAATGTCCTGCCTTCCTTCTTTAAAGCTGTGTCACTCTTCTAAGGTTAACTTTAAATATAGCAGTGAAGAGGAAAACAAAAAGCAGTACTTTCGAATGTTTGAGTGAATGGCATTTTGGTTTTTTCTGTAAGGTAAGAAATGGGAGTCAGAGCACATTGGGGTCCATGACTGAATACTTAAAATTGACCTTTAAACATTGACTCTCTTTCATAGCACTGGTTTTTTTTTCTCACATTGACCCACACACTCTCAGTGTTTTCTGCCTCCTCCAGGTTCCTGTGTTAGCACTGGAACTAAATGCCTAGGATTTGCCTTGAATCATTATCCTGGGTGGACATTATCCATTATTTATCATGGATATTGCTATGCCAGGTGCCCACAGGGTGCAAACAGGCCTCAAGGAGTGCACTATGTGAAATTCAGCAGAAAAGAGTAGAGAGCTGATCAAACTAGGAGTAGCCAAAGGCATTTTGCAGTCAGGCACAGAGTTTTTAAAATGTAATGGTGCTTTACTGAAACTAGAAATAAACTTAATTTACAATTGCTAATGTGGTTTTGACTTTTTTCCGTATGTAGAGGGGTTTTAGGAATAAAAGCTGAGATGAGCTTCCAAGATTTCTGACAGCTGTTTTTTTTGGAACCTCTTCGTTTGTACACCATCCCACCTTCTGGAGATGAGATTTGAAATGTGCTCAGCAGCTTTTCAGATTTTCAGTTCTTGCTTGAATCATACTCAAATGAAGCATTTAAGACAGCAATCTTCACATAGGGAAATGGTAGTTCATTTTGACTACTTGCAAACTTGAAATGACAATAGCCAGGAAGATCATCACTGTAGACCACTGAATAAATTTTCATTTTTTCACCTGTCATGCATCACTGTCTCTTTAAGGTATAATTATGCACAGCCAACTGTTTTCCAAACAAGGCTAGGAGGTACTGTACTGGCAGAGGTGTCAGCCCAGACACAGTGTGTTTCTAGTGTAACAGGTGTTTCAAATGTTGATTTACCTTTCAGTGAAGTCTTCAATAGCATAAATGCATCAGTATTGGGATTAATACATAAATAATTATTCTGTCTTCAGGTTTTTTGTTTATGAGGCAGAGCCTGTGAGGGTTTTAGACTGGAAGATATGGAATTATCATGTATATGGGAGGAGACAAGTATTTTATTCTGAGAAAGATTGATAGGAGAGCTTGTTGGTTACAGTGGACAGAGGTAGGGAGCTGCCTACAGTCAGGTAGTGAATGCAAGTGTGACCTTTCTAAACTGTGTTTCAAATTTCAGAAATCGTGCAGTTCACGAGCTTCAACTTCCTATGGCAATATGCAGCCCCTTCATGTTTTCTCAAGGTCTGTGACGTTTTTTAGTCTTCCTCCATGACAATAGTGTTGCTGCTTTTTTTCCCTCCTTTTCTGCAGTCCTGTAGTGAGAAGAGCATGAATCTGCACGACTATGGCATGTTGCTGCCCTGTGGAATCGACAAGTTTCGTGGTGTGGAGTTTGTCTGCTGCCCGTTAGCAGAGGAAAGCGACAATCTTGATTCAGCGGATGCTGAAGATGATGATTCAGATGTCTGGTGGGGAGGCGCAGATGCAGACTATGCAGATGGAAGGTACAGTGACTTTGTACCCTTCAACTTGTTATTAAGATGCCAAAAATCTGTCTAAAAGATGTTGGCATAGAAGAGTCTCTCTTCCTTATACATGAACTTGCACCTACAGTGGTTGAAAGCATCAGTGTTTTACTCCATTTTTTTTTTTAAACTTTCTACAGAAAGGTTTATTGTTAAAATAATTAGTATGCTTTTTAATACCTTTATAATTTCTTCAGTGGAAGTATTGCCGTATTTATAACACAAATGCTTAAATGAATAATTTTTGACAAATAAGTAATAAATGGTGTATTCCTAAGATACTTCATGTGCAGTCTGGGGTACTGCAGCAGGTATCAGCCAACTTAACCAGAAGAGGTTTTGAAATACTTTCATTTGTAATAGGCATTAGCTATGTGCCATACTGCCTTAAGAATATTTTTCTGGTGACAATTAGTTTCTAAACATGAATTAAAAGAAAATGTGTTTTAATATCTAGCCTTTGACAGATTCATTAATATGCTGCTGTTGAGAAGGAGCATGGAAGTTTCCCTTGCAAGGCAGCAATGAATGGGAAGATACTATCCCTGTCCTTACCCTTCCCATCCCCTGTGCACATAGGCTAATTTTGAGCCAGATATGGATCAAGTTGTAACACTCAGTCGTAATGGAGTGGTCTGGTGCTGTTGAAGTCTTTTCGTATCACTCTCCTGAGCATGTCAGACAGCAGTTGTAAGAGCAGAGTACCATGTCATGTCCTTGCAACTGGGTGCTGACAACTGTCAAAGATAGCTTTCTTCATAAACTAAGATCAATTCTGTTTGTCCTTCCCAGGCTTTCATCACTTCATACTGTGCTAATGCAATGTTTCTACTTCTTTTCTTGTACAAATAATGCACAAAATCTAAAACTTGGAGCTGATTGCAAGTGCCTTCAAGGAGTACCCTGAAAATAAATGGGAACCAAATTACGTGAATAATGCAGAAAGTTAATAGGTCTGAATTGTGTTATGTTTGGACTTGTTAATAATCCAGATGGAAACAATTTGAAGAACAGTGCAGAGATGAAGGACAGAGACTGAGTTGCTGCAATTTGATGCAATAAGATGGTATTAAGACCTAGAATAATTAGGGACTATATCATGGTAGGTATCTAAATCTTTCCTCACAAAACATTAGTAAGTGTTGTGAGGAAGAGTCCTTTGTGAATAATGGAATAATTTTAAAACAAATTTCCCAGTGGTAAATTCCAGTTTTCTGTCATAAACAGGAGTGAATGGTCAGACTGTCTGATGCAAAAGCCTGCATCAAGGAACTTCGCGTATTCCATATTGATACCTTTGTGCTTTCTTCTGACTTGTACTTCTAACGTCTGTCAGTGTCACTATTTATAACTCTTTCAAGCTGCCTTTAGACTATTGCTGTGTCATTTCTGTAAATTTAATTTATATTTTGATAAGGTATTTAAATGTTATCTTATTCAAAGAAATTAGTGCAGTCCTTGTTCTAATTGAAATGCTTGTTTTTTTCTTTACATATATATATATACACATGCAAGATAGATCTGTCCATCTATCTTGTATATCTATTACATGTCTTATAGGTAACATGTTTATTATATATACATCTATATATAAAGTACATGCTTTGTATGTGTAAGATCAAAGATTCCAAATTATTTTAAGTAAAAGAGCACACAGGGTATAGAGTACTTCTGTTTGTAAGACAGATAAACACTTTATTTCTGTCTTTTTTGTGTTTGTCATTGAACATTGTATTTCCTATTCTAGTCCATTTTGTTCCTAATAAGGCAGTTTAATATCTGAAGAGATGAGTTCAAGAACAACTTCATAAATTTTGTATCCTCTAGGAATGGAAGCTGTAATTGCATTTCAATCCATTTCTAAAATTACAAGCAAATACTGATTTATTTTTTTTCCCTCCTCTCCCACAGAAGTGCTTGAAAAAGGAAAATGAAAGATCCTTTTATGGGGCACATGTGCTTCATCTGCAGGTGAAGAGCCAAGCAATTGGTAGTTCTTGTAGACTGACTCATTCATATTTCTTGCTGCCTCTTCAGCTTCACAGCTACATTTAAACTATGTGTATTGGAGCCAGAAATACTTTTGAACTTTAGTTATATATTTATATCTATATATCTATATAGATATCTGTATGTATATATTTAAAAAAAATTTAGACAGCAGTAGGTGGGAATTCAAATTTTGTGTGTGTGTATTTATTCATATCTGAGCATATGCTTGTGTGGTTATCAGTACATACATGCCTTAGTCCTAAACTGATTGTGAGGGAGAAAGGAAATGTAAGTAGGGGAACACTTTGCTGATGATAAATTGCCAATATTGTCTGCTATTAAAGCACTTCTGTTTGAAGTGCTTGCTCAAGTCTACATTTTTCATCTCATATGGGTACTCAAGTCAAAGTGAAAGTGGTAGACATGTTTGAGGTAGAGGTGACAAGCTCAAAACCAGACGATTATATTCTCATTTCTCAAAACTATGACAGAGCAGAATCCAATAAATGTGGGTGATCTATTTTGAACTTTCTATCTCAAGCTATCAGATCTAAATTTTAAAATATTTGCATTTATGATTCTGAATGTGTAGAGGAAAGCACATTGCTGCTATTAGTTAATAAATGCCCTTTTTCAGACTGTTGTGTTTTCACCCCCAACAGTTGTCCCTGAAGCACCGTATTTATTTTTTCCTTTGTCAAGGGTGTTTTCTTCTCCACAGGGGGAAGAAAAGCGCACCAGCACTTGGTAGCCACAGTATTAGAGGACATGTGGAGGCAGCTTGGGCTGCAGTGCTTCACAGTTGCATGTCCTTCCTACCCAATATCTGACCACTACCGGGGTCTGGATCTAAAAGGATGTGACTTGCTTGTGGTGTGGCTTGTTGGCAGTACTTGGAGGAAGGTGGGAGGGTGTATATTGGTGACTGGTGATATATATACTCATTTTATTCATGAGGCCAAGAGGCAGGACCCACATGGGCTTTGGAAAATGTCTTTGTCATGCTCATTCTGAAATAGTCTGTAACTCTGACAAAGAGGTCACAAGTATTTTTTAGCAGTGCTGTTCCTTGTTACTATCCACGCCTTTAATTAAAATTTACCTTGAAGTCTGCCTGAGGGATGGTCAGATGCAGGTGCTGAGTTTTAATATGACTGCAGACCTCTCTCTGCATAGCTACAGCTTAGTCAAGTGACCTGCAAGCTCTGGCAGCCCTTGTGACTCAGCACAGCCTGGTGGCTCTCCCGCCTGTGTGTAGGAACTTGGTGGAAGCTTTGGTGTCCTTGATGTCCAAAGTTGAACATCTTTAGGAGTGCTGGCCAAGCTGGAAACTTCCAGGTTTTCTCTGTCTACATCTGTCTCATATCTGCCTCTCCTTATCTTCCTGTGAATGTATGTCAGACCTCCCAGGCTTTCTTTCCCACTAGGAAAGCAGTCTTGCTGTCATTTTGCTTCTTTCACAGCAGGGAAACTGAAGAACTGTAAGTCTCACTACTGAGAGTTGTATGGAAAACCTTAAAGTCCCATAGCTCAGGAGCTGAAGATAGTGCTTTAACTTCATCCAAGTCTCATTTTTCTAGACCATTTAAATATATTTTCAAGGTCCAAAATAGGAGATTTCATTTCTCATTGTTTTCCCCTCAGCACATTAGGCCAAATTAATTTTGTCTGGTGAAAAAAAGATATAAAATGCTGATGTAATGATGGGATAGTGTTGTAAATGTCACATTGTGGAGAGTAGTGTATTTTATAATGGCTTGGTTTACAGTTTATGAGAAACTTCTGCCAAACAAAGCTTTATGGTTTGTTCATACTTTCCATTAACATAGTTAATTCAGTATTTTTTACTACAATAAATAATCCAAAAGAACACAGCACAAAGTCTATTTTGTGCTGATAATTAGGCATCTGTGAAGTAAAACTAAAACAAACCTATGCTATATAACATGATAATTATGTTGTTCTCTGATTTTGCAACCCTATACCAGAATGAGCTTAAGGATGAGTGGTCATTTCCCACATGCTAAAAAGAAGTAAAGAGCTTTGGTTTTTATTGTCAGTAGTATCTGTAAAAAAATTACTTTTTTCATAACTGCTTTCAACCCTAATCCAAGAAATCCTGAAAGACATTTAAAACTGGTCAGTTTTTCTAGAGATGAAAGCAGCATTGTGCATGTGCCTGTTATGCTGAACAGCTTCCAGGTGAGACCCTGTGCTTCTGTGGGGAAGAGGAGTCACAGGGCCCAGCAGAATTGCTTTGCTTATTAATTCATTATAAAATCCTCACATAACATGGTGGAAGTGTATATTTAATTTCTTTTGCTTTCTAGCTCTTTTTACATCTTTATCTATGACTTAAATGGTACAAAGATATCAACCCATGTTATTCCGTGTCTTCCCTTCAGAAACATCTGCAAGTTAACCTCAGCATCAAATTAGTTACAATCTAAATTCCCCAGAGTGCTGCCATTAAATCACGCTGTCACAAGGTGTGGTTAAATTGGTCACAGTTGTACAATGCCCTGACCTGTTATAACAACACACAGACTCCTGTCCTGCTGCTGCCTTGACAGAAAATAGGTGGATAGGCAGTTGAGATGTCTGCCTGTGGCACAAGTTAATGAAAAATGCTTGAAAGTCTAAAGAGTGACACATAAGCAAGTAAATGTAATAGTATACAAGAGTTCATGTAAGAATTTTAAAAGTCAAATTTAATGGGGTTTAGTCATTTCACTTCACCCTTGAGGAGAATTCTCTTTCCTTTTGTGTTACTTTGACTAGTTCCTTTTGTTTGGGCCTCTGCATGCCAAAGTGCTGGGAGATGTATTGCAGGCAAGAGCCAGGAAGATGTTGATGTTTTAATTGCAAATACAGTTAAAAGCAAGTAAATGCTACAAACTCCATGGTGTTCTCTATGCTCATGGTGTTCATTGGCAGGGACTGTCCAAAAGACGAAATACTCTTGCACTTTTTTCTCCCCATTGCATCTCCCTGTGTTCCTCACACCGTTCTTTTTCCCCTGCTATCTCTCCATTCACCCCTCGAAAAATGTTTTTGAAAATAGAGCATGAGAAGAGAGCCGTTATGGGGGAATTGTTTGATCCAGGTATATTTTATACTATCTGACCAGGGAGATAAGTAATCAAAATGCTCTAATCTTCCTTATCTGTTGCTTTGATGGATACTCTATTTTCTTTGGCATTTGCTGGAGGAAGCAAACATGGCTTTAACATGGAGAGAAAAAGGCTAAACTAGGAATAATCAGATGGTGGTGGTGTTCAGTACAGCTGGAGGGAGAAGGCCAGCTCAGATACCTGGAGTAAAGCCGTGCTGTGGCTATGTGAGCCCTGGGATGTTACAGTCCCCCTGCAGTGTGAAGGGCTGCATGGCTGAGGAACTGGCTGCATAATGGAGGGTTGTGAGGGAAGAAATCTTGAGGGAGGACCAGATCTTTCAGATTCTTACTACTTAAATCCTTCGCTTTCTGCGCAATTTTTTCATGCTTGTATCTAGTATGCAGTGATATTGTGTGTTTTCACTGTACTTCTCTCCATCCTCCTCCTGTTGCTCTTAATGTTGTCTTGTGACACTGAGTCAAAAATCTGAGCCTTAATTGGAAGTCCAGCTCTGAGTCCAAAAGATTTGCCTGAAAAATGTAGGATCACAGAATGATCGGAATTGGAAGAGACCTTCAAGATCATCTAGTCCAACTGTAAACATTTTAACCAACAACACCATCATAATCACCCCTAAACCAAATCCCCAAGTGCCACATCCAGCTGTCTCTTGATCAGTTCCAGAGATGGTGCCTCCACCACCTCCCTGGACAACTTATTTCAATGCCTGACCGCTCTCTCAGTGAATTTTTTTTTCCTAGTATCTAATCTGGACCTCCCATGGTGGAACTTAAGGTCATTTCCTCTCATCCTTTCACTTGAGACATGGCAGAAGAGATGCAGCCCCACCTCACTACACCGTCCTTTGAGGGAGTTATAGACAGAGAAGGTCCCTCCCTGAGCCTCATTTTCTCCAGGCTGAGCCCCATCCAGCTCCCTCAACCATTCTCCATAAGACTTGTGCAACAGACCGTTCCCCAGCATTGTTGTCCTTCCTTTTGAAATTTTTGATGTTGTAAAGCTAAAAGTGTTATTGATCAAGAAAAGGAAAGGTGTTGAGGCTAAATTCTTCATTGGAAACATTGTCACTGAAGGAAAGAAACAGTTAACATTTTGTCTCTAGAGTGTTCATCTGTTTTCAAGCCATCTTGCCACTCATGTTAAACAATGTG
Source organism: Dasyornis broadbenti (assembly GCA_013397935.1). Taxonomy (NCBI): domain Eukaryota; kingdom Metazoa; phylum Chordata; class Aves; order Passeriformes; family Dasyornithidae; genus Dasyornis; species Dasyornis broadbenti. The sequence goes on from VZRN01002335.1 coordinate 160,532, forward strand.
TTCTCATTGATGTAAACTTTCTCATTAAATTGGAAAGCTAATTCCTAAAATTTCAGTGGGGAATGCTGCAGTGGGAATCTCCTATATGATTCTTTCAAATAGCATAACGTGAAAAAAAATCCCATCCCAGCCCTAATCTCCTACACTTGAGCTGCTGAATCTGAACCAGATGGACAAAGGGTCTGTACTGCAGGTTCTGCCTTAGAAGAAGGAAATTACTTTCATTTGGATGGATAAAAAGATTTCCCTTTTTCTATACTGTGGAGGCTGAACTGTAGACTGTTCATAGCCCTGAAAATTTAAAGAAAACTGAGCCTTGGGCCTGTTTCAGTGATTCACAGTCTGCTTGATGGGGAGCTCAGTTGTCTGTGACACAAAAGCAGGAAGGGGTGCAGCCAGAGGGAGTGTTTTCATCAGCTGTCCTAATACAAATTGTTCCTAATTGGGGATCAGTGCCCTAAAATGAACATTAGGAATTACAAACTTGCTTTATTGTTCTTACT